>CAMQGK010000436.1:197500-510000 GCA_947000775.1 Pterois miles | reverse complement strand
TGTCTGCAGGCTCGTATGCCGACTACACCATCAACAGTAACAGGAGTGACGACAACACAGAACTCAGAAACTCAGTCGGCAGAGAAGAAACTCTGAAAAGCTTTGAGGCCAAATTTCCACTTCAGTTCAAACCCTCAAAGGTGATCCGACCGTCAACACTGACGCCACACCGTCGTACTGTCTGATTGTTCTGGTGTCAACCTCTCTTCTTCTTTTCCACCGCAGACCGCCACGCTGCGTACTGGTCTGTCCAAGGTGTCCAGTGTAGACAGTCAACCGGGACGCTCCCAAAGCCCCACCCACTGCACCAGCCCCATAACCACCACCAGCCAATCAGAGCTGAGGATGACGTTTAGTCCCACAGGTAGGGAGCCTGATGAGAAGGATAGCAGATAGCGATCAGCTAGCAGGCTAACAGTAGCAGTCCAGAAAGTTGTTAATCATGTTGTCGAACATTTTACTGTCAACTTTGGAAGATACTAGTGGTGTGAAAAATTGCTTCAGCTATTTATAGCGATTTTTAAATTGATTTTTTTTAGTGCCAGAATTGATGTATTTGCTCCATTTGAGAGGTAGTAAGAAGTTAGGTGGAGGATGGGCGTGGATCCGACCTCCACCCTCCATGTTAAATCCAGCAGTAAACACTACACATCCAGTAAAGTATTAAAGGGTGGAGGGTGGGCGTGGATCCGACCTCCACCCTCCATGTTAAATCCAGCCTGGTAAACACTACACATCCAGTAAAGTATTAAAGGGTGGAGGGTGGGCGTGGATCAGACCTCCACCCTCCATGTTAAATCCAGCCTGGTAAACGCTACACATCCAGTAAAGTATTAAAGGGTGGAGGGTGGGCGTGGATCCGACCTCCACCCTCCATGTTAAATCCAGCCTGGTAAACACTACACATCCAGTAAAGGAGGGAAACACTTTGGAAAAGCAGAGCTAGACATCACGGCTAAAGCTGCAGGCTAACTCCGTCACGGACGGGAAACGTCATCGTACGGCGGTAACGTGCGGTCCGGCCGGCCGTCGCTCTCGTCTCCGTGGTCCGACGGGCCGACGCTACGACTGTAGAGCTCCATATACTGACATTTATGTTAAATGCATTCAGACGGCCCCGATGGAGCCGACCATGGATGGATAAAGAGAACGGAGCTGACGGAGAGCTAGAGACCACCTTGGAGGAGTTAGAGGAAGTAGACACCTGGGACTACGGCCGCTTTTCAAAATAAGGTGTTAACAAAGGGAACTGGATCTACAGAATATATCTATGGAAATCAGATTGATGGATTATATTCAGCAGAAGTATAAAACATTACATGTCCCTGATAAATTAAAAAGAAAATGCCACTAATTTGTAGTGCTTGGACGATACATCCATCTCGTGATAAAATACTATCACAACACGTGGGTGATTATTTGATATTATGATTTATTGCTTTTTTTAACATTAACCCTTGAGGAAAAGTTGAATCGTACACTTCTAGGGACTTTTACATTGGAAAACATCTAAATTAATACACTGGAAATTTTCAGCATATACAGTATGTAGTCAGAGATGTCCTGAAGTCAAAAATATCAGGATCATTGTCAGGAATTATTTATTACCCAAAAATCAAAAAACAAAGAAATTCGCCTCATGAATTAGTGGTCCTTTCTTTTTAATTGATAAGGAACATGTAATGTTTTATACTTCTGCTGAATAATAATAATAACACCTTATTTTGAAAACCGGACAAAGTCACAAGTGTCTACATAGGCTAACTTCTCCATGTGCATTGCTAGCTTTCCTCTCGGCTCCATTGTCTTTATACATCCATGATCAGCTCCAGTTCACAAAGAAATCGGAATATCAAATCGGAATACTGAAAAATCACAATACATAACAAACTGGCATCCGAGTATCGTGATGGTATCGAATCAGGAGATAGGCGAGGCCGAGTTTTCAGACCGTGTCCTCTGGAAGAGGCTCGTAGTGTCGCGCTAAGCTCTTCACGGGAACCGTGGGAATGAAAACCGAGTCAGAGAGACGAGTTCAAACCCGCCGTTCTGTCCTCACAAGCAGGTGTGAATGTTAGATTGTGTTTTTTCTGTGGATGCATCTGCACTTTATTACAATCCTGATGGATGATACACACGACAGACCCGGGATGTTTATCATAATCTCCACAGTAAATGTGATCTTTAATGTGAACTGAATTCATAAATGTTAGTTATTTCTACGACTCATTGCACTCGTTGCACCGCCCACCCTTCACCACTAAGGGGCATCACAGTGCAACCCACCACTGCTGGTGTGCAGCTGTGTAGGCGTGAGTGTGTTTTCTGCTGCAGGAGCTCTTTACAGTGACAATGACGTGTGTGTGTGTGTGTGTGTGTGTGTGTGTGTGTGTGAGCTACCAATGGTTTAGATGGCTCCATTCCCATGGCCTACCTGAAACTGGATCACCAGCTACAGGTACGTTGGTCATGTTTACATTCTAGTGCTACTACTGCTGATGATAATATCTCATAGTGTTGCATCTGTTATTGCGTTATTATTATGTTTAGTTTGGTCCACATCAGATTTTTATTCCACAGTAAAATTTGCTGGGTTATTGTTTTTTGTTATCCATGATATGCATCACACAGTAGTAAAGAGCTGCAAGGACTAGTATTAAATACCTGTAATACTGTATTTTTTTAATGTTACTGATACACATTGGGGACGTGCTGGACCTGATATTAATGAATTTAACGTGTCCATTTTTCTCTGTCACTGGACATTTATAGCTTCAGAATTATTGTTCATGTTGAATCACAAATCTGACAGATTTATTCATTTACGTTTTTTCGTATTTCTTGACTTTTTTATTAGTGAATTTACTAGTTGTTTTGTAGTTTAAACTGAACAGTTTGCATTAGCGTGCTGGTGTAGGATGTGAGTAATTCAGATTCAGCCTCAGCCGTGGTTTTGCTCTGATCCTACCATTTTCACAGTCTTGCTCTCATCCAGCTGTTTGATGCTGATGGTGAGGAAACCTGTGTATGTCCTGTTGTGGAGCAGAGTCTTAGTCTTAGTCTTAGTCTTAGTCTTACTCACTGAGCTGGCACTGTGCTTTCAGCCGCTGGCTCCGTGTCCAAACTCCAAAGAGTCCATGGCCGTGTTCGAACAGCACATCAGGATGGCTCAGGACTACCTTAAGGTCCAGGCCGAGATCGCTGACCTCGTTCTGAGGAAGTAAGTCCACTCATATTTTGTATGTTATTATTTTTACATGCAGCTGTAGGGATTTCATAACAGTAGATAAGAAATTAAAGGGGACCTATTATGCTCTTGTGCCTTTTCCCTTTCTTTTAGTTTTTTTGTGCCTGCTGCTCTTAAAACGCCTGAAATGCCTCGCTTGAAGTCCCGCATTTTCACCACGTGGTGATGTCACCAGTTAACACATTTTGTTTAGTGGCCAGTTTGGCACGTCCTCAAACAAAGCTAGAGAGAGCGGAGCTGGAGTGTAGTCTGAAAAGAGGGGTCTGGTTGGCCGATCACAACAGTGGGCCGGCGGACCAATCAGAGCAGACCGCTGTAATTCATTCATTCATTACAGCATGTAAATGTGTTTTAGTTGAAACCCGAAATACAAATATTCAATGAAAGAAGCCTTAGAGGTCCTCTGTAAGTGTTAGTCTTGTGATCTGTGTTAACACCATGCTGTATTCAGTATGTATATGGTAACATATGTATGTGAGTGCTGGGATTTTATCCGTTAGAAAACTCCAGTGCTGAAAAATGAAGCCAGCATGAAGTGCCAAAAACTGCAGTTCACCGAATGGCTCCAAAAGGGACTCAGTCCCCACAGACCTCCATGTTGGGATGCTCAGCTGAACGTCGGACAAATAATGAGACTCGCTGCGCGGTTAATAACAGACTGTCCAAGAAGTTGAGATGAGTGAAATTCTCGTATTATTTTATTTCTGCGTTAGCTCTAATTAGCCGGGGGCCAAACAAACATTTTATCACTATAGAAAACATACTGTTATTCTTATTTTTCAGCATTTATTATACTCACGCTAAACAGCAGATTATTAAGAAAATGACATTATATACAGGAGTCTATGAACCGAACAGGACTGACTGTTTAAGGTAGGAATATTTCCATTAGCTAAACTTAACATTTACCTTAACATTAACCCTTCCATCTCCTCCTGTGCTTTCTGGATGTTTCTGCATGTTTTGTCTCATAGTGACGGTTCTAGTTGTTTTCTCTGAATACAGCCACGTTTGTTGTAAACTAAGCACACAGCTTTACTGCCAACCTCCGAGAAAAAAACCCTCAACAGTCCGTGACTTATTATAGACGTGACGCCTCAGCAGGAGACGCTACGTCAAACATCACTCACGTCAGTTTACATCAATGCCAAGTGTGACAGGAAGAGGCTCACTAACGATACACCAGCATTTCAAAACAAAAGCTATTTTTTTTTTTTACTGTTTTTTAGCTTCATAAGTAAAAAGGTTGTATAATGCCCGGGTCTTATCTAAGGAGTTGGCTGTTCATTTTTCTGGTAGTTATATTACAAACAAGTTGTTTGCTCGCCAGAATTAAAGATCCCAGGTAATATCAGAGTTATCATGGATTACAGCTGCACCATGCTAACTAGTGTTTGCTCTGCTAATGGTAGCTGGCCCACCAAGCTTCGCTCCTCCCCAGCTCCACGCTGTCTTTGTGGCTCCAAAAAACAAGAATGTGGTGACCAAAGTGCCAAAGTCGAGGCTTCAAAACCGCAAACCAGTGGGTGGCGTGATGACGACTACATCCAGCTCTTATACACAGCACAGTGTATGTTTAGAAAGCGAAGGCTTCAAATGTAAATTGTGTGTTTGACCAGGTCATTTTTAATGAAGTGAGTGAAACCCAGCAAACATACAGTAAAGATCCTCACTGTAATATGACACCAAAACTGTCCAATCAGTGGCTTACCTGTCAGGTCATATGACTTCATGTGTGCTCCACTGTGTTTACTCGTAATAAGTCAGTGTGAAGAGGAAACAGACCGGAGCTAAAAACAAGCAAGTTTTCTTTGGGCCAGACAGACTGGACCCAACGACAGGTGTGAAAGACACCTGAGAGTTCACAGACATACTGGAAAGCTATAATAACCGGATTTCAGCTCAGGTTTCTGCTCAGAAATATGACCCAGTGGAGCTGTAATGATGGAGAATAAAACATTTGGAAATGCATGAGACGTTCTCAAGGACGTCTGCTGCCGCCGGCTCCCTTGTACTTGTAATTCTGCTTTTAAAGGAACAGTTCAGTATTTTGGGCTCATTTGTTTTCTCTCTGAGAGTGAGGTGAGTAGACTGAGATCAGTCTAAATGCAGAGCTGGAGTCAGGACCACGGACTGTATATCAGAAGTGGACGTAGTCACGTTCGTGTTACCCGTTGGCTGCTGTTCGGAAGCCTTTAGCTGTCGCGTCTTGATTTTTGTCCGTCACTATCTTGATTTTTTTTTTTTTTTTTTGGAAGCAGCAGTGAAATGAGAGGGTGGAGCCAAATCCAGGCCACCGAAATGTTATTTAAATTTGATGAACTGAAAACACACTGTGAAAGGGTTAAAAGGTTTTATGATGAAAACTCCCAGACCGGACAACGGCGTGGCATCGACCTGTCAATCAGCATGTAGCCCCGCCCTAAAGCGTCCCCAGCTTTATGGTGTATCTGACTATAGATGGACCATGAAACTAGAGACTGAGACCATAAACTGATGTTTACAGTGTTTACTGAGGTAATAAATCAGAGAGGAGGATCATTTCCTATAGACGTCTATAGAACCAGAGGAGTCGCCCCCTGCTGGATATTAGAAAGAATGCAGGTTTGAGGCACTTCTGGATTGGCTTCACGTTTCAGAACAGGAAATTGCCACCTGGTCAGGATTGTTAGCCTAGCTTAGCATAAAGACAAGAAGCAGGCATTTAACACCCCCTAAAACCATCCGTTTTTACATTTCTGTTTGTGCATGGAACGATTCATTTGTGATCCCTAGAGGTTAGCCAGGCTGTGTCCTCTTGCTTCCAGTCTTTATGCTAAGCTAAGCTAAGCTAACCGTGACTTCTCATGTCACTGAGATGAAGAAGGCAAAAAGAAGCAAATGAGCATAATTCCAAAAACGTTGGAAGTGGTCCTTTAAGACCTGAACTAGATCGCTGGTTTCATCTGTCAGAGAGAGGGGGAGAGGAAACTCTGACAGTGATTTGCCTTGTGTAGCTGCAGCCTGCGTTGAAAGATTCAGAAGCTTCAGATACGTCGCAGGCGTAACCGTTGTGACTTGAACATGAAACGTGACCAGGATATTCAGCCGCTGGCAGTAACGGAGGCTCGTCCTTGTGTCCAGACAGGAGCTGATGTCTGAGCTGGAGCAGGACCAGCGGGAGCAGCAGACTTCATCTCGACTCGTCCAGGAGCACAGCAAGCTGCTGGAGGACAACAGCAGCCTGTCGGCCTACTGCCAGGGCCTGAAGAGCAAGCTGAGCCTGATCAAGAGTCAGAACCAGCACCACAGCTAGGACTCGCCCTCTCCTGCCATGCCCGACCCCGTTCCCTTCCTCTGACGGATGAGAGGAACCACTCCATAACGTAGGGACGCCCATTAAATGGAGGAAATTACAGAGTTACCTCAAAATAAAAGGTATGGGGATAAGTACAGCACAGATGGGTCAACTGCTACCAGCGCTGGCTCAGACTGTAGTTTAGACTGCTGGAATATAACAGTCACCATTTATATTAAAGTACACACATTTCAGTCAATAAAAACTCCCTCGAGGTGCTCGTTGTCACTGAGGGAAAGTAAGTGAAACACTTCATTTTACAGGTTCACAAATTTCATGGTAATTAGGTGATAATTAGCAACTAACCTGTTTGAAATTTCTTTGGAATTACTGTCAAAAATCACTGCCCCAATATTGATCGAAATTTACTTTATTATAAACATCATTTAATAATTATATGCTAAAACAGCATAGAAAGGTTAAAATATGGCCCTTAGGCTTGAGAAGCGACTGCTCTTCGTCAAGGTGGAAAATCAAAGCTACTGGAAGACTCGTGATCAGAGAAGAAGCTAATTTCTTAATTTGCTAATTATCTATTTATCAGCAGACGTGGAAATAAAGCACATGACTGAACGTTGTGTTCTTTTCCTGGAAATGTATTAAATAAATTACCAGCTATTGGGAAATAGTGGAATATAATTATTAAATAACGTCTATAATTTAGTAATTTTCAATTTATTTAGGCAATAATATTGGGGTAATTTGACAGTAATTCCAAAGACATTTCAAATAGATTACTTGCTAATTATCACCTAATTACCATGAAATTTGCAGACCTGTAAAATGAAGAGAGAGTGATTTTTTTTTTTTCTTTTACTTTGTACGGTAATTACAATTTTGACCTTATATGCACAAAACAAACATTTGGATTTCTTAATACAAATTAATTTCGATTCTGCTTTAAAATAAATATGAGCCCCTTTAGTTATCGTGACGTAATGAGATAATTCAGTAAACACGGCAGCTGACGCGTCCCGTTTGGGCCTCCGTACAGCTGACGATGGGTTGACCATAAAAGTCCTGTCAATGCTTCGATAGTGGGACCAATGAGACTCACATAGACCCTGAAATGGACTCTATTCACTGAAGAACCTGAAGCTCCAGGTGTTGTGGCGTCACGAGGTGACTTTCCTTTTAGCCAGTGACTTTTATTTTATTACATTTCCTTTTTTTCAGTTGTGGAAAAGTAAATACGATTGTAATTTGTAAATTCTTACTTTTATATGTTCAGTTTCTCTTCCATTGTCTGTGTTTAATGAAACGAGGAGAGGCACTGACAGTGTGGGCCGTATCATTTAAACCAATTTTACTGTGAATATAAGATTTACCAAAGGAAATCTGCTTCAGAGACGCGCTGCCTCGGAGCAGAAGAAAAGCTTTGTTGAGCGGCCGTTTGAAATGGAAATAACTGTAGAATAATGAACCCGGCCGACATTTCTATATATCTGTTTAATTTCTTTACACACTAGGTTATATTTCACTGAATTGTATTAACATTATTCTGCACTGCACCTATTTGGGTCAAAGGAATGTGTTGCAGTCTCGCTGGCGTGTGGTGATTTCTATGAGTGGGTTACTTTGGGATGTTGTTTTTAATGCATTTCTTCACACATTGCCTAAGGATCGTTCTTATACAGTTCATTTTTTCATCTCAGTTTATTTTCTAAAGCATTTCTCCTGTGATTTTTAAAATGTACAGACTGCAATTATATGCTTTTATTAAGTAAAACAAGTTGGTCGTAGTCTTTTATTGTTACAATCACAGCAGGACACGTGATTAACTCAACTCTAAGTGCCGCAGTGAAACCAACGTGGTACACCGAGGTACTGCTGGTGCTCAACATACCGCTGTCCACATCTGGCCCAGTTTACTCCAACCACCACAGCGGATCAGAACCGGTGTCAGAGTAGCTGCATCATCACTGCAGGTCAGACATTAATTTCATCCTCAGCAGAGTTTAGTGGTCAGTCTGGTGATAAATCGCTGCTCAGCTGTCACAGCTTGTTTGTGCAGGTATGAAAGCTTGTGGCGCTGACAGGAAAACACAGTGACATCCTGCGCTCCCTTAAAGGGGTCACATCCTCCTTTCCAGGTTCATACTTTATTATTTTGGGTTTCTACTGGAACACGATGCTTAAAAAACACCTCATGTTTCTCTGTCTGAATATACCTGTACTGACTGTGTCTGGATGCTCCGTTTTAGCTCCTGTCTCTTTAAGACCCCGTCCTGAAAAACACCAGTCTGCTCTGATTGGTTCGTGTGTCTGGTCTTCTGCGTTGTCATAGAGCCGCGAAGCCCCGCCCTTTCCAGGGGACTCCATGGGACCTTATTTCAGAAAAAAATATGCACATTAGTTGAAGGTTAAAGACAATTTTCGAACCCGGTTGAAGTGTGCCATGAATCACACATATGATTTTTGTCAACTTAAGTCAAGAAAGTCTCAGTTTGTCATAGTTATCATTTAGTTTTGTGTCATACTGCTCAGACAGATGCGCTAGCTAGCTAGCGTAGCTATGACCACAGATGAAGCTGTAGCATCGTAGCTTCAGAGAGACGGACGTCTCTACGCCACTTTGGGTGCGTAGACTTTCAAAATGAGGTCAAAAAGTGACTGTATTTATCTCTCTCTGTTGACTACCGTTCATTATTTTTCCCAGAATAAGGAGCCATGGTGGTCCACAGGAAGGGGGACATGTCTCTTTGCAGCCAGGGAACATCTATAATGGAATCTAGTGGTACTTCTGAAATCAATACCACACAATAACCGCTAAACAAGACCTGCTAAGGCTACCACGAGCAAGCACAGTGCTGCTACGCAAACCGACGTCCATGTGAGCAACCAAATAATTGTACTCTGAACTGAATGTGGTTAAATGAGCAGAAAACGAAGTTAATCTTAGGGGCCTCCTACTGCTGCTGCAGGCAGCCAACAGTGATTGGTGCTCGGAGCTGAGCCGTCACCGCTGGCGACATCTCCCATGATGCACTGCGTAGCCATGCAGACCACGTGGTTGGGACTGAGAAGACTGTTTTTGTGTCATTTGGAGGGAAAATGTACGTTTTAGCATTTGAGCCACTTTTGAAAAGTTGTGAAAAGTCTCCAGATACATATTATAAGGAGCTCTATTTGTTTCTAGAACATTTTGAAGAAAAGAAGTTGCCTGCATAATCTAATCTTTTTCATGGTTCAAATGTTAAAAATCTGTTTTGTTCTGTTTGCAGAACGTTTTTCACATTTTTATAAATGTTCCTATAACAGAAGACCCAAATGCATGCTGTTCAACAGGGCGAACATATCAAGACTGTGAAAAAAAGTGAAATATAATTTCTGAATATTTATTGAAAAGACTCAGGATGACAGTTCATGCATGAGAAGATGAAAGAAGCCCAGGTCTTGGATGAGTCTTCCTGAACACAACAGGTAGCATTTTTCTCTCATGACGTGTTAGCATGGCCTGCACACAGTGTCTGGGTCTGCACATCGCTGGTGACGGAGCAGCAGAGCTCGCAGCAGAGCTCGCAGCAGCAGAGCTCGCAGCAGCGGAGCTCGCAGCAGCAGAGCTCGCAGCAGCGGAGCTCGCAGCAGCGGAGCTCGCAGCAGCAGAGCTCGCAGCAGCGGAGCTCGCAGCAGCAGAGCTCGCAGCAGCAGAGCTCGCAGCAGCAGAGCTCGCAGCAGCGGAGCTCGCAGCAGCAGAGCTCGCAGCGGAGCTCGCAGCAGCAGAGCTCGCAGCGGAGCTCGCAGCAGAGCTCGCAGCAGCAGAGCTCGCAGCGGAGCTCGCAGCAGAGCTCGCAGCGGAGCTCGCAGAGAAACGGCTTTGTCTGCTAAACCTCCCACGGCGGCCTGTCCAGGCCGTCTGCTGAGCTCGCTGTCATTCCTCACATTCCTGCAGCCTCTGTGCAGCCGCTTGTCCGTCCAAACGTGACAGTTAAAGGACGCTTCCGCAGTAAATCAGCTCTTATTCCACACTCAGAAATGATCAAAGATGCTTCATGACTACTCTTATTGTCGCATTAAGGCCGGGATGATGTGTCAGTCGCTCAGCCCATTCAGCACTTTGGTCCTAAAGGTATAATATGCAGTATTTTCCTATGAAACAATGTACAGACAAAAATAATCCCCAGCCTGTCAAACACAGGCCTTTCATTCGTGTCCCTTGTGAAGCCCAATGCTGTCCACACACAATCAGAGTTTTGGCTCACAGATATGTATATTTTTGAAAATGTCTTCTGCTCAGCCTAATTTCTACTTTACAGTAAAAATGTTCGAGTCACGGGAGGCCTAAGTAGGAACACATTAGACGTGTGGAGGCTGAATGGTGACTGACGGAGCTGTTGGGTGATTGAAGGTGAAGTTTGGAGCGCTCAGAAGGACTGTGGACATGAATGCATGTAAAGACACAGTTGATGACACCCTGTAAACCCCCCACTGTTATCAGATTGACTGTAATCCAGTGGAAGAAAAGGGAGCAACAAGTGTTTGGAGTCGTTTTTGCATTCGAGTGTGGATGGAGGTATTTTGTGAAGCGAAGGTCGTGTGGACAGTTTCTTTTAAACAGAATGGAAAATCTATCTGTTTCATGATGTTAACCACGTTACAGCAAACAAACCCTCTGCATGGAGAGGCTGCCCCCGGCGTCAGTATTCTCCCCAGGTGGAAAAATAAGATGAGTATGGATGAGATCACGCTGAAACATGACACCACACAGGCAGAAGAGCCCATCACAGCTACAAATGGCTGCAATAATCTTCACCATCTCTCTTCCAATTCGTCAAACACTGCCGCTGAGTCAGTTCCCCTCAGCATCAGAGACCGATGCACAAGGTGTGGACCAGGGACGCCCTGTCAATATACGCTCGTAACAACCACTTATTTAGGGTTAGGAAACAGTCACGGTGGCGTTAAGCTCACTAACTAGTGACTCATGGGACTGACAGTACTATGAGTCATGTGACTAAAGACCGATGTGACAGTTCATCTCAAACTGCTGCTAAAGGTCCCTCTATATATACATCAGGGTCTGATGCAGAGGGGCACCGAGCCAACGGCGGTGTAACGGGCTGTAACGTAAGCAGAGGAATCGATAACCTACAGCAATAAACAGTACACAGAACTATACAGCATGACGTACAGTGAATACGTTTATATACGTGTGGTATATGTGAAATACTGTAAGTGTCACCCAGCTGAAACTTCACATCATATCAAAAGAGCAATCAGACATTAACACATGGCTTTAGATAGTTCATACACAGAATATGCTCACTAACAACATAATATTATCTTTTCTAATTTCATGCTCAGTTTAATCTGCATCTTCTGACGGAGCATTTAAGAAGTAAAACCGGTTGAGGATCGGTTGAGAGTATTGCGTTGATTTGTGGATAAATTGAAAAACAAACGAGGCGAAACAATTTGTCCCAAAAGCCCTTCTCCTCCTCCTCCTCCTCCTCCTCATCATCATCATCATCAGCTCGACTGAAGTACAGTACAGCAGGTTATCAGTGTAACAGCCGCTTCCACCGGAGGTGTGTGTGTGTGTGTGTGTGTGTGTGTGTGTGTGGCTGTAGAGGAAGCGCTGCATTCATTTGAATGCAAGGCTTCAGTTTCCATAGCGATGCAGAGGTTTTTATAGATCCCAGCACTCCCTTCAACAACACGTTTGACATGCTCTGTGGTAATTTGGTTTCTCTTTCTCACACACACACACACACACACACACACACACACACCTCGTGGATGATAGCTTTGACTGAACCTGAACTCACCACTATTTGTTATGATGCCACAACAGCAGCTTCATCGGCCTTTTAAAGGAGGAGAAAACGATGCTGAATGTACTACATGTATCTCCTCCTGCTAGTTACACCTTTTCTTGAGTTTCCAGAGTCTTCAGTAACATTTGTACTGAGATTTACTCCCGTACCAAAAATACGTCAGTAAAAGTAAAAATTACCACATGACAAACCTGCTCAAGTAAAAGTATAAAAGTACTGTTAATAACCTACTCAAATTACTTTGTCTCACAGCAATTTGTGAAATAGTCACAAAATTTAATGTATTTGATTTGTGTAAATACACAGATTTCAGATACGTATGTTTCATGTGTTTTCCTATGAATGTCCAGCAACACGTGCCACACGCGTCGATTTCTGCTCCAGTCTTTTCCAGAATAAAAGCCTCGTCAATGCGGTTCTCTGTGCTGACCTGCCGGTTTGCCTCCTTCAGCCCCCCGATCACCAGCCTCACCGGCCGGCAGCACAACCCGTCTAAGAGAGTAACTCCAAGATGGCCTCTTTCCCTCCCTCCCAGAGGGCTGAGGCCCTGCAGGCCTCCAGTTTGGTTGTTTTTAGCTTCTATTCAGTTATCCTTCATGTTACAGATACTTTAGGTTAGCACCGTGGTTTCACAGCACCCACCACCCACATCTCACTGACTTCACTTTGCTTCAGGCAAATTATCTTTAATACATTTACCTGCTTATTTAACTGCTAGTGTGCGGTCTTCCCTTCTTGTTGTGCTCTTGAATGAGCTGGGCATAACACTGGCAGCTTGGGTTTAAATAACTCTGGGGAAGTGCTGCAACTTAAATACAGAAATTACATGACAGATAAATCAACTTTGACTTTTCACACAGGACATGAACATCAGTCTCCTCGACGAAAGCCGTGTTTTTGAGCCACCCATCCACCAACACCTCCGTCCTGCAAGGCATTCACCACTCTGTACTTCCCAGGTCACAAGTACATGGATTTCATACAAATTGATTTTTGTGCTAGGCTGCTTTAATATTGTTAATTGTGTGCAGGCCAGAGAGCTTCACAATTCATTTCATGCAAGTCTTGATCATGTCTCGTGTCTTTGAGTCCAAATCGAGTCTCACGTCTCTCTTTGGATAATAAGTTGGGTTAGAAAAGGCCACTGTACAGCACTTTATAACCATCATTCATAAATGGTAAATTAATAGTCAATTCAACTCAGTTAATAGCTATTTTACAGTTATTAGATAATGAAATTATAATTAATAATGTTTCCTTTGTTTCTTATTTTATCTCTAGTTTGTGTAATATGAAATAATTAGTTTATAAATTCTATATTGTATCATAGCTGATCAGAAACTACACCAATTACACTCTGATTACATTAGTAAAGTATTTATTATCAGTTTACTGTTGCGCACATTATAACATTTTATATACTATATTAATTATCTGTTAGGGATTAGCAAGTGATTTGTAAACCTTTAAGAAATAGTTTGTCACATTAAATAGATAAATGGACCATAAACTGATTATTAACCTCTATCTATATGCATGATGTTTATAGATGCATTACAAAGAATTTATTAGCCATTTAACACGGTATTATAATCACCATTTGCAACTTTATAATAAGCATCCAAATAATGTTTATAGATGGTTTACAAACAATTTCTTAAAGGTTTTATAGTGATCGTTAACAAATACTTATAGTATATAAAATGTTATAATAAGATAAGATAAGACAAGATGAACCTTTATTAGGGAAATTCGGGCTGTATTGTAATGTATTCAACAATAAACTGCTAAAATAATAAATTCTAGCATCACTAATAAGCATTATTAATTATCATTTTGTTGTCTGTTAACAGTAAATAATCTATTGAGTAAGTCTGATTAACTGTTCAGTCACCGTCCAGAGATGATGGATGATATAACTTGTATGTACTAACTGTGTGTGACTGCAGACACAGATCATGTGTCTGTGTGAATAGAGGCTAGCTGCTAGCTCTTGTCTTTGTCTTTCCAGGCCGATCAGGCAGGCTACCCATGGATCCATCCCCGAGAACATCGCGTCCCCCGCTGAGCTGATCTTAGCTGCCAGAGGAGCCGAACAAATCAGTTCTGGCTATTTATAACATCTTGACATTGAGAATGTGGGCTGATCTGAATCCAGCCGCTCAGAATGAGGCCCAAGAGGTGGCTGTCTGTGGCAAACTGATAAAATGTACGAGCTCTGCCAGCTCCCGCCGGATTACACCCCGCATTAGACACCGCATCGTACCTACTGTCCTGCTCATGTTGCAAACCTGGCTGCAAATATGTGTGGTTTCATTTCCATTCAGTCAGGCTTACTCAGTGATTACTCTTCACTTGATCCTGTCTATATTTCTCTGTTTCAGGCTGACTTTAACGTAACTTAAGTGCCGTGTGAGGCTATGGAGGACACTGCTTTTACTCTTCGATTCAGCTGATGAAAAATAAATCAATAAAATGAAAGTAAAGATTTGCTCAGGTTTCATATCAATCTAACTAGAGCATAAGGTTTTTTATGCTAGACAAAATGAGCAATTTAAATTTAAAGGGCTTTTTTTAGCTGTCCTTAAGGGTATTTCAAAGGTCCTCAAACGATTAATTTCTTTAATTGAACAAAATGTAGTTTTAAAGGACCAGTGTGTAACAGAAGTGGAATATGATACGTATGTTTTCTTTAGTGTTACCTTGGCGGGAGGTGTTAATACCTCCACAGGGAGCAGATCTTCTCCATGGAGTCCTCCATATTGCACCACCATGTTGTCTACAGAATGGACTAACCAAAGCTCTAGAGAGGGACATTCACGTTTCCATGTCAGCCGCCGTAGCCAAAGAGTTTAGAAGCCGAGAGACGAAACTCCAGCTATTAGATGCCACAGCGGTAGCGCTGCCACCATCTGGACCGAAAACGCGAATGACTCCGTGATCATGGATGTATAAAGAGACGTCTGTAAATCAGAGGATTTTTGTTTTTTTAGGTAAATTAACTTCCCAGTAGGAACACTAAAATATCATTCATTTAAATCATGATGTCCTAAAAGTTGTAAAATGAACCAGCTGAGTCCAGAGTTATTTTCCTCCATAATGAACATCCACCCTGCAGCTCATATCACACATCTGGTTCTACCAGCCTCCTGCTAGCTGGATGCAGCTGTAATAATGGATCTATTGGCTGTAATCCATCACTGTTATTATCTAATAATCCACCCATGAGCTGTCTGCTGTCAGCCTGTACCGTGGTGGACAGATTAACGTCTCTTTTCACAAACAACCGGCTATCAGCCAGTAGCTAGCAGTGCTAGTAGCAGGACATCAACAGGATTCAATGGAGTCATAGGCTATTTACTAACAGCCGGACACAACCTCTTCTACATCCATGGTCTGAAAAAATAAGTAAATAGTTATAATAGCATGCATATTTATAATATTTTTATTGTTCAATACAGGCCATTTTGGTAGAGACATTAAACATGACAACAGAATAGAAATAATGTTGTTTAACTTTTGACCATCTCTTTGTAGGTGGACGTTTTACTGCCGTTCGGTTGACCCTTTCGGTCCAAGATGGCGGAAGTGTAGTTTAGCTGCTGGGCGCTGATGTTGCAGTGGAGCGACTGATTTTCTCGTCTTAGCAGTATACTGTACAGGGTCACCGCTAGGTAACACCAGATCCTTCACACTGCTCCTTTAAAGCTTCAGTTGGTGGAATATTTTTGACGTATTGGGCCATAACATAATCCTAATCCCATAATAACCTTTCAGCATGTTGTAATTCAAGTGTTCTGAGAGGAAACTAGACTACTGCTCCTCCTTATGGCTCTGTTTACAGAAATTCTAGCCCATGACTGCAGACCTCGGCCAATCACAGGTCATTTCAGAGAGAGGGTGTTCCTATTGGCTGTGCTTCATGTGGTGGGCGGTGCTTGGTATTTCCTCAGCAGATCTCAACATCAAGTTTCTCATTTTACAGCTAAACAGTAACTACAAGATGTTTCTGAGATCATGCTGACAAAATAGTCGTTACAGTAACAGTGTACTGATCCATATCTGATCAGCGCTGCTTAGTTTCACCGTTTGATTGACAGCTGCTCAGAGACTCCAGATCAGCTCTGATTGGTTGTTTTCCTCAGGTCTGTGAACTCTTGCAGATGGCTAGGAGGACACCAGAGGACCGTGTTTTTTTTTTTTTTTTTATCAGATGACCTGTTTTGTGCTCTACCGACAGAATATTTTACATAAATAACTTTTTAAAATCATATTTGCTCCATTTCTACGCTCTGCTGCTTTAACTTGTATAATTGATAAGCCACTGACAGGAGATTTATCAGCAACTATTTTTACCTATTAATCATTTCAGTCAGTAAAATGAATAAAATCTCTGTCTTTTCTGGATATCTTTAAGGATAATCACCTTAAATACTAATCTTCGTCAGACTCGTGTAATAAATCACGGTGGGTGGTGGGGGGGGGGCTCGTCCGTCGTTGTGAATGAGGCCCATCGTGACGTCAGGAAGCCGATGTCAACAACGCAGCTCCTACAGGAGAAAGGCGTTTCTTCACCCCACAGCAGACCCTCCACCACACGGTCCACGAGAAGCGGCGGGCTGTCGGAGGGCTGCGGACACGACGCGAACAATGTGGACCCACTCTTATTTCTGAGGAACTGGACGCAGACGAGCAGGACGGAACCGGTAAGTGTCTCCCCGCGGACGGTGAGGAGCCGCCGGGCTGTACTACCGCGCCTCCCAGCCCTCTGCGGACCCGCCTGCTCCGCTCCCGGGTCGGGGCTGTAGTAACACGCTTCGGCTGTTGTTGCACCGCTTATTGCTGAGCCGTGGACCTGGCGTGGTGTCCACGCCGTGGCGGTGTTCTCGCGGGTTGGCGGGGATGCTGTGGGCTTTGAGCTAGGTGTTGTGCTTCAGTGTGTTTCCCTGAGAAACGTGATTCCCGCAGCTCGGCGTTTCGCCGGGAAAGTGCAGCCCTACCGGAGCGGCGGTGTGTTCGGGCCGTTTGGCTGGTTGGACGTTACCGCCCGGTCGGGTCGAGGTGCCCGGTGTCACCGAACCGCGTCTGGGCGGTGTGAAAGGAAGTTGTCGGTGTTTCTGTTTGTCCGTCTGATGTGCTCCAGAGAGGGGGGGGTAGCTGCTGTCATGCGGGGGGAGGAAGGGGCTGCAGAGGGACAAAGGAGCCAGCCTCCCACCCCCCTGTTCCCGCCCTCAGCCGCCGAGCAGCTTCAGTAAACAGCCACCGCGGAATAAAGCGGACTCCCGTGGGGACCGTGGCCGTGTCTTCACCGCCACGGCCCGCCGGGACTGTGAGAGTATTTGTGTGAAAACGAGCTGCTCCTGTGCCCCTTTCTGACGAGATAAACCCGACCTGAGAGCCCCGAACAGGAACCACTGAGCTCCTGTTCTCCCTATAGCTAGAACCCAGTACATGCAGCAGTCCACGAAGAAACACCTGAAAACACCTTTAATTTCTACCCACAGCTGAGATGACCCATTATGAGCGGAGCTGGTGGTTGTAAACATGCCTTTATTGTGAAAAGATGAGCTCTTTGTCATCCTCCTCCCTCCTCCCCGCGTGGAGCAGCAGCAGTATCATCAGTATTTGAGCCTCTGGTTGTGTTGTGTTGGGGGAGCAGACCATGGATGACCGAGGCCAAAGAAACACGAACCACCACCACGAACAGACACTCATCCTCAGCTAGGAGGGAGATCTCTGCCCTGCTAACATACAGAGACCGGCCACTGTCATTATTAAAGGAGCGCTCAACTGATTTACACATCAGTGCTGGTTAACTTCTCCTGAACGGCCGCTGCCATCAGTTTTATAACGTCCTCTGTGCAGCTCTGTCCGGACTGAGACAATAAATGATGCTACGGTCATCATCAAACAGTGTTGTTGTGTCAGCTCGAGTCTGCAGCTTCATCACCCGAACTCATGGGAAGGTGTATAAATACCACAAAATTACACCCACAGTCTGCATGTCATGAGAACGCATTTGAATGCAACACAATGTCCTCAGTTGGGTTTAGGCAACAAAACCACTAACTTAGGTTCGGGCAAGAAACCACTTGGTTAGGAAAACGTCACAGTTGGGCTTAAAATAAATATGTAAATAAAGTCAAACACATACCGTAGTATTTATACGCAGATGCGTTTACATTGCAGTCAGTACAGATACATGGCATGCAAATGACAGAATACTTACTGCTTTTGTTGGTTGAAGAAACAGATATTCACCTGGCTGGGAGGGTCAGTTAAAAGATGTTAGGTGTATGATGCAGGATGCTGGGTCCATACTGTCGACTAAGTGTCAGGAAATACTGGCCTCTGCTGCAGCTTCTACCACGTTTTTGAAATATTTATCTTGCAAAACCTCCAACTTTATGGGAGTGCAATATTAAACTTTCGTTGTTGTAAAGGTGTACTGTGCAGTACCTGGCATTTCACCACTACTACTGCATCCATACAATCTAAATTTAACGTCATTGCATCATTAAAAAAAGCTAACTAACAGAAGGGCTAGAATAAGCGAAGTGTACGTAGGGACCCGATCTCCGACGATCACTATCGCCTCTCGAGGTACAAGTGGTATCACAAGACAGTAGATGTCTCTGCTACACAATCGAGAGGCCAACCAGGAAGTTAGTATCGCCCTGGTTCCCTTGACACCAAGCCGATGGCATCGTTCCGTCGGGTTTGGGATTACTGCAGAAAATAATCTGATACTTCCACATTTTGTTCAGCAGGATAATCTCCACAGATGAACACCACTTTCAGGAGTGTGAATGCAGTCTCCAGAAGTAAAAGCTAACGTTAGGCTATAAACGCATGGAGGCTGTAAAGGAGGACCAGTCGATGTTTAGTAGCCTCATTTAGCCACTTAGCAGCCACTTTTCTGAAGACACATAAAGGCTTCAAAATTCACCAGTGGGATATTTATTTATATCGTAACACAAAACATTAACATTTTTCAGCTTGTGTTAACCACAGACCGGATTTCAGACTACTTTTAGTTAGACTTCTAACTGAAAACATATGGAAAAAGCCATTGACTTCCAGATAAACTGCTAACTCAGCTCTGGGATTTAGGACTCAACAGATGTAGATGTCTTTGACATAAGGTCAAAACTCGTCACATTCTGGTGGTAATATTTTTAGACTGTAATCCTGGTCCGATCTTACTCATCGCCCCGTTTAGCAAACCAGTGTACACATATGTAGAAAATAAAACCAAATAAAAGCAGTACATGGCTGTCATTCCTGATACTGCCACTGGATGATGCCAAAGTAAGAATAAAAAAACAAAACAGCACATAGTGGCTTTAAATTGATAATTTGACTAAATTATTAATAACATATTGTGTGTGTTTAGGTGACTGTTTGGCATGAATGTGCTCACGGTGTGTCCAAAACTGAGTTCAGCCTCTGCAGATCAATGTGCATCAGTTTGAGCTGTTCCTGTTTGCTTCAGGAAGGAGCCTCAGTCACCAGGAATCATGCTGAAGACTCGATGCATGTACAGTTTCATATCCCCGTTGTTTCAGTGTTTCACTGTTGCCAGATGTGTGAAGGTGAAAGACCTTGGCTTGACGTCATGAGGATTCCTCCAGGGACCATGAATATCTGGACCAAGAGCTGGATGGACAGGAGGACGTTTATGTATCAGGGCTGTCAGTCAATTAAAATATTTAATCACGGTTAATCGCATCGCCGTCCGTAGTTAATCGTGATTAATTGTATGATTGTCCGTAGTTAATTGTGATTAGCTGCAAATTCATCGCTTATTTTTTATCTGTTCAAAATGAATCTTAAAGGGAGATCAGTCCAGTATTTAATCCTATTATCAACATGGGAGTGGACAAATATGCTGCTTTATGTAAATGTATGTATGTATTTATTATAGTACATCATTGAACAACACTAATCAATACCAGATATTGACCAGAAACCCTCCCAGGTTCTGACTTTAGCATCAACAATCTGCTCCAATCAGAACAAACTGCAGCCCAACAGACAACAACAGCTGTCAGTGTGTCAGAGTGCTGACTAGACTAGGACTTGATCCAGACTGACTGGGACTATCATAAAGTGGGCATGTCTGTAAAGGGGAGACTGGTGGGGACCCAGAGAACCCATTTACATCCACACATCTGGAGGTCAGAGGTCAACGGACCCCTCTGAACATGGCTATTTATCATAAGTTTGGAGCGTTATTCGGCTCCTTTGTGACCAGCTAGTGTGATCTGATTGGTAGTTTTCTACTTTCATATGATGCCGGTAGCTTTTAAACTGATCCCACTACAACCTCCGAAAGACATGCAACTTTTTTTAAGAGGTTAATTAAAAATCCCAAGTTGCGTTAATGTGTTAAAGAAATTAATGGTGTTAAAACAAATTTGTGTTAAAATGTTATTATTGCATTAAGTTTGACAACCCTGATTTTATATTATATATTTTCATAGGCAGTTAAAACACCGGACTAATTACCATTTACTTCCCTCCTTTAACCATGTAGACATTATGCATCAATCACTGGTTTTTCTAGTTATTGACACATGAAGATTATTAATGATATACAATAAGTGTACATTAGTATGCACCCATTTATGAACACAAATGGTACTCAATGGGTGCCTTAATGAGACATAAATATCTAAGAACTGAAAACTGAAATACTTGTTCTTTGAACATGGACATGACAGTTTTTCCTCGCCAACATGCAGTCTAATTTCAGAGCGGTATTTAACGTCCTTCATGACAAGCTAGACTGACCCGGTTGGTACCGGTGGATTCATCAGGGTTCTAGTTTCATGTGATGCCGGTATCTTCACTCTAACTTCACAGTTGTGCATTAAAGCGTTATTATCATGTTAACGTAGGCAGCCCTAATAGACAGTATACGTGGAAATATCCAGTATATAAAACAGATGCAATGTTCATATCTTAACTTTGTATTTACGTATCGAACCCAGAAAATGAAAATATTACTTCAAGGATCTACTCGCGTACAGAAATCAGAATTCAGCGGCGTTTTTGACAGATTTAAATACGGTGACTGGAGCGTGTTTTTAGAGTATGGTAGAGTATGGAGATGAATGTAGTGATGCGTAGGCAGACCATGTGGTGTCAGTTATGTGTGTGTACAGTCTGTTTATGGACTAGCTTTGCTGAATGGGAGGACAGTCGCTGGTTCGCGTCCTGTGAGGAGTGTGAAATGTGTTTTCACTGGTCTGCGTGGAGGCGTCGAGTCCTGAAAATAACACCTGAGACTGTAACCAGCTTTAACTCATCTATGAAATGAATCAAGCCTGGCCTGCTGGGGAACGGAGACATTAAAGGATTAGACCATAAACACCGAAGTCCTGAGTCTGCTGCGTGACCAACATCTGAACCTACGCTTGCTGAGAGATAGCAGACCACTGGCATTGTTTCACCTGACTGGAGCTAATTGTTTTATTGATTAATCAATAATTGTTTAGAATACTGCATAATGTGTCAGAAAGGAGAAAAAACATGTCAATCACAGCTTTTGGGGCAGGAAATAAAATGTGGTCCCCTATGTATGGTGATTTTTTTTTTTCTTTTACAATTTTTGAAACAGATTTTTAATACCAGAATCAATATTTTGCATCATTTGAGTTTATGTGGAGATAGAAGGAAGTTACTGCTTTTATTGTGGTAATCTGAGTAACATGACATCATATCTGTTCTGTATCTGTCGACCAAAACAAACCTCAGAAAGTATTAAAGGGTGGAGGGTGGGCGTGGATCCGACCTCCACCCTCCATGTTAAATCCAGCCTGGTAAACACTACACATCCAGTAAAGTATTAAAGGGTGGAGGGTGGGCGTGGCTCCAACCTCCACCCTCCATGTTAAATCCAGCCTGGTAAACACTACACATCCAGTAAAGTATTAAAGGGTGGAGGGTGGGCGTGGATCCGACCTCCACCCTCCATGTTAAATCCAGCCTGGTAAACACTACACATCCAGTAAAGTATTAAAGGGTGGAGGGTGGGCGTGGATCCGACCTCCACCCTCCATGTTAAATCCAGCCTGGTAAACACTACACATCCAGTAAAGTATTAAAGGGTGGAGGGTGGGCGTGGATCCGACCTCCACCCTCCATGTTAAATCCAGCCTGGTAAACACTACACATCCAGTAAAGTATTAAAGGGTGGAGGGTGGGCGTGGATCCGACCTCCACCCTCCATGTTAAATCCAGCAGTAAACACTACACATCCAGTAAAGTATTAAAGGGTGGAGGGTGGGCGTGGATCCGACCTCCACCCTCCATGTTAAATCCAGCCTGGTAAACACACACATTCAGTAAAGGAGGGAAACACTTTGGAAAAGCAGAGCTAGACATCACGGCTAAAGCTGCACGCTAACTCCGTCACGGACGGGAAACGTCATCGTACGGCGGTAACGTGCGGTCCGGCCGGCCGTCGCTCTCGTCTCCGTGGTCCGACGGGCCGACGCTACGACTGTAGAGCTCCATATACTGACATTTATGTTAAATGCATTCAGACGGCCCCGATGGAGCTGACCATGGATGGATAAAGAGAACGGAGCTGACGGAGAGCTAGAGACCACCTTGGAGGAGTTAGAGGAAGTCGACACCTGGGACTACGGCCGCTTTTCAAAATAAGGTGTTAACAAAGGTGTCAAGACAAATTTAAAAGAAAATTGTCGAATCGCGATACTTGTAGAATTACGTTACTTAAAAATCACAATACATATCGATTCGAAGTATCGTGATAGTATCGAATCAGGAGATACAGTAGGTAAATAGCCGGTCCACCTTAAAGGTCAGGCCACCTTAAGGGAGCCTGGGCCGTTGTCGCCATCTTCAGGGCTTCACTGTGGTCAGCAGGCTTTCTGACATAACATTACAACCAAGAACAATAAAAACTAACAAATAAATGAGCCTTGGTGTAATATTGTATTATTATATTGATATTGTTAATATTGTAGACTGTGTGAATCTACATATTAGAAAGTGTTTGTAACCACACTTTACACAATGATATCACCACAATTCAGAGGCTGTGAGGCTGAAGATGACTAGACGAGGGCGTAAACAGCGCCGGTGACGTCTCCTCACTCGTTGGCGGCGGATGCCGTAGCTTCAGTCTAACAGAGGACCTTTGTTGGAGGTCGTCACCAGTTTCTCTTCCCTAAATACATAAACATCTTTAAACAAAGGTTAATCATTGAAGTGATGCTGCTGCTTTCAGAGGGGTTAAACACAGCTAGTACTCATTGTACACTCCGTCTATTTTCATCCTCACTACGTCATGTGAGCGCCAACTCCCTGAGGGGGATGTGTGTGTGTGTGTGTGTGTGTGTGTGTGTGTGTGTGTGTGTGTGTGTGTGTGTGTGTGTGTGTGTGTGGACTATGTGTCAGTGTTGTCTATATGCCCCCTATATGCACATTGGATTGTGTGTATATTCATGTGCTCAGTCATAACCAGTGTCAGGATGTTCATCACCTTGTTAAGTGGGCCTCCTGCCCTGTGTGTGACACACACACACACACACACACACACACACACACGCACACACACACTGCAGGCTGTAGTCATGTCAGGCGAAGCTGCAGGACGGAGCTGATTTTCGTGGACTGTCAGGAGGTCTAACTGTACTCTGCTGGTCCACGGTCCTTTGCAGACTACGGTAGATTAAACAGCATGGCCTGGCATAGTGGCCTACTCCCCAGTATAAGTAGAAATACACAAGGCTTTGTGAAAATATAAACTTGAAGTACACTGTCATCATCTGTGCTTTTTAATCCGTGCCTCCAGGAAGTTGTTGAGATTGCAACAGTTCCTGCAAATTCAACAAATCCTGCGACTTATGTGTGACCTTTCAGTTTTGTCCAATCACAGCAACTTTCTGGAAATTTGACCAATCACAGCGGTCCCCCGCAACCACTTCACCAAACTCATTTCCGTTGTCGGTGTGAAAGTTCCTCACTGTGGGTGAAGGAGACGTAAAGCTGCAGCGTAAGCTGTGGAGCAACAGCCTTAAAACATCTGGATCAAGCTCTACCGAGTAAAATCGAGCATTGTCAAATATCGGACATTATCCTGATGTGTCACGTGTAATCTCGTAAAATGGTTTGTCGAGAAACTTGAATAAATCCAGTTGTTTGAAGGAGTGTTTACTTCTCCAAGCAGCCTATAACAGACATATATGACTTTTAATCAAAGCAAGTATTTAAATAAAACACAATCTTTTGTTTTCTAATAATTTGAATTGTGTGTTTTTATTCAAATAACCACTATAGATTACAAAAGATAACTTTTAATCCTAATACTACTTTTACTATTTGACAGTTGTATATGTATTTATATATTTAGTATGAAGTTTTGTAATGCTGAGCCTTTGTGGTGACGTTACGTTGAACACTCAAAACAATGTGGTTTTATCATCACTGGAACAAGCTGTGCCCTTAAAAGTCCTCTATTCCTACAGATTTTCACATTAAAAGCCCACTAGGAAAGGAAGTCTTTTTTAGCATGTGGAAGTATTTTAATGTGAGGCAACTGTGCAGGAAATGCTGAGGTATCGACAGTAGCTTCACAGCAGCAGACTCATGAATTATCAAATCGAATAAGAAAACAGTATTTCAAAAGCGTGAGGGTAAGAAGAGAAAGTGCTCGGCAGAGTGAGGAGAGTGTTCATGTTAAGCCTTGTCACAATAAAGAATAAGAAAAGTAGAAATAGTCAAGGAGACACATTAAATCAGGGGTGTCAAACTCAAATACACAGTGGGCCAAAATTTAAAATTAAACAAAGCCGCGGGCCAACGTTGAACAAATGAACCTTTAATATGGACCCAAACAAGTTTTGCTTTAACACTGAATATGGAACAAGCAACGCTTATGTAACTTAATAGTGCAGACGTGCAAAATCAAATTTCAGTTATAAAAAAAACACATCAATGGCATATTAAATAAAATTTAAATGAAAATTGTATGCCTCTTTTCTATTTACAGCCTTCTGAGGTAAATATCAAAATAAGCTTTTTCCACAGGCTAATAAATTTGAAAATAAAATAACAATAATGAATGAATCAACCACCATCAGAGCATTATGGGATTTGTAGTATTAGCGGTGAATGTGCTGTTCTGTACCGGCGGGCCAGCTCTAATAGTAATTTTCTATTGCCTCACGGGCCAAATATAATTACACTGCGGGCCAAATTTGGACCACGGGCCAGAGTTTGACACCCATTCGTTAAATAAACCGCTGTGTTGTTGCCACAAATCAACAAGCTGGTCTTCCATATCTGCGCTCCATCTTAGTTTATGCTTTGCATTAGCTGACGCATTAGCCACGGTCGCCATGACGACGGCGGTTGTCCTTCTGCATCAGTCAGCTTGGTTCTCATTGGCTATTGTTCTTTCCCACATGGATGTAAATAACATGGTTGACAGGAATATGTGGAAAGACTGGGGCTTTGCTGACCATCGTCAGAGGGGGAGATCGGCCCAAAATGGTCTTGATTCTCATGTAGTGTGTACGTGGCGCTAAAGTGGTTTCTAACAGAGAGACATTATAGAGGATTTATCCAGAAAACAGGACGCTCTGAGTGGACAGTAGTCAGGTAACGGGAAACGAGGACGCCGTAGATGTAAAACAGGATGGACAGGCGGACCCCGGTTCAGAGTCGTGGAGAGACTCTGTCATGCCTCACAACGACCACCAGGGAGCACCTGGACTAACCCTGACTGACTCGGTGAATGGAGTAATGAACCATTCAGACATCGCAGCAGAGCCTGTACGAACTTTATCCTGCAAACAGCGGCGTTCAGAAAAGACGTCGATGTCACGTCGTTTGTTTCAGATGATGAACAGAGCTGGTCGTCTTCCTGTTAGGTTCCCTTCTTCTTCTTCTTCTTCTTCTTCTTCTTCCTCCCTGCTGCTGTCTGTCTGAGAGACGGTTAACCGATCTATAACTCACACTCACACCGACAGTGTGTGTGTGTGTGTGTCTCTGTGTGTGTGTGTGTGTGTGTGTGTGTGTGTGTGTGGAGGTGAGGGAGCTGATGAAGGGCAGCCTGACCGTGTGACCATGTGACGGTGGGTGGAGGTGATGGTGGGGGTGATGGTGGAGGTGATGGAGGTGATGGTGGGGGTGATGGTGGGGGTGATGGTGGAGGTGATGGAGGTGATGGTGGAGGTGATGGAGGTGATGGTGGAGGTGATGGAGGTGATGGTGGGGGTGATGGAGGTGATGGTGGGGGTGATGGAGGTGATGGTGGAGGTGATGGTGGAGGTGATGGAGGTGATGGTGGGGGTGATGGTGGAGGTGATGGAGGTGATGGTGGAGGTGATGGAGGTGATGGTGGAGGTGATGGAGGTGATGGTGGAGGTGATGGAGGTGATGGTGGGGGTGATGGTGGGGGTGATGGAGGTGATGGTGGGGGTGATGGTGGAGGTGATGGTGCGGGTGATGGTGGGGGTGATGGTGGAGGTGATGGTGGAGGTGATGGTGGGGGTGATGGTGGGGGTGATGGTGGGGGTGATGTGGGGGTGATGGTGGAGGTGATGGTGGGGGTGATGGTGGAGGTGATGGAGGAGGTGATGGTGGAGGTGATGGTGGAGGTGATGGAGGTGATGGTGGAGGTGATGGTGGAGGTGATGGAGGTGATGGTGGGGGTGATGGTGGAGGTGATGGTGGAGGTGATGGAGGTGATGGTGGGGGTGATGGTGGAGGTTATGGTGGGGGTGATGGTGGGGGTTATGGTGGAGGTGATGGTGGGGGTTATGGTGGGGGTGATGGGGGTGATGGTGGAGGTGATGGAGGTGATGGTGGAGGTGATGGAGGTGATGGTGGAGGTGATGGTGGAGGTGATGGAGGTGATGGAGGTGATGGTGGAGGTGATGGAGGTGATGGTGGAGGTGATGGTGGGGGTGATGGTGGAGGTGATGGTGGAGGTGATGGAGGTGATGGTGGGGGTGATGGAGGTGATGGTGGGGGTGATGGTGGAGGTGATGGAGGTGATGGTGGAGGTGATGGTGGAGGTGATGGTGGGGGTGATGGTGGGGGTGATGGTGGAGGTGATGGAGGTGATGGTGGAGGTGATGGTGGAGGTGATGGTGGGGGTGATGGTGGAGGTGATGGAGGTGATGGTGGAGGTGATGGTGGAGGTGATGGAGGTGATGGTGGAGGTGATGGAGGTGATGGAGGTGATGGAGGTGATGGAGGAGGTGATGGTGGGGGTGATGGTGGGGGTTATGGTGGAGGTGATGGTGGGGGTGATGGTGGAGGTGATGGTGGAGGTGATGGAGGTGATGGTGGAGGTGATGGTGGAGGTGATGGAGGTGATGGTGGAGGTGATGGTGGAGGTGATGGAGGTGATGGAGGAGGTGATGGTGGAGGTGATGGTGGAGGTGATGGAGGTGATGGTGGAGGTGATGGAGGTGATGGTGGAGGTGATGGTGGAGGTGATGGAGGTGATGGTGGAGGTGATGGTGGAGGTGATGGAGGTGATGGTGGAGGTGATGGAGGTGATGGTGGGGGTGATGGAGGTGATGGTGGGGGTGATGATGGGGGTGATGGTGGAGGTGATGGTGGAGGTGATGGTGGGGGTGATGGAGGTGATGGTGGGGGTGATGGTGGAGGTGATGGAGGTGATGGAGGTGATGGTGGAGGTGATGGTACAGACTGTCCCAGCAGGCTGAGCTCAGCTCCAGGGCAGACACAGGAACCTCCACTCACAGTGTCTGATGGATGAGCTCTTTCCTCTCTCTCTGTATCTGCTCGTCTTCCTCTTCCTCTTCCTCTTCCTCTTCCTCTTCCTCTTCCTCTTCCTCCTGTCCGTACCTTCCTCCTCTTTCTACTCGCTCCTCTCACTCTCTCAACACGTCTATTTTTATCGCCGTTGCTTCAGCGGTGCGTCTTGCTGCAGGACGAGTGTGTAGGTAGTGTGAAGCAGGGTTTCTGTCTCGTCATCAATAAATAAATGTTGTGCACAGCGATCACACACCAGGCTTCTTAAACTGCACTCTTCCTTTGTGGCAGTACTGAATGATATTATATATCATTATATATATTATAATGATATATAGTCAGTCCCCTCTGGCAAAGATAAAGCGACGAATATGTCAAATATTTTCAATTAAAACAGTAATGAAAATATGAATATATGTCTTCCTCCCAAACAAAGACGCTTGAATGTCACTCAGTAGTCCCTCCTGGCTCCGGTACAGTCTAGATGGATCCGTGGATCGTAACATATCAGGAGTAGCATTAAGCTGCAGATGCTCTGGTCCAAAATGAGGACTAACCTTTCCATGGAAGTCAGTTTTTGAGCCACAACAAAGGCCAGTCCCTCCAGGATTTCTCTGGCTTTATTTGGGATCGTTGTGGCCTAAAATCCCTGATTTCATGGCAGTTGTTTTAGGAGCTAGTGAAAATTGCATATTTTGCATAATTTGTTAAAAATCAAAGACAAGTAACCTCATCACAAAGGCCCAGCATTGCAAAACAGAAGGTGCTTTATCTGTAAATGAAGAAGTGCACCTGGGGGTATCCCCCAAAGCTCACAGGCAAACAGCATAAAACATTAAAGAGCACAGAGCGTTCGTATTTGTTAATAATAATTATACACCTAAAATACTGAGCCTGTTGAAAAGCTTACATGTACCTGCACGTGCACGGCCGATTTTGAACTATAATTAGCTGCAAGGCTGCAGAATAACTTTTTTCACCACCGTCCAGGAACATCCCAAAAATGAATTTCAACCATCCCAGTGTCAGTGTAATGTTAATGTACTGTTATCCTTTTACTTTGTTAATATCATCTTTAGTGGTTATTTGGATAAAAAGCACTCAATTCAAAAGATTAGGAAATGAAGTAGCCAGTGTCACAGCAGTCCATCCGGTAAATGAGACATATCGGTCTGGACTCAGTGGCTCCCATCCCTGGACAACACAATTCATGCTTTTTGCTTCCTCTTCTAATAATCATATTGCAAATAGAAAGTGAATAGGCTTTGTTTGTGCTCTGTCTGTTTTGGACCACTTGTCACATCTCTAGAGGTCTTATATTATCTGTTAATTCACAAGGAAAAAGCCACGATCAGAGGACCAGGCTGGGAAAAGAAAAAATATATCACTGCATGACCGTGTCAGATGGCAGTCATCTCATCTGTAGGCCCATAGCTGCACTGTGGAAAACGCCACAAGCAAAAAATAATAACCCACAAAGATTATCTCAGATAAAACAATGTGCAAATCATAAGTTTATGAAAGAAGGAAAAATAGACAGAATTGTCCAGATGCTTGTATCTTCACACTCAACATCAATAATGAAAAACAGAAATCACAGTGGACCGAGCTGGATAATAGATCGAAACGTCAAGACCGACTCAACAGCTCGCAATTAATAATAGAGAGCAGGATTATTTAAAAGTAAACGCTGCAGGTTATTTGTAAAAGGCAAACGGTAATAAAACCTTCATTCAGCATTCTTTATGTTCACATTATCGTTGAGTCCAGATGAGACTTCAGTCTCTCTCTGAACAGAGAGCCGAGAAGAGATGAGGACTTTTGTTTTGAAACAAAATGTTGAACTGAGCCATGTTGGTTTTGACTTTTCAGAGTGAAATTTTTTGATTTGGAGCACCGTTTCCACATTGGCGTCGGGGTCACCCTGATCTGATTTTACAAGGTCCATAATGAAATGCCGTCACTGTGGACTGAATGAACCTGACTTGCTTTTTGTCACCAGAACATGTTTTAGTTTTGCCTCGATCAATGAGAGACTTCCTCCTACTGTCATACTCTCACTCAAATATCTTGTGCACTTGGCCTCAGTCTTATTAGTCAACCAATGCGCAGCAACAAATCCCAGAATGTGTCTTTGGTTTGACGGCGACTTGGCCGACACGTTGAAAAAAATACACCGCTGCCTTTTTCGTACTATTGTGCCTTCAGTATTTCATGGATCCATCTGTTCACACCTTCTAACAATGAAACGTGTCACCAGCAGCAAATTTGTCATGGCAGAAAACCATTTTCTAATCCCGGCGAGAGAGACGGCGTCCCTGACATTAAAGCGCTTCATCGAGCGCCAGGCTGCCGCCGTGTATTTGTGTCTTGGAACAGATTTGAACAGCCATTGTTTGGACTTCTGAGAGACACACTGAGAATTGTTAATGAGGAGACAATCTGTCCATAAGAACAATGTCTGCGTCCTCGCAGTGCGGAGGATGTGACTGTAATGAGATGATGATATGTTGAGTTTCAATAGAAAGCCGGTGCAGTTTTCTAAATAAAAATCCAAACCGAATTACCAGCAACAAAACTCCGGCATGTTGTTGTTGGCATTTGTGCTTTATCTGGTGCATAACCTTGCCACAGATCTGGCAACCCATCTGGCATGGCTGGCGGTGATTGGTGCAGACAGGGGGGCAGATGGTGAGATGATGGTCAGCTGTTTTGGGCACTGCTTAAATCCACATAGGCCATGTAGGGGTTGCTAAGCTAACGCTAAATCTGCTGTATATCTTATACAGTGTCTCATCAGAATGTCTGAAGGGACTCAGCTGATGAGGGATGAGGATAATATAATATAATATATATATATATATATATATATATATATATATATATATATATATATAACATTGAATAATATAGCAATGGTTCCCATTTATTTTCCTTGAAGACCCCCTGCTTGTGTCTAAGAAAAACAGAGCCCCTCCCCATATTTTTTGATGTCATCACCTTTAAAAAAAACTGCAAAAATATTGAACAAAATCCTTTTATTAAGAGCTTGCAGTTTTACAGTATAAATGAAAAACCATACACCCCCCCAAGCCAGCACATGGTACGCTCTCACAACTACCCACAACGCAAGAAAAGCAAAAAAAATCATTTTAAATAGTTTTATATACAGACTTTTGTATGAATTACACAGTAAGTGTGTTATTAGTAGGAGTGTCAAGCAATTAAAATATTCAATTGTTGTCCATATTTAATTGCAATCAATCACAAATTTATCACCCATTTTTTTAATCTGTTCAAAATGTATCTGAAAGGGAGATCTGTCTTTGTCTTGTCTGTATTTGATACTGTCAACATGTGAGTGGGCAAATATGCTGCTTTAAGCAAATGTGTGTGTATGTTAATTATTGGAAATCAATTAACAACACAAAACAAGGAAAATATTGTCCAGAAACCCTCACAGGTTCTGACTTTAGCATGAAAATATGCTGCAATCTTAATGCGTCATTATTATAAAGTGGGCGGGGGGGGGGGGGGCATTCATATCTTGAGGTCAGAGGTCAAGGGACCCCTTTGTAAATGGCCATGACAGTTTTCCCTCATCAGGATTTTGCCTAAGTTTGGAGCGTTATTTAACCTCCCTTGTGAAGTTAGTTTGACCTGGTATGGTATGACATTCCTTAGGTTTTCTAGTTTCATATATTTTAAAACTGAGCCTGCTACGACCTGAAAACCGTGGTTGCTTTAAATGCTTTAAAGAAATTAGTGGCGTTAAATGATTTTGTGTTGTGTCGCGTTAACTTTAACAGCCCGACAACAGAGAAAAACCCTCCAGACTGCTGAATATTGAGTGTATGTGGATTACAAACTTCAGGTATATGACAGGTTAACTGTGCCACTTTGCTTTAGGGACTTTTTGAACCTGAATTACTTGTCATTGACCTCCTTTGCTGGGATTGTGGACGCTAACCCCAGTCGTGGCCCAAACGTCCTGAACCTTGAATAATACGTTGGGTAGAGTGTTTTTGTCTGATTCCTCAGCAGCCTCAATATGTGACGTAATCCTTTGTTATCATATGAACAAATGCATGTGGCAGCTCTGGTAGACAATGAATCCTCGCTGCAGAGCAGCAGGAAGGAAGCTGGTTGGAGGTTCAGCTCTGGTGAATGAGCCGTCATTCAGACCCATGCTTAAGACCGTGAACCCACTGAACCCGGGGAGACATGGGGGAGGGTGGACGTCCATCCTAACACCTCTATTTTGTGCGGTTCTGTAGATGTGCAGGTTTTTTATTGTCCGTGCCAATCAGGACAGCCGATGGCCGATATATGATGCCGATTTTTTGTGGACTGATTTGTAAGTTAGAAGTTAATAATACAACATTTCTCAACTTCAGTAAACATTTACTGAACACCTATGGTCTGTCTCTCCAGTCTACATTTTGTCTCTGTACTGCAGTTCTCTTATATATTTAAAATAAAAATAATGTATAAACTAAATATCCGATACATGAAACAGGTAATCAAAAAAAAAAAAAAAAAAAAAAACTGGGCCTCTTGTGGGTGCTTTGGGGTGGGGGAGGGGTGCTCGTTGAAACGAGGAAGAACGATACCTGCTTTCACGTCAGTCTCAAAGTCTCCAGTATCACCAGAAACAGTTGCTAGATTTGTGATCGTTGCTTTTTTTGCGCTATTGGTCTGCTGGTAGACCAGCAGTTTGATTGACACAAGGGGGGCGGAGTCACACCTGGTCTACGGCTACAACAACGCTGGGCTGCTCGCTGATGAGCCTGCTTGATGATCGTCCTAATACGCTCAGACGTCGGCCGATGCCGATTATGAAACCATGTCAAACAATCGGCCCGATTAATCGGTCGACCTCTCGTTGATATGTTGAAGTTTGCCCATGCAGTCGAGCCTGTGTTTGGGGTGTGAAATCATGTGCTTCGAGGCGTTACTGATCTAAACCAAGCCATGAAAACACACTTATGTGTATTTGGCTTTGTTTTGAGCACACGGCCAATCAGCTGCTTCTCACACTGCAGCCAGCTCCACACATTAACCCATTCGTTCTGTTCAGACTGATGACGAACTTCAACGTTTGAGCGTGGCGAGGGGCTGAGCGGTTGTTTCAATGAATACCATTGTATTATTTAAAACTGCTTAATTTTAGGGGGACAACTCATGTTCTTCCCCATGAAGGGGGGGTCCAGAGCCCACTGCTGGATGCCAGCGAGATGAACCAGATGCTGGCACAACCTCCTCTACTATTGTCTATTGTGATCAATAGCCAATCAGGAGAGAAAAAAGGGAGCATATATCCGAGCTCTTTAACCCGTTTCTGCCTCTTTAATTTCCTTGGGAAGAAGTGCTCTCTGGGCTTGTCTGAGCACAATTGTTTTCAAAATTGGTCATCTGTTTGGCTGAAAAGTGAGTTTTTCTCACTACATCTAGTCCTGGACAGACGGGACTGTCCATTATAGTTTAGGTGTCCAAATACTAGTATGAGAAGAAAATGGTGTATTAGGTATCTATGAACAAGTTGAATGTCAAAGATATGCACACACATGCAGTGTAAAAAATATACTTCATTTGGAAAGCATTTAATAAACACAATGTTAGCATTTCTAGTAATTTTTCAAAAACCTATTATTGACTTTTATGTTATCTAAAAATGTCAAAGTCGTCCTGTTGTGATACTTGCTCAAAGAATTGCTCTAAAATTTCAAGACTTTTGAACAATCAGAACAAATGTATGTATGTATGTAATGATTGTATTAAATAAGTCTTTGGGTACAAGCGGGTTAATGACAAGACATTACACAGCAAGCCAAGACAAAAATTCAACCATCAGCCAAACTGGCAACTCAGACTAGCTTTTGATCAGCGGTTCTATCGCCAGTAGAAAAAGCACCTGTATGGGGAGTAGACGCCCACCTGTCCGACAGAGTGGAGCCTGTACTCTGTAGCCTGTACGCTGATTATCTGCAGGCCAGCGGTGCTCCCGTCCTCCTGAGTGGTTCCTGGCCTGAGTATGGCTGTTGAAGCTGTTTGTGGGCTGATGTAACAGTGCCAATGAAGCTGCAAAAGGCAGCTCGATGCTGTGGAGGTTCCACCTGTCGAGACAGATTAACATGGCCTCACGTTCATCTCCTTGTCTGCTGCTGAGGGAGGACGGGGCCCTGGCTTTCATGTGATGCAATGAGGGTTTGTGTGCTATGAAGGATTACAGCAGCCGAGGTGATAAACCGGCGCTCTGTCATGCTTTGCAGCCGCGCAGGTAGCTTTCAGGTAGCGCTTCAGCTCCAGCATAGCATCACAGCAAAGCAACGCAGCGGGCTGAGCAGATCAAATACGTCATGATTCCAGTCTAATGGATTTTTACACACCAAGCGTGTTTAAATAATATCTGTATACAGGTAGACAGGGCCTGAGAGGACCAGCCTGACGGACATGAGCTTGGATTCTGTGCTGACTTCAGGGTTTTAGTCTCAGATCTAAGACTGATGGTTTCAGACTGATGATTCATTTAATAATTATTGTTTATTATGGATTATTGTTAGTGATGTGATTGATGCTCCCAGTTCACTACTATCTCATGCACTGTATTGCCATTCAGTATTATGATTTTTGTAGTTGTGTTGTTTTTACACTAGACCATGACCACTAGATCCTTCTAGGGACTTTTACTGTGGAAAACTGCTAAACTGATACAGTAGAAATGATTTTTAGCAGTATATAGTCAGACATGTACTCAAGACAAATATATCAGTTATTGTCAGGAATTATTTACATGTTTTTCCAGCAACCCAAAAATCAAAGAATAAAGACATTTCCCAGACATTCAATGTTTTATAGCTCTGGTGAATATAATCCAATCAATCCAAACACTTTTATTGTGACAGTCTAAGGCTCACCTGAGCAATAATCCTGCTGTCTAATCAGCATCTTGATCTGCCACCTGAGAGGTGGATGGATTATTTCAGCAAAGGAGAAGTGCTCACTAACACTGATTTAGACAAATTAGTGATCAATATCTGAGAGAAACAGGCCTTTAGTGGACGTAGAAGAAGTCTGAGATCTTTGACTTCAGCATATAAAAAAATGAGAGTTAGCCCCGTTGTTTTTTTTTTTTTCAGATTTGTAAACTAAGCTACCAGCAGCACAAGTGTTAATTGCTCCAAGCACCAAGTGCTGCAGTCATTCCTGTTTGACACTTAACGCTCGCTGTTGAGGGTCTTTGGGGCTTCTGCTAATTAGCTTCATCATGTCCAATTAACACTCACCAAACTGCAGACTGGTGCACGTATGTCTCTCTGGGTGCCTCTTCACAGAGTGCTGGAGAGTGACAATAATTAGTGGTATACTTTTGAAAGCTATGTATAATTGATGCTCATGTGAGCTACGTGTGGCAGAGAAGAGGCCAGATAGAGCCTTGCATTATTTACTGCTAATGCATTTGTTCTCGTACATAGTCTAATGGCTTTCTTTCTTTTTTTGTTACGCTAAGATATTATCGTAGCTCGCTGTGGTTGCAAACAGAAATGAGTAATCTATGTTTCATGTGTATTCAGTTTTGACTCTCACTCTCTTTGACTCTCACAATTTACTTTATTATTACATACAGTGCTTATCAGAGCTGTCAAAGTTAATGCGATGGTAAGTTAACACAAGTTAGTTTTAACACCACTAGTTTCTTAAACGCATTAATGCAGCCGATCTTTGGGAGGTTGTAGCGTGATCAGATTTAATGCTAGAGTGATGATATATGAAGAAAATCAAAAGAATCCATCGGTACCAGCCGTCATACTAGCTTTTCATGACGGAGGTTTCATAACGCTCCAAACTTAATCTACATTTTGGGGAGGAAAAACTGTCCTGTCCATCTTCAAAGGGGTCCGTTGACCTCTGACCTCCAGATGTGTGGATGTAAATGGGTTCTCTGGGTCCCCACCAGTCTCCCCTTTACAGACATGCCCACTTTCTGATGGTCCCAGTCAATCTGGATCAAGTCCTAGTCAAGTCAGCACTCTGACACACTGACAGCTGTTGTTGCCTGTTGGGCTGCAGTTTGTTCTGATTGGAGCAGATTGTTGATGCTAAAGTCAGAACCTGGGAGGGTTTCTGGACTATATCTGCCATTGATTAGTGTTGTTATTGATTTACTATAATAAATATATACATCCATTTGCATAAAGCAGCATATTGGTCCACTACCTTGTTGATGAAAGTATTAATTAATAGACAAATCTCCCTTTAAGGTACATTTTGAACAGATTCTGTCAACCTCCAAAATAATATATGATAAAATGTACTTTTGGTCAGAGTTTCCATACAGGTGCACTCTTTTTATAAATCCTAACGTCTCTGTAGGAAGTGGCATCTTTCAAGCCATTTTGTGCATACACAAGTTATAATTGACGGCTATTGAAATCACAGCTTCTGACTTGGTTTTTAGTATCACCCGAGTAACTACAGAGACAGAAAACAGCTTGTCTGTAGTTCAGCATTTGGACGAAAGTTTGTTCCTAACTGCTATAAGACTGTAGGCTGTATCATGTATAAACGTATGTAGTGAACACTGAGGAGTTATATGCATTTTTTTAAATTTTGATCCATTTCTGTTTGAGTTGACTGCCTTCCCAGTGTAGTGAATTTGAATTTCTGCAGCATTCCCATCTGACTCGCACAGCCAAACCAGCTTCACCTTCCCTGAAACCTGACATGCCTGATCCCATTTACACCTCCCTGTGGCCCTAAGGCCGAGTGATGTCAGCCCGGCCTCCTGGCCCAAAAGAGGGAGTGGAAGTGTCAGGAAACGGAGATGATCATGGAGGGCATCCCCGGGGGTGGGAAGTTCTCCTCTGCTCCATTTGGTGTCCGTCAAACAGGTGAAATCAAATCCACTGGACCAGGACTGACTCCTCAATGGTTTTTGGGTTAATAAGGGCAGTGGCGTCACCACACGGTGTATCCAGGACAGCCCTGAGCCTGTGGATGAGGTCAACATCTGAGTCACTGAAGCTTCCTCTGCAGGGTGACTGTGTTACAGGCGCAATATCCAAACAGCATATGACTGCTTTTGGTTTTCCTGCAATGCAAACGGTTCGAGAGAGACACCAAAGGAAATGACTATTTCATAAAGGTGATGTTAATCCTGTCAGTTTTCCTCTATGGAAACTTTGTGGGCGTCTTTCAGCCCACGTTTACTTTCATTTTCACGCCCACACTGTGTTGCCTCGTGAAGGAGATGAAATAATCCTCTGCTCAACATCCCTGCCTTTATGACTCATTTGGCAACAGAGTGTTTGCACCCTCTCAACAATGACTCATTTATTGCATAGTTTTTATGCGACACATTTGGCCTCACTCAAGATATGAACATATTTATTCGATAATATGCACAATTGATATTGTATATAGAGTATACAGTGCTGTGTGAAGCATAGCGAGCCTTGTTTGATGGGTGATTGATGCCTGTTCATGTAAAAAGGAGGCAGAAAGAGCAGTTTACAACATGCACTGTTAAATAGCAGAGACCGCTGGTCCTCTCCAGTGTCTCCACAAATCCGCAGAGAAATAAGGTTTAATGTGTAACAGGATCTGTAATATCCTTTTATACAGTATATACCACTTTACCATTGTCCCTTTCCCTTTATTTACTAGGGCTGTCAATCGATTCAAATATTTAATCACCAATAATCACACATTTTTTATCAATTCAAAAGTGACCTTAAATTGAGATTTGTCAAGTATTTAATCCTCTTATCAACATGGGAGTGGACAGATATGCTGCTTTATGCTCGGCGTCAACCTGTTCACATCTGTGTAGAGAACGAGGCGCCGACCTGTTCTCTGGTGTTTTCTGGCGAATGCCAGTCGAGCTGTACGGTGCTGGGCACCAGTAGCCTGCTGGAGGTCGGTTTGTAGGGCGCTGGCAGTGCTCCTCCTGGTCCTCCTCACACAAAGGAGCAGATACCGGTCCTGCTGCCGGGTCGATGCCCTTCAAAGGCCCGGTCCAGCCTTTCCGGTGTAACGGCCGGTCTCCTGGTGTCTCCTCCATGCTGCGAAGGACACCTCACACTGACTAACATTAAATCATGGTGGTTGCTAAGTGGGGAGTACCTCAACAATATTACCTTTTGAAAACACATACAAGTTGAATATGACACGAGATATACCAGATACACCAGTGTGAGCCTGTGATGCTGAAGAGGTGAATGTAATCTAGACAAACTGAAAGTAGCAGTTTACACGATGTTTGAGCCTCATAAAGGTGCAGAAATCCTCTGATAAGCTCAGCAGACTGAGCCTCAGACTGTTCATTTAACCAGCAGATGTTAGTGCTGGGATGGAAACAAAGGCAGTGATCCAGAAAAAAAGGAAATGGAGTACGGCGCGAGGCATCACAGACGATAGAGGCCTTTTTGACCAGCAGCACAGTTGTTCAGTGATGCCTGGAATATGAAGGATTCAACTAGTTCAGCCAGGACCTGTGTTCTCACCTCAGTCTGTAGCCTGCAGCCCTGTTTCACCATCAGCTAACCACAAGAGACTGATTTGGTTTCATCTGCAGCCAAATACATGCTGGCTTTTTGCCTGTTGTTTAGTTTTTTACTGTGTTAATAAAAGAAAAGAAACTTATGAGACACTCGGTATGGTTTATCACATTGGGTTGGTGCAAAAGTAAGGGAATACACTGAAATATGCAAACACTTACAGGGATAGCAAGGTGTTTTGAATGTATGAGGAACTTTTCCGTATACCTACAGTAGATGGAGGTCGGCACGGCCCCAGTTTGGACAAACAGACAGGAGGGACGCAATGTACTGCTGTGGACAGGGGGAGGAAGCGAAACACCTAAAATGAAGGCTCACCTAAAATAGTCAATATCAGTTTAAGTGTATGCTACAATTAGACTATTTTTCCCGCTTTAACTTGCAACAACAAATGCTGAATGTAATCCTGAGTTTTGCAGAATGGGACTGTATCGGTGTTGAGCACTAACATGTCTTAGTATGCATTTCCTGAACACCCAAGTAGTGAGAGTACTCTTCTTGGGGTTACAAATGCTCTCCTGATGGAAGCAGATTAGAGCAGTGAGTGCTCTGCATTAGTGCTGCTTGACCCACGTGCAACCTACAACACTCGTGTGTGTGTGTGTGTGTGTGTGTGTGTGTGTGTGTGTGTGTGTGTGTGTGAGGACAAAGGGTGAAGGTATTGATGGGGAGTGAGAAGACATGAGAGCCAAAGTACCAAGTCAGCTATTCAGCATCTATAGATTGGAACTTAATCCCTGGTTAAACACACTCTCACACATGGTGCAGATATAGCCCTCACCCCTCCCTGCTCATACCAATACATATGTCTTTCCATAAGTGTTCCACGCGCTATTTTCCAGGCCGTATAGTCCATTTACTACTCATAATCCCTCCCTGGTACAGCGGGCCACTTGCCCTTCACACACATCTACAGCGGCCCTCTGACACATGAGCAGTCTGTCAGGAGAGCTGGCCACATGCCGCAGGGATGAAGGGGTTTCATTTGCACTAAATCCAATTTCACTCGACAATGGCAAGATGAGTTATGCAGGGTTGAGGGAGGCTGAGGGTTGAGTAAACACTGTTGGCAATGACCTCAGAGGTCGTTTATCAGGCTCTCAATGACCGCGGAGAGCTTCCCAGAGCTGCTCTCTCAACAAAGGCTCGTTGTTGAACGGGAGACGCTGATGTCATGGCGGTATATTTCCGGAGCTCAGGAACTCCCAAGGGAAGACCCCAGTAATAGCGAGGACTGAGTGCTATCTATATCTGTGAATTGTTTTGAGGAAATGCCTTCCTGAGATAAAGTTTCCTCTCTGTGTGTTTGAGTTGGATCAGTTGATGCAAACATCAGCACATTAACATCATTAGCCCAGTTTGAATCAACATTTAGTGCAGATTTTGACTCGATTTCATCCTCACTGTGGAGTGTGGCATTATTTGGGTCAGTTGACATCTCTAGCACACACTGTCACAGTCAGAGTACAGTAACATGAGACTGCTAACCTGGGCTGCGAATGTGCTCAAATAGCTGCTTTTCTGAAGAGTTGATGGATGTTGGGTGTATTCTGGTGAGTTGATGCACATTAAGATGCCACTGTTGTGAATAGACTTACACTGACATACATCACACACCACCTGCAGTTGTTGCCATTCAGTCTGAAAAACTGAAAACCTCTTACCTGGACTGACTGTCAGTTCACTGACTCGATGTCTTTTGTCCATTTTTGTTGCCGTTACACTACATTTTAACATGTCACAGGACACAACAGGAAGTACTGACTATACCTCACCAGGCCTTCATTACCAACCAGCCCTTATTTGTCAGACTGGCTTACACCGCACTGACAAACGGTATGTGTGTGACAACGGTGAGCACGAAATCACCAGCAGCAGCTGCTAACGAAGCACAGACACACAGGTTTGTCAAACACTAACACTAACGTTATGCCGTGCAGACACTCAGCTGACAAACTGGAGCTGGACTGGAGACAGTGAACGCAGCACCGTGGCTGCTACAATAACTCTCCTGACGGTGAACTGGGGACAGCGAATGCAGCGCCGCGGCTGCTACAGTAACTCTCCTGACGGTGAACTGGAGACGGCGAACGCAACACCGCGGCTGCTACAGTAACTCTGCTGACGGTGGACTGCAGATGGCGAACGCAGCACCGTGGCTGCTACAGTAACTCTGCTGACGGTGGACTGCTGACGGTGGACTGCAGAAGGCGAACGCAGCACCGTGGCTGCTACAGTAACTCTGCTGACGGTGGACTGCAGACGGCGAATGCAGCACCGTGGCTGCTACAGTAACTCTGCTGACGGTGGACTGCAGACGGCGAACGCAGCACCGTGGCTGCTACAGTAACTCTGCTGACGGTGGACTGCAGACAGCGAACGCAGCACCGCGGCTGCTACAGTAACTCTGCTGACGGTGGACTGCAGACGGCGAACGCAGCACCGCGGCTGCTACAGTAACTCTGCTGACGGTGGACTGCTGACCGTGGACTGCAGAAGGCGAACGCAACACCGCGGCTGCTACAGTAACTCTGCTGACGGTGGACTGCAGACGGCGAACGCAGCACCGTGGCTGCTACAGTAACTCTGCTGACGGTGGACTGCTGACGGTGGACTGCAGAAGGCGAACGCAGCACCGTGGCTGCTACAGTAACTCTGCTGACGGTGGACTGCAGACGGCGAATGCAGCACCGTGGCTGCTACAGTAACTCTCCTGACGGTGAACTGGAGACGGCGAACGCAGCACCATGGCTGCTACAGTAACTCTGCTGACGGTGGACTGCAGACAGCGAATGCAGCACCGTGGCTGCTACAGTATCTCTGCTGACGGTGGACTGCAGACGGCGAACGCAGCACCGTGGCTGCTACAGTAACTCTGCTGACGGTGGACTGCAGACAGCGAACGCAGCACCGTGGCTGCTACAGTAACTCTGCTGACGGTGGACTGCAGACGGCGAACGCAGCACCGTGGCTGCTACAGTAACTCTGCTGACGGTGGACTGCAGACAGCGAACGCAGCACCGTGGCTGCTACAGTAACTTTGCTGACGGTGGACTGCAGACTGGGATGAACACATTCAGAATTATCATCCTTACTAACTGAATTTTGTCTCTCTGAATGCAGGATAAGGAATATTTGTAAAGCATTTAAGAAAATCTGGGCAGTGCTTCTTTTAGCAAATAGATGTCATTAGATGTTGTGACAGAACTCGCCATTCTTTATTTATATAATAAATACACACACACAGTACTGTATATATAAGCCCTACTCAGTACACTCCACAGACACCAGATGAAAATAAGACATAATCAGGGCAGGGGAGAAGGCAGGAAAGGGTGGAGGAAAGTAGGGCATAGCAGTATGTTGGACTGTACACACACACACACACACACACACACACACACACACACACACACAGACAGTGGAATTGGTGAATTATTAGTGTTTGTTAATTAATATTTGTGTGTAGTAGCAGCTCCGGGGGAAGGTCCCTGCCTGGTCTTGGGCTCCTGTGATGAATAATTCACTCCTGGATGTTTCTGCTCCGCCTGCCGGGCTGCACTGTGTGTGTGTGTGTGTGTGTGTGTGTGTGTGTGTGTGTGTGTGTGTGTGTGTGTGTGTGTGTGTGTGTGTGTGTGTGTGTGTGTTGCCCGTGGCTACCTTTGCTCGTCTCCGGCTGTCTCAGGGGTTTGAATGGCCTTACATGTGTGCGTTTGATTGATGGTTCTGCCGGGTTGAATGTAGGCTAACGGAGCAACTGGCTGATGAGAGGAAAGTGCTGAGCTGCATTATGGGAAATACTTGCAGTGCCACTTGGACAGGAGAAAACTCCTGCTGCCCTGCTTCACTGGGGTTTTGCCTGTTGACTGTGATGAACTGAGAGCAGCATTTAGACATGGTACCAGTAGTGGAGGAGCACTAACCCAGCTAGTCTGAATCGGCCTGGTTCCAGACTTCTCATTACAGGGAATAATTAAGAAATTTGGTTCTGCTTCTGTTCCTGAACCACTACACACTGGCTCTCTCTCTGGACTGGACAGTGCTGCACAAAGCCATCCATGTTTTAGTTTTGTCCAGGCGTGGGTAGATTAATGATAATAATAATAATAATAATAATAGTTACAAGCACCTGTTTGCTGTCAGCCACCATCTCTCTCTCTCACTCAGTACACACACACTACTATTCCTTAGTGCACCAGCAATCATTGTCAACCCAGCCATATGTTTTTCTCTTAGACACAATGAGTGTGTTTCAGCTCATATATTGTGTGTAGACCAGCACCTCTGAAGTCCGTCTTTGCGTGGCATGCCGTACTCACGTTCCTAGGACTGTCAGACGTCTCTGAGAGTGGAGCTGACGGAGTAACGGGGCTCCTGAGGCCAAATCTGGAAAACTGAATGAAAAAGAGTGAACAGATTATTATTGTGTGTGCTACCTGATTATTATTGAGGGTGGTATCCAGTGCTACAGGAGAGCTAAAGACTGGAAACGAGTTTTGAGCTGGAATGGGTTTTTAGTTAGATGTCTGAAATAAGGTCTGTGGTTAATAGTAGCTGAAGAGATTTTAACGTTTTGTCCTGAAACTGTATTGATATAAAATACATCAGTAAAAATACCACTGTGTCCTCTAAAAGGCGATAAAGTGGCTAAATGAGACGACTAAACGTCGTCACGCTGACTCGTCCTCCTTCACCGCTTCGTTGTATACACTCGTGGTCATGTGACCTTGGTGTAGTTTGTTTAGCTTTTGGCTTCTGGAGATGGCATTTACACTTTAAAATTCATAAAGTGGTGTTCATCTGTGGAGATCATCTTCTCGTATCATAAATGTTTGTTTGCCACAGAGTTTATCTTCTGCAATAATCCAAAAGCCAATAAAACTTGAATGAACTTTGGCTTAGCTCCACAAACAAATACTGGGGAGTTACATCCTCTCAATACCTAACTATTCTAATCATATTACAGGGTTGAAGGCAGGATGAGGAACATGGAAACATGGGACACTCCTGGATAATGTTACAGTCATACAGGTTTATGCTGTGGCCACCAGTCTGAATTATTTCAAGGGGAGGCAGGTGGGCTACACAGCACCAGCAAAGGTCAAAACACAATGATCACCATCTACAAATGGTTTATTGTGCACTGCTCGCTGATGGGTTCACATATAAATACAGGTGAGACATAAACAGGATTTAGTTCGTTCTCTGTTCAGCGTTCCTGGCTGTGCTTTCAGAGGCCCGGTGGAGCAGTTCAATACGTCGTCATCATGGCTGGTTAATAACACATCGGCATATTCAGAGAGCACAGCTTACTGAATTTATAGGATTTCCACTCTAAAACACTTCATACCTGGTCCCAAGCTACTGTATCAGTGTTTCCTACAGCTAGGGCTGTTAAAGTGATAATAACACCATAACACAAATTCATTTTAATGGCACTGATCTTTTTAATGCAGTAATGCAACTTATGATTTTTGAATTTTTATGTCAGTGTAGCTTGTCACAAAGGAGGCTATGTAACACTCCAAACTTTGCAATTTTCCCAAATGTTGGCGAGGAAAAACTGTCATGTCCATGTTCAAAGGGGTCCGTTGACCTCTGACCTCCAGATGTGTGGATGTAAATGGGTTCACTGGGTCCCCACCAGTCTCCCCTTTACAGACATGCCCACTTTCTGATAGTCCCAGTCAGTCTGGATCAAGTCCTAGTCAAGTCAGCACTCTGACACACTGACAGCTGTTGTTGCCTGTTGGGCTGCAATTTGTTCTGATTGGAGCAGATTGTTGATGCTAAAGTCAGAACCTGGGAGGGTTTCTGGACAATATCTGACATTGATTTATGTTAATTGATTTTCAATAATAAATATATACATACAAGCAGCATATTTGTCCATGTCCATGTTGATAAGATGATTAAATACTTGACTAATCTCCCTTTAAGGTTCATTTTAAACTGATATAAAATTTGCCATTAAGTTGTGATTAAATATCTTAGTCAGTTGACAGCCCTAATATTAACATGCAATAAATTCTATGGTATGTGACGTAGTGTACATCAGCAGATGCTGTTTACTGCTGTAACCTGGTTCCACTCTGGAAAAGTTTGCAGTCTTCCCCTCCATCCTCCTCTTCAGTTGTGATTTTACAGTTTGGGGATTATGGATATCAGTGAGCTGCCTGTCAGTCCAGTCGGCTGCTGAAACATCCCAACCTCTCCTCACACATTTTAAAGCAAAGCCCAGACAAGATGATGAAACCACTGGCAATGTCTTGTTTACCAAAGCCCCTCAACTGTCTCTGAACATTTACCCAGCATTGGGGGGGTGGTCTGCAAAACATGGAGAAACATAGCTTTAAACGTCAAAGACGGGGCTAATTCAAAGTGAGAAATGGGGAAATGTTTATGCAATTTCTCAAAATAATTTCTGTATTTTCTTGCACTGGTATAGTTTAAGTTGAAGTGTAAATGGAGCAAGCTGTGTATTACTTTAATGACTTGAATGAATTTCTTTTCATCCTTAAAGTAGGCTTGCAATTGATGGAAATATTTAATCATGATTAATCAAATGATTGTCCACAGTTAATTGCAATTAATCACAACTTAATGACACATTTTTTATCAGTTCAAAATGTACCTTAAAGGGAGATTTGTCAAGTATTTAATCCTCTTATCAAGATGGGAGTGGACAAATATGCTATTTTATACAAATGTATGCATGTATGTATGTATTATTAGAAATCAGTGAGCAACACTAATCAATAACAGATATGGTCCAGAAACCCTCCCAGGTTCTGACTTTAGCATCAACAATCTGCTCCAATCAGAACAAACTGCAGCCCAACAGGCAACAACAGCTGTCAGTGTGTCAGAGCGCTGACTTGACTAGGACTTGATCCAGACTGACTGGGACTATCAGAAAGTGGGCATGTCTGTAAAGGGGAGACTGGTGGGACCCAGAGAACCCATTTTTCAGCTAAGAATCCCACCTACGTTAATGGGGTATTATCTGCGGTGGAAAACAAAGCCGAGTTGAGTCCAGCCGTACCAGGTAGTCGAAATTCATCATTTGGCTGTACACGTCGAGGGCTGGGCAGGTAGTGGTCAACAGCAGAGTACAGTGTGGTACAGGTAAAGTGAAGTGTTAGTAGATGACTAGACACAAAGAGCAGTGGTAGTGAATCCCTCCCATGCTGTTGTTTTCCCTCCAGCAGCGGATGAATGAATAGCGCGGTGCAGTGGGTAAACAGAGGCAGAGAACAGTGTGCAGGCATCATGAGCAGCGACAGAGAGTGGCCTGAGCGTGAAGTGTTCCTGAGGGAGGCACCACATCATCTACAGTGTTGAGATGATTGGTCCGCGGGCCACAGGGAGATCAGCCAGAACACTGCTTCAGCAAGCCCCTGATGCTGGGCTCTGCCTGTTCAAAAACCATGAGTCAGCACAAAGCAGCCCCGCACACACACACACACACACACACACACACACACACACACACACACACACACACACACACTCAGAGCCCAGGGCTGATGAGACAGACAGACTGCATGCTCAGCTGTCTGCGTTGGGGCTTTCTGTACTTCAGCATTGAAATTAAACACAATGGATAGAGCTGCCTGCAATCAATATGGAAGGCTGCTTTATATCTGTCTGTATTTACTTATATAATAATAATAAATAATATATAATATATATCTCTAAATATACACTATATATATATCTATATATATAATATCTGTCATCCATTAAAACATTTAATTGCAATTAATTACATTTTTAATCAGTTCAAAATCTGCTCCAATCAGAAAAGCTGTCAGTGTGTCAGAGTGCTGACTTGACTGGGACTTGATCCAGACTGACTGGGACTATCAGAAAGTGGGCATGTCTGTAAAGGGGAGACTGGTGGGGACCCAGAGAACCCATTTCCATCCACACATCTGGAGGTCAGAGGTCAACGGACCCCTCTGAACATGGACAGGACAGTTTTGGCATCAGTTTGAATGTTATTTAACCTCCTTAGCTACATGCTAGTATGACCTGGTTAATACTGAAAGACTCCTGAGTTTAATGGGTTAAAGAAATTACTGGCGTTAATAAGAATTTGTGTCAACGCATTATTATCACATTAACTTTGACATCCCTAATTTATTATGGAGCAAGGCATTGCAATAAATTATGAGTCCTGTGTTATTATAAAAACACAGATCCTTTTTAAACCTCTACCCAGTAGGGGGGTCACTGAGCCCCCTGAACCAGCACAAGATGTCCCTCTGATCACATGAGGCAAGTCCTCATGCTGAGACACTGAGACCATTGTTTGTTTAAGGTACTTAAAGAGGACCTATCAGACTCATATCCAGGAGCATGCTTGTATTAACTAGAACATGTTTAATAAGAATAAATAATAATGCATTTTATTTATATAGTGCTTTTCACAACACTTTTCACAGTTTAATGATCATAATCATCATACATAAGAACATACTACATACTACAATACATAATATACTAAACACATGACTCACACATGCTTTAACGTTCAAAAAACATGTTTTTTTTTTTCTTCAACCGGCATACCGTCTGTCTAAAACTGCTCTGACTAGTCGGCGGTTGTGATTGGTCAGCTGAACCCTTTGGACTCCGCTCCAGCTCCGCTCTACCTAGCTTTGTTTGAGGGTGCACCAAACTATCTGCCAGGCACAGTGTGACATCACCACGTTACAGAAGGAAAGGCGTGATTTCAGCCGAGGCAGCTCGGGAGCTGCGTTGCTGTGGTGAGATGAACTCCATGTTTGTCACTTTGCGACATGCACCAGAACTGTAAGACACTAAAGGACAGGGGGAACAGCGCAAAAGCATAGTATGTCCTCTTTAATCAAATGTTGCTTTCATTTCACTACAAATTGCCAAAGCTTGTGAATTGCAGCAGTTGACCCTTTAAAAACACTACTGTGCTTTGCTAGCGTGTTGCCTCCCAGTCCTGGCGTCACAGTGTCCTTCTCTTTTCTGCAGGGCGCCACAGAGAGTGATGTCGGCAGGCGAGGAGCGGGACGGTGAGGCGTCAGCGCCCCTGTACGTGTACGAATCCAAGGTCCACTGTGCCAACGTGCTGCTGAGCCTGGAGGAGCAGCGGCGGCAGGGCATCCTGTGCGACGTCACCGTGGTGGTGGAGGGGAGGGAGGTGCGTGCACACAGGGCCGTCCTCGCTGCGAGCAGCCGCTACTTCCTGCAGGCCCTGCTGGGTCACAATGGGTCACCAGGCGAGGCGGAGCCCATCATTAACCTGCCAGACAAGGTAAAGGGCAACAAAGACGACCCCGAACACACAGGGAGTTCCACAGGGAGGGGTCAAAGGTCATGTTAGGCAGCCGGGAAGTCAGACATTCACTGTCTGGGAAAATAACCGTGATGAAGTCTTCAGGGTTATTTTGGGCGGGAAAGCTACACAATAATAACAGAAAGCCTGTTGTTAGATGAGGCCATTCATCGGGGTATTGATCATCCAGCTTTCCCTCGTTGCCCTCCACAAATGGTACAGGCTGAATGTTTTATGTCAAATCTAACTGTGTGTCCTTCGCACACCATTACAACCGTTCTTTCACTCTGCTTCGCTCTTGGCGGCTGTACTGCTGGCGACCCAAAGGAGGGCAGCGTTGGTGCAACTGGGACCCATGACATGTTCAATATTGATAAACTTAGAATAACAAGCACACAGCAGGTTTATAATAAGTAGTAAACTGACACTAAATAAAAGAAGAAGAAGAAGAAGAAGATCTACCTTTATTAGTCCCACAGTGGGGAAATTCAATTTACACTCTGTTAAACTCATACATGGTACATGCAGACCTGAAACACACATACATGCATTAATGGAGAGATGTCAGAGTGAGGGGGCTGCTCCTGACAAGCGCCCTGAGCAGTTGGGGGTTTGGTGCCTTGCTCAGGGGCACCTCGGCAGTGCCCAAGAGGTAAACTGGCACCTCTCCAGCTACCAGTTCACACTCAGTTTTTGGTCCATGTCGGGACTTGAACCGGTGACCCTCCGGTTCCCAAGCCAACTCCCTACAGACTGAGCTACTGCCACCCCCAAAACAATATCCTTTAACCCCCTGAGACCTGCACCGACTTTGCTTTGAGTTTCAGAGGCTGTAGCAGGTTCAGTTTTCGAGCTAGTGATGCCAGATATCATATGAAACTAGAAAATATAAGGACTCCATTGGTACCAACCATGTGATGTCAGCTTGCTGGGTTTTCACGCAGTATAAATGTGTTATTTTCACCTTTTCTAAAAATGGTGTATTTGAATATTTCTGCATACTGGGGTCCCTAAACAGTCTTTAATTACATAAAGGAGGGTCTCACTGTAAAGCTGAGACTCTGGTGGATCCAGTGAGTCCAACTGGCTTTCCCAGCTACACTGACTACTACTACTACTAGTTAGTGTTCAGTTTAGAGCATCCTTCACAATAGCCTAGCATGACTTGGTTGGTAGTGTTCGTTAGGGTTTCTAGTTTTATATGACACCAGTATCTTCATTCTTCCAATACAACCTCAGAAATCTCAAGTTAATCATTAATGCGTTAAAGGAATTAGTGTCTTTAAAAACTATGATAACTTGTTGTAGCAGTGGGGGCGGGGCTTCAGGAAGCATGTTTCTTTGTAGTGCGTCGCTGCCAGCACTGCGCTGACACTACAGCGCCGGCATCTAGTGTGTTCCTGCACATCGGCTGTCCCTATTACACAGTTACTGATTCGGCTTTATTACTACCTCTGCTGCCGGCTTATCGGCAGAACGACTCCTCCCCCCGTTCTGTGTTTGGACCTTTTATACAGAACGGCGGGGAGGAACAATGGCGTAACACTCCCGCCTTGGACAGGCTGTGTGAAAGGGGCCTTTGTTAGTTGCTGCCGTTTCCATTCACCACCGGGGCTGATCAGGGAACAGCTCCTGATCCAGTGGTTGATGTTACCATATAATGCCCTAGATCTGTCAAATTGATTAATATGTCTGTGTGACTCCACCTTACAGTAATCACTCGCCCTGTCCTCCACCACTTCAGACTCCACCCCCTAATGACTGGAAGCATGGCTTATTTTCCACATCCTTCTGCTGTCCGCTCATCCTCTCATAAATTACTGGAAGTCATTGTGGCTCACAGGTAAACAGATGGGTGTTGAATTATCGGGGCCAAGGACACGGTTATCGTGGCATGAGGGAAACCCAGTGGTTCTCGTAACATGGTAGTAATGAATACTGAATTACAGGCTGTAAGCATGATAATGGGTTACCATAAATTCATGTTAATGCCACTAGAGGTGGGACAGTTCATAAAATTGACGGTTCGGTTTGGTTCACGGTTTGGGGTCACGGTTTTCGGTTTGGTTCGGTACATTTATGGTCCAGCAGGAGGCCAATTTCCAACTTCAGTTTGAACATGCATTTCATTTATTTGGCAAAATAAGTCAACAACTGTTTGTCCTCACAACAGCAGACTAACATCAGGAACAAAACTCTTCTTCATTGTCACATCTGATGGCTGGACTTCTGATCTAAAAGAAAAGTGACTCTGAGTTATTAAAAAGACTTAATAAATAAAAACTAATCATCAACAGAAAGGTCAGCATCAGGTCAGCAGCACTAGAGCTTTTTAAACAGCAGTAACATAAACTAGACCAGCATCATATGAGGAAAATCTGCCATGTGTGATAACACTGATCAATATTAAAATGATGAAGTGATCATATTATCTCTACTGATGTCAGTCTGGTTGTTTTTAAAGTCAGAACCAGATTAGAACTGAATGTTTAAATCCAACTAGGACACATGTTGTTTCTAGAGCAGCAACAGTGATGTTTACAACAACAACGTCACCATAGAAACTCATTAATATCTGACTGGAGACAATCTGACAGATTAATAAAATAAATCATATTCCTGAGTGAAGTTTATAAAAACTGAAGAACACAAACATCAGTCAGTATCAGTCCTTCAAAACAAATACATAAACTAAGCTAAACAGTCAGACTACAGAGCCTACTGCCAGCTTTAGTTTACTACTAAGATACATGACAAACTAACCTAAACAGTCAGACTACAGAGCCTACTGCCAGCTTTAGTTTACTGCTGAGATACATGACAAACTAACCTAAACAGTCAGACTACAGAGCCTACTGCCAGCTTTAGTTTACTACTAAGATACATGACAAACTAACCTAAACAGACTACAGAGCCTACTGCCAGCTTTAGTTTACTACTAAGATACATGACAAACTAACCTAAACAGACTACAGAGTCTACTGCCAGCTTTAGTTTACTACTGAGATACATGACAAACTAACCTAAACAGTCAGACTACAGAGTCTACTGCCAGCTTTAGTTTACTACTAAGATACATGACAAACTAACCTAAACAGTCAGACTACAGAGCCTACTGCCAGCTTTAGTTTACTACTAAGATACATGACAAACTAACCTAAACAGTCAGACTACAGAGCCTTCTGCCAGCTTTAGTTTACTACTGAGATACATGACAAACTAACCTAAACAGTCAGACTACAGAGCCTACTGCCAGCTTTAGTTTACTACTGAGATACATGACAAACTAACCTAACAGTCAGACTACAGAGTCTACTGCCAGCTTTAGTTTACTACTGAGATACATGACAAACTAACCTAAACAGTCAGACTACAGAGCCTACTGCCAGCTTTAGTTTACTACTGAGATACATTACAAACTAACCTAAACAGACTACAGAGCCTACTGCCAGCTTTAGTTTACTACTGAGATACATTACAAACTAACCTAAACAGACTACAGAGCCTACTGCCAGCTTTAGTTTACTACTGAGATACATGACAAACTAACCTAAACAGTCAGACTACAGAGCCTACTGCCAGCTTTAGTTTACTACTAAGATACATGACAAACTAACCTAAACAGTCAGACTACAGAGCCTACTGCCAGCTTTAGTTTACTACTAAGATACATGACAAACTAACCTAAACAGTCTGACTACAGAGCCTACTGCCAGCTTTAGTTTACTACTAAGATACATGACTAACCTAAACAGTCAGACTACAGAGTCTACTGCCAGCTTTAGTTTACTACTAAGATCCATGACAAACTAACCTAAACAGTCAGACTACAGAGTCTACTGCCAGCTTTAGTTTACTACTGAGATACATGACAAACTAACCTAACAGTCAGACTACAGAGCCTACTGCCAGCTTTAGTTTACTACTAAGATACATGACAAACTAACCTAAACAGTCAGACTGCAGAGCCTACTGCCAGCTTTAGTTTACTACTGAGATACATGACAAACTAACCTAAACAGTCAGACTACAGAGCCTACTGCCAGCTTTAGTTTACTACTGAGATACATGACAAACTAACCTAACAGTCAGACTACAGAGTCTACTGCCAGCTTTAGTTTACTACTGAGATACATGACAAACTAACCTAAACAGTCAGACTACAGAGCCTACTGCCAGCTTTAGTTTACTACTGAGATACATTACAAACTAACCTAAACAGACTACAGAGCCTACTGCCAGCTTTAGTTTACTACTGAGATACATTACAAACTAACCTAAACAGACTACAGAGCCTACTGCCAGCTTTAGTTTACTACTGAGATACATGACAAACTAACCTAAACAGTCAGACTACAGAGCCTACTGCCAGCTTTAGTTTACTACTGAGATACATGACAAACTAACCTAAACAGTCAGACTACAGAGCCTACTGCCAGCTTTAGTTTACTACTGAGATACATGACAAACTAACCTAAACAGTCAGACTACAGAGCCTACTGCCAGCTTTAGTTTACTACTAAGATACATGACAAACTAACCTAAACAGTCAGACTACAGAGCCTACTGCCAGCTTTAGTTTACTACTGAGATACATGACAAACTAACCTAAACAGTCAGACTACAGAGTCTACTGCCAGCTTTAGTTTACTACTAAGATACATGACAAACTAACCTAAACAGTCAGACCACAGAGCCTACTGCCAGCTTTAGTTTACTACTGAGATACATGACAAACTAACCTAAACAGTCAGACCACAGAGCCTACTGCCAGCTTTAGTTTACTACTAAGATCCATGACAAACTAACCTAATCAGTCAGACTACAGAGCCTACTGCCAGCTTTAGTTTACTACTGAGATACATGACAAACTAACCTAATCAGTCAGACTACAGAGTCTACTGCCAGCTTTAGTTTACTACTGAGATACATGACAAACTAACCTAAACAGTCAGACTACAGAGTCTACTGCCAGCTTTAGTTTACTACTGAGATACATGACAAACTAACCTAAACAGTCAGACCACAGAGCCTACTGACAGCTTTAGTTTACTACTGAGATACATGACAAACTAACCTAAACAGTCAGACTACAGAGTCTACTGCCAGCTTTAGTTTACTACTAAGATACATGACAAACTAACCTAAACAGTCAGACTACAGAGCCTACTGCCAGCTTTAGTTTACTACTAAGATACATGACTAACCTAAACAGTCAGACTACAGAGCCTACTGCCAGCTTTAGTTTACTGCTGAGATCCATGACAAACTAACCTAAACAGTCAGACTCCCTTCACAATAAAGTCCCCGAACACAACCACTGATCACTGCTGAGTAGAAGGAACTAAAATCATTTCCACATGTTTACAAGGGGTGGGGATGGTTTGGGTTAAAATCCGAACCGTTCGGTTCACTAGTCATGGTTCGGGTCGTGTATATACCATTCGGTTCATCTGAAATAGGTTATGAGGCCGATTGTGTATTTTTTTCATCCCGTTTATTGTCACACTAGAAATCCAGGCCTGTGGGAAGAGGCTGGGACACGGTGATCAGGAATATGATGATGAGGCGTGGCCCCGCCTCCTTCCTTCTCAGAGACATTGATGAAGAGCAGAGTCTGGCTGTGATTGGTTCAGGAAATGGAGAGAGGACACGATAAAGTTCAGGTAGAGGATCCACCGGCGGCGTTTCTCTCTGCTGTGTGGGAGCGTTACGGATCTGGTGTTACGTACGACGGCGATGGGAAAAAAGTGGAGGATAAAACGTCAACTGTGTGTCAGCGCTGAGCAACACGTGTGGCTAATGCTAGCAGCAATACTTCCAATATGATCAATGATTTATGGAGACATCACTCCGGTGTGTCCGTTGATAGGAGGAGAGAGTCGGGGAGGAAAGAGCGACTCCTTCTCCCAGCAGCGTTAATCAGCCTCTACATGCAGACTCAGAGCAAACTACACAACTAAAGCATCGGGAGGTTTATAGCCAGAGACCTGCAGCCTGATGCAGTCTGGAGGATGCTGGATTCCAGCAGTGATTATTATTTATTATTAGTATTATTATTACTATAATCTGCAGTCTGGAGGACGCTGGATTCCAGCAGTGATTATTATTTATTATTAGTATTATTATTACTATAATCTGCGTCTGGAGGACGCTGGATTCCAGCAGTGATTATTATTTATTATTAGTATTATTATTACTATAATCTGCAGTCTGGAGGACGCTGGATTCCAGCAGTGATTATTATTTATTATTAGTATTATTATTACTATAATCTGCAGTCTGGAGGACGCTGGATTCCAGCAGTGATTATTATTTATTATTAGTATTATTATTACTATAATCTGCAGTCTGGAGGACGCTGGATTCCAGCAGTGATTATTATTTATTATTAGTATTATTATTACTATAATCTGCAGTCTGGAGGACGCTGGATTCCGGCAGTGATTATTATTTATTATTAGTATTATTATTACTATAATCTGCAGTCTGGAGGACGCTGGATTCCGGCAGTGATTATTATTTATTATTAGTATTATTATTACTATAATCTGCAGTCTGGAGGACGCTGGATTCCAGCAGTGATTATTATTTATTATTAGTATTATTATTACTATAATCTGCAGTCTGGAGGACGCTGGATTCCAGCAGTGATTATTATTTATTATTAGTATTATTATTACTATAATCTGCAGTCTGGAGGACGCTGGATTCCAGCAGTGATTATTATTTATTATTAGTATTATTATTACTATAATCTGCAGTCTGGAGGACGCTGGATTCCAGCAGTGATTATTATTTATTATTAGTATTATTATTACTATAATCTGCAGTCTGGAGGACGCTGGATTCCAGCAGTGATTATTATTTATTATTAGTATTATTATTACTATAATCTGCAGTCTGGAGGACGCTGGATTCCAGCAGTGATTATTATTTATTATTAGTATTATTATTACTATAATCTGCAGTCTGGAGGACGCTGGATTCCAGCAGTGATTATTATTTATTATTAGTATTATTATTACTATAATCTGCAGTCTGGAGGACGCTGGATTCCAGCAGTGATTATTATTTATTATTAGTATTATTATTACTATAATCTGCAGTCTGGAGGACGCTGGATTCCAGCAGTGATTATTATTTATTATTAGTATTATTATTACTATAATCTGCAGTCTGGAGGACGCTGGATTCCAGCAGTGATTATTATTTATTATTAGTATTATTATTACTATAATCTGCAGTCTGGAGGACGCTGGATTCCAGCAGTGATTATTATTTATTATTAGTATTATTATTACTATAATCTGCAGTCTGGAGGACGCTGGATTCCAGCAGTGATTATTATTTATTATTAGTATTATTATTACTATAATCTGCAGTCTGGAGGACGCTGGATTCCAGCAGTGATTATTATTTATTATTAGTATTATTATTACTATAATCTGCGTCTGGCAGACACATCAGGACGATGAACTGAAAGACGAGTCCACCACAGACCATGTAGCTCTGACTGCAGACGGACGGACATCCAGGCTGAATGAGGACAAACTGAAGACATGAAGACAGGATGAACAGAGCAGAGCTGATCTGGATCAGTGTGTGTTTGGTTTATGATCTCTTTATGTTGATGATCTAAACCTATAATTAGATTAATTATTTATTAATTATTTTGAAATAACCCAGTGGCTTTTGTTCCTCATGTTAGCCTAGTCTGCTACTGTTCAGGTAAACATTTCACTTATTTTAGCAAATAAATGAAAAGCTGTTCAAATTGAAATTGAAATTGGCCTCCTTGCTGTGCCATAAACAGCCGCTGTAACGAACCGAAAACTGTCACCTCAAACCGTGAACTGAACCAAACCCTGAATATTATGAACCGTCCCACCCCTCATGTTTACGATTCGTCGTTAACCAGTGAGCTAACGTGCGGTGGCGAGCTAATAACTGTGGTAATGTAAAAATAGTGGCGGTGGTTGAGAGACCGTGACTAGAGAACCGTAGGGTTCGGATTTTTAGCCAAACGGTTCCCATCTTTAAATGTCACTAAGTTAGGCTGTAGCAGGCCCAGGTCAGACTAGCTTGTCGTGAACGAGGCTAAATAATGTTAGACACTTACACAGAATTTTGAGACAGTCATGTCCATTTTCAGACGGGTCCGTTGACCTCTGACCTCCAGATGTGTGAATGTAAATGGGTTCTCTGGGTCCCCACCAGTCTCCCCTTTACAGACATGCCCACTTTCTGATAGTCCCAGTCAGTCTGGATCAAGTCCTAGTCAAGTCAGCACTCTGACACACTGACAGCTGTTGTTGCCTGTTGGGCTGCAGTTTGTTCTGATTGGAGCAGATTGTTGATGCTAAAGTCAGAACCTGGGAGGGTTTCTGGACAATATCTGCCATTGATTTGTGTTGTTAATTGATTTCCAATAGTCAATATACTGTATATGTTACATAATTTTGCATAAAGCAGCATATTTGTCCACTCCCTTGTTGATAAGAATATAAAATACTTGACAAATCTCCCTTTAAGGTTCATTTGGAACATATAAAAAATGCGTGATTCATTTGTGATTAATCATTAAGAATGGACAGTCATGCAGTTATTCACAATGAAATATTTTATTGATTGACAGCCCTAGTTTTTGAATATTTCACTACCATACAGCTGACAGGTACACTGGCAGACAGTGTGGAGTCACATTTTAACCTTAAAGCTACTTTACAGGAAATAAAAGGTAAATACTAGAAGTTAAGTGTATAAGGATCAATCATATGCATAGATTATTCCCCTCTCTCTGCTATGCCATTCTTCTCGTCAGTGCGGTTGGTAGCAGTTTGCAGCGGCGCTCCTCCTGACTACATGTGTTTCTGCGCAGGACGCAGCAGCTGCTGATGCTAGCTGAAAATAGGCTTACATGCTCACCAATATACACACACATATTTATGCACACACAGCAATATTAAACTTACATACAGCAACACACACACATGTGAGCAGACATCCAGAAGAAGCCGTGCTGACTGTAGTGAACAAGAAGAAAGCAGGATAGAGGAGAGATGAGAGGGTGAAGGGTGGGAGAGGACGAGCAAAAGGATCCAGGCAACAAGACAGAGAAGATCAATAAGGCCAGAATGACTGACTGAAAAAAGTGGATTGGTTGCTTGTGGGGTAAATTTCTGTTTCATCCATTTCCAGCTCACTGCTGCTTCCTTATCCACACATTATCCACAAATAATGTCGTAACACACAATTTTGTTCTTCTTTTACTGTGAAGAAACAGTACTAACCAGAGAAGTAAATCAGAAAATGACATCACTTCACTGTAATGCAGCCTTTAAAGACACTTAAGATGCTTTCTAGTCCCATATCACAATATCTATATAGTATTGATATATTGCCCAGGCATAGGCTAACATGAATGAAAATCACCACATGCTCTAGGATTTTCACATTAAATGTCTGGTAGCCTTCTCTTTGTAGGTGAGCTTTTAATTTGAAAGGAAAAAAAGAAAAACACCATGACGTGTTGAGGTTTGTTGGTAGTTGAACATTGATCAGACGTACGGAAGAAGAAATGACTGGAATTTATTAGTATGGAAACATTTCTGCTAAAAAAAAAAGAGAGAAAGAGAGAAGGTCATCTCAGATCTGTATAGAAACAATAAAATGTAATGGTGGAGTTTAGCCAGCACAGTTCTTTTTCTTTTTAGTATGTCCATTTCACCTTCATTTGGAGCTGCTGCTCAGAGGACCTTTTTGATGTAAAATGTACCCATCTGTAAGTGGACTAGTGCAGTGCCCGTCCGTTGGCCGTTCAGAAGGCGTGCCCGTTCAGGACATGGCCGTTCAGAAGGCGTGCCCGTTCAGGACATGGCCGTTCAGAAGGCGTGCCCGTTCAGGACATGGCCGTTCAGAAGGCGTGCCCGTTCAGGACATGGCCGGTCAGAAGGCGTGCCCGTTCAGAACATGGCCGGTCAGAAGGCGTGCCCGTTCAGGACATTGCCGGTCAGAAGGCGTGCCCGTTCAGGACATGGCCGGTCAGAAGGCGTGCCCGTTCAGGACATGGCCGTTCAGAAGGCGTGCCCGTTCAGGACATGGCCGGTCAGAAGGCGTGCCCGTTCAGGACATGGCCGATCAGAAGGCGTGCCCGTTCAGGACATGGCCGTTCAGAAGGCGTGCCCGTTCAGGACATGGCCGGTCAGAAGGCGTGCCCGTTCAGGACATGGCCGGTCAGAAGGCGTGCCCGTTCAGAGTCGGCCCGTTGCTTGGCCCCCAGAAGATCCACTCATCGCTCGTTGATTCTGGGAGTGTGTATACTTGTAACGTCAGTACATCCAGCAGCAACTGCATTCAGTTCACTAAAAAAGTAAAGGCCGCAGAGCCCTGAAGCCCCACCCCTACTGCTGTACAGAGTGCTATTTGCTTGTTTATTCAGAGTTTATTAATATTGACCAACTTCGACACTGCACATCCTTGGGTCCCCAGCAATATACCTGCTAAATGTGAAGTAGATCGCATGAACGGTTCTCGAGATATGCAAAGGACACACACACACACACACACACACACACACACACACACACACACACACACACACACACACTCCCACACACACACAAACCTTGCTTGATAGTTAAATGCTCAGTAAAAGTGTTCTTTCATCTCACACTTCTCTCCTCCACAGGTGACGGCTAAGGGATTTGCTCCACTGCTGCAGTTTGCCTACACAGCCAAGCTGGTTTTAAGTCGGGAAAACATTCATGAGGTCATCCTGTGTGCCGACTTTCTGGGTGTTCACAATTTGGAGGACTCCTGCTTTCGGTTCCTTCAAGCCCAGCTACAGAATGACAGCCAACACGCCAGTAACGGCAAGGTGGAATATGATGATGACATTACAGCCGAGGATGCAGTCTTTTCTGAAGGAGTCTCCTCGGATGATTCTGCAGAAACGAGGCAGCAGACCAATCACGTAGCCAACACTGCGTCACTTCCCGCTGACCTTTCTCAATGTCCTAAATACAGGAATTATCAGTACCAGATCTGTGATAACAAGCACAACAGAGAGGACCATCATGGCAATGATGATATCATCCTGGCCAACCATACCTCAGTCAGCCCCGTGAGCTCACAGCTCAGAGACAGCAGTGCTGCTTCACAAACTCTTCTGACACCCTCCAGGATCAAAGAGGAACCATTTGTGTTCGAGGAAGATGGAGATGATGGGAGCGGTTGCAACCCAGAATTGTGTACCGAGGAGGTACTGGAGATGGAGCTAGAGGTAGAAGGGGTTCCAGTAGCAGCTGAGCACTCTCCGAGCCGAGGTTCACCTTCCTCCTGCTTGCGCTCCTACCTCCAGAGAGGTGGTCTAGATCTGAGCGGCGTGCCCAGCACCACCATCCAGCAGCTACTCACCAACAGACTGTCCCTCAACCACTACAGGGAACTGGTCAAAGACAGGCAGAGGGATAAGAGGGAATCTCTGGGTCGAGTGGACCTCAAGACTGGCATTGCAGATGTGATACCAACAGCTGGCATTGGAAAGAAAATGGAAAGGCCAGTGTCCAAAGCCTCCTCTTCTAAACATGAGGGAGAGCTGGACAGAGCCAGTGTCATTTTCTCCTCAGCAGCTGGAGAGCAACAACAAGTGTTGGCCCACTCTTACATGGACGATAAGTTCAGAGAAAAGGTCTCAACCCTGATGCAGGTAGAAGCTCCTTCTTCTGGTCGGTCATGCCTCAGCACCAGCGGCCCCGTTCCCATCAAGACATCAGCCCACTCCCCACCCCCTTCTGAGCCCCGAACCCAGACTTCCAGCTCCCGTTCCTCATTCTCTTACCCAGAGGACGCAGGCAGTGGTAGTTCACCGTTCAACCTTCCCCAGTTTGACTTCTCCTCATCCCCACACTCAGGCTCCACCTCTGGACTGTCTCACTGCCTGGCTGGGGTAGTGGAGCAGAGGAAACCCCACAGCGGAGAGGTGGTCTACTCTCAGGGTTGCACCAATATCAAAAGTGAGCAGGGATTTGGTGCCAGTGGTGGCAACTCCAGCGACGAATCAGGCTCCTTCTCAGAGGGAGACAGTGAAAGTGGCATCTCCAGAGTCTCTGGCCCTGAGGTTAGTATGGTCCTTTATTACACTTTCTTGCCCAGGATTCTCCCTTGTGTTAAGGTATATACAAATACTCTTTAGACTGACCTAGTCTGGACCCTGAGGGGTCTGCACATGTCACATTTTTTGCACCTACAAATCCATTGTTGTCAGTGTAGAACTCAGCGTACCCTAGCGCCTATTTTGCAGGGCACGGGGCTGCCAGATAGTTTTATATAGTGTATATAGTTTTACATATACACATAACATAATAGACTATAAAACACTGTGGTTGACCAATCAGAATTGCTCTGAGTGAATTTGTGTCCCTCTGGTAAACAGATACCCAGTGTACTGTATTCGTCTCTGGCTTTTATTGTGAAAGGGAAGAAGGGAAGGAGTAGATCTGGTATGTGCAGCCTTTATCAAGGTTGAAAGGAGTAATGAAGGACGGAGTGACGGAGCCTCCATGTTGTTGTTTGGTAACCCTTGGCTACACTACGTTCTGCTTAATGGCTGAAGCCTTTATTCAGGGTGTGAAAGCTTGTTTGCCTTGTGACCACATTCTGTATGAAAGTACTCATCGTGAAAACAACAGTTTGAAAAAATATATTTGTGTGCATCTCAATATCAAATTAATGGCACAAAAAAAAACCCCACCGCCAGTGTTTAAAGGTCTTCAGGCTCATGATGTCCCAACACTCCTCTATTCATTCACACAGCGTACGGTATGCATCCATAGCCAAGACATTAACTGATGTTGCCATAAGCCTGTAAGTAAATCCATGTACCGCTGCCAACGTTTTCAATTCACATATTGAGTATCGACCACCTCTAAGCAATAACTGACCTCCTACTAACCAAAACTTTGAGAGGACATATTCCTGTGCTGGTAGCGTGTAGCAGTGTTTTTTTCAAGTATTTCTATGCGTGATTTACAGCTGGACCTATTCTTAGACATTCATTCCTCTCATGAGAAATTACGCAAACACTTCCAACACATAGGCCTCCTCCTCGGAGTGAAAAGAGCTGTATGGTTGCCATGGTGATGCCTAAGCTAATGCAGTATCTGATGAGATTTGAGATGAGTTTTATACTGGAGTACTCTCTCTCTCTCTCTCTCTCTCTCTCTCTCTCTCTCTCTCTCTCTCTCTCTTTCATTTCAGCACCTCTGGTTCCTTGTCTGGAAGTCAATGGGTTTTTTGAATGCGTGTTTACTTAGATGCCACAAGCTGAACATTTTAATGTTTTGTCGTACAAAATAAAATACATTAATAAATGCCCCACTTGTGAATTTTGAAGCCTTTATATGTCTTTAGAAAGGCTAACAAGTGGCTAAATGAGACTACTAAACATGGCATTTGTTCTCACGCTCAGGTGACTCTGGTGTAGTTCGTTTATAGCCTAACGTTAGCATTTACGTCGGGCGACTGCATTCACCCTTCAGAAATCATAAAAGTGGTGTTCATCTGTGGAGATTATCCTACAGAACAAAATGTTTAAGTATCATAAACGTGTGTTTGCCACAGAGCTTATTTTCTGCAATAATCCACAGTCCACCGGAGCAATCCCATTGTTTTTTGTGGAGGGAACCAGGTCGATGTTAACTACAGAAATAGCAGGTGTGGCCTCAGGCCTGTGGATGAGTCAGTGTAAATGTGTTGCAGAGGTTGATGCATCATAACATGCTCAGCTATTCTGAATAGACATACTGGATCCGATTTTTCATACAGAGGTCACAACTATTTATTTCAGTAGCTGCTCTCCTAACTGTCAGGGTTGTGGTTCATGAGGTGGACTCAAAAGCAGAAAGGATGAGGAGGCAGCAGTCAGAGTTCAACGATTTAATGAAAAGCAAGAACAAAACGGCAGCAGGTCCAGCAGGCAGGTTCACTTAAGATACTCCAGAAAAGTAAAGTCGAAAGGAACGGACACTGGAAAAATGTTCCCAGTAGAAACACGTAACACCAGGAGTGACAACAAAGTGACTCTGAGTGAGGGGAACACAGGACACGTGGACGAATGGGGGGTTGTTAACCATGTTTACCAGCTGGGCCCTGAACGCCCCCGTCATGTCGTTTTCACAACCTCGTCCGTGGAAAGTTTCTGAAAGCTCCGAGTTCACGACTTGTGACTTTGCTGGCGTTGGGAGAAATGGTGGAGCCCATGGAAGTTCATTTATCGCTGGATAGTAAGTTAATATTGTTCAGTATGTTGTAATTTTAGTCATATATTATTTTTTTCATGACTTAAACACTTAAACACAACACATGTAGTGTTCGTGACTTCCCAGGTTGTGTCCTTTTGAAGGACAGCAGGGTGATTACACACAGGTGGAACAAATCAGGGCAGACAATCACAAAAAGGCAGGAAACAAAGAAAGGAAATAAAACTAGACATGACACAAGAGGTGAGTGACTTCCAAAATAAAACAGGAAACACCAGACTGAATGAATAAAACAGAAAAGCCAAGTCTAAGGAACCTAAATCACAGTTCAGAACAAACTACAACAAAAACCCAGGACCATGACACTCAACTATAAACTACAAGCCATTTATTTCTGCTGTTCTAACATCTTCAGAATGTTCTTCTGCTGCTTATATTCATGGTGGTAAAGGATTATTTCCTAATTGTTTTGTGTGTTCGCTAAGCTGACATCAGCCTCCTAGCTCTGGGAGGTTTTACAAAACAAAGACAATCACACATTATTGAGCTTCACGTTGTTTACTGATAAAATTATGTGGTTGTTAACATAAATAAAGAAAAATACCCCAAACAAAACAAGTTAAAGATGATGTTAAACCCCACAATCACATAGTTGACCTTTGGCTTATCATGAACTTTAAATGCTACACTTACGCTCTGAACACATGGGACAGTTTCAGCTGGAGAGGAGGCAGTCATGGAGCATATTTATTAGAGTCGATCAATTCCTGGTGTCTGTCGTATAACGCGCATGCCAAATAAGCATTACATTGATTACCATCACTTTAATATCAGAAATTTACCAAAAAACAACAATCAAAATCAACACTTTGTAGTAGAAGTACTGTGTGTGTGTGTGTGTGTGTGTGTGTGTGTGTGTGTGTGTGTGTGTGTGTGTGTACATACCTACATCATATATCACTCCTGGATATGTATGTGTGTGGGGTCTGTCCCACTTCTTTGCCCTGACCCAGTTGTCTCGCCCACTGAGTGGACACACACACACACACACACACACACACACACACACACACACCCACACACACACCCTAGGGTGCCCTGTAGGCAGGTGGAAGGTGTCCTGGCCACGTTCCCTCCACCATCTGCTACTCCTGACCACAGATCTGCCCTCACCAATCAGGCCAGCCCACCAACACCCTCTCCACCCAACTTTGCATTCTGCCGTGTTGCTTTTTTTCCTCCTTATTTAAGTACTAACTTAGTAATTCTTCAATATTGTCTTAATCAAGTATGAACAACTAACTGAGCAATCAGATGATGCTATTTAAATACAAATTACAGAGACAGGCAGTAAATTCAACACAGAGTCACTGATATTACCAACCACATCCACGGTGCGCGGCCACATCATGACTTCATCTAGTGTCGCTCTCTGCTCGCTACATGGAGAGTGTTTTTTACAGGAAATGTAGTGTTTCTGCTCGTTACATGCACACAGTGTGTTTTCAAAATAAACTTACATTGTAGGTCTAATGACACAATAAAACCACTTGATTAGTCTGAAGCAACAGAAGTGCTTAGTTCGGCCTGGAATAGATCATGTTTTGGGTTAAAATAAGTAAAAGTAAAATAAGCAAGTTTGTACTGACCTTAGTAAAGTACATGAGTTATGTAACAAAACTAAAGTAAAATATGTTGACTTGGTTTCAGACGACACGAACAGTGAAAGCCCTGTGTTTGTTTGACCCATCGTTTTGCTCTACGTCAGTTGCTCTGAGCATTTAATGACGCAGATAGGTTTACACTGGTTACATGGCTGAAAGCCGACGCTAAAGGCTGGCTCGAGGGCCACTGTGTGTGTGTGTGTGTGTGTGTGTGTGTGTGTGTGTGTGTGTGTGTGTGTGTGTGTGTGTGTGTGGGCGAGTTGGGAGACAGGTTGGACATTACTGCAGCCTACCTGCATATGTGTTCAAAGCCTGCGACGTTGCTTGTAGTTCAAACATTTACTATATTTCCAACATAGATTATTTCTTCATAATGTGGATGCAGTTTTTTGTCCATACTGGGATTCTGAAGGAAAGGAGACTCAGGTTTTCTGACAGCTGATTGCTGAGGAAGGTTTTTTGTTTTTCAGGCTTTGGTCCAAACATGGCAGCAGAACTCTGAATCATCTGAACATTGTTGTTGGTACAGAACGTAGTGGCTGAGATGGTGAGGAAGACAAGAAACCAGACACCTGGATCCTGTTATGATTATTTACACAAGAATACAAATAACCAGGTTTATTAACCCTTTTATAAACGTAATTGTTTTGTGTAAGAAATATACTTATTTTAACCAAAACCATGCAAAAACTAAACTCTAACAGAACCTATGTTGGAGGTTTATTTCTAAAAGAAATGATATGCTGTCCCTGATGCATCTAAAATTGATGCTAGAGAGTACATGATAGTTTCAAGCATAGGGCCACTGACCAAGATGTGGTATTCACATTTACGTTCCCTGAGTATGATCGGAAAGGATAAGACTCAAAAGGCTCTAGTGCACATGTAAATGCAGCCAGTGATTGATCAGAACATCACATGGCCCTAATCCTTTTCTGTAGGTTTGAGGGTATGTATTAGGGTGGATATTTAACAGTAGTCTACAGTTATTTTTACATTTAGTATAATTATTAGGCTGTCAATCAATTCAAATATTTAATCCTGATTAATCGCAAATTAATCACACATTACTCATTGGTTCAAAATGTATCTTAAAGGAACATTTGTCAAGTATTTAATACCCTGATCAACATGGGAGTGGACAATATACTGCTTTATGCAAATTATGTATATATTTATTATTGGAAATCAATTATCAACACAAAACAGTGACGAACTGACTTGACTAGGACTTGATCCAGACTGACTGGGACTATCATGAAGTGGGCATGCCTGTAAAGGGGAGACTGGTGGGGACCCAGAGAACCCATTTACATCCACACATCTGGAGGTCAGAGGTCAACGGACGCCTTTGAACTTGGACATGACATTAGCTCATTAGCTTAAGTGTGAAGCGATATTTAACCTCCTGTGTGACGAACTAGTACGACATGGTTGGTACCAGCGGATTTCTTAGTTTAGCTTTAGTTTCATATGATGCTCATATGAGTCCTCACTAGCTTTAGAGCTGAGCCTCAACAACCTAAAAATCACAGGTAGTGTTAATGCGTTAAAGAAACGTTAAAACAAATGCGCGCTAACTCGTTACCGTCGCTTTAACTTTGACAGCTCTCCCAGTAAGTGGTGGAAAGAGCGACTCAAAGATCGTACAAGCCAGCGTTGGAAATGGAAACCAGAACACCAGAGAGAGAGATTGGTGACGGGATTTATGACCATCCAAGGCTCACTTTGTCATTCCAACCTTATTATGTGACTGCTGAGAGTCGTTGGGCTATATATAGATGTCTGTACAGTAAAGAGCAGGCAGCACACACACACACACACACACACACACACACACACACACACACACACACACTGGTTTCCCTTCGCTCTGTTGTCAGAGCAGAGGATGATGTCATGGTGAAGCGCTGGCAGCATGGGCTGCTACAGCAGACCGTTCTGATGTGCACTACTGCAGTGTGACATGAAGTACACAGTATTCACTCAGTAACACTATAACAGATTACATGAGCAATATATAAACAGTGAGACTGCAGCTTTAGATGGCCACAGCTTCAACAACACACCACTGAGTAAATGATAAGAAACAACCGTTACCAATCAAAAAGGTTCAAACAAATGAGTGAACGGCGACATGATACTGGTATGAATTCACCTGGAATGCATGAAAAGTAGATTAGAAATACATAATCATACATTTAAAATTGTGCCCAGCCGGGAGCACAAAGAGCTGCTGACTGAAACAAAGAGCTCAGCCTTGTTCTCTTTGTGTCGGAGCTGCTGGGATCAGCAAACAGCATCGCAGTGACACCTAGTGAATTTTACACCACATTGACCTCCATCTGGTGCCGTGGAACGTCTCTTATCACTGAATACCAGCTGTGTACATGCTTCACTTAAAGGAATATTGCTCTGAAATGTTCAAAACACAAAACAACAACAACGTATAGATGTCATACACAAATAATCCTCTTCATCACCACCACCACCCACTCCTAGTGGGTCAGGGGCAGATACAGACACCACCACCCACCAGGAGTGGGTGGTGGTGTCTGTATCTGCAGGGAAGCGTAGGAACGTTCCTACCACAGTCAAATGACCTGAAGGATCTCAGTAGTAGCAATAAGAGCTGTTTGAGTCCTCTGAATGCTAAAGGAAGGTACCTCAATGCTTTCTTTATTATCTCTGTTAGCAGAGGATACACTGGACCATCCTTTACCAAAGGAAGGGAGATAATGCCATCCCACAATGCCTTGCAGCTGTAACTTTTAAAGTGACGCTCCATAGGCTATATTCCTTTTTTTGTTTCAGTTCCAATCTTGGTACTGAAGTGATATTTTTCCCCAGCTGTCCATGTTAGGTCAGATAATCTTTTATTATTTGTAGATGTAAAGTGTTTCAGCAGCAGAAGGACCTGCAGTATCTCTCTTTAACACACCGCGGGTGAAGCAGCATCACTGACGGAGCTATGAGACCATACGGGGTGAACAGGAGCTTTTTGTAGTCCATTTTAGGAACACTGTAGTTTCACCATGACAGACCCGCGTCACTAACATCTACCCCCATCACATCATCATTAAACTTCTTCCTATTTGTTGATTACTGTAGGCCCTTAAATCAGTTTAAGGTGCTTTCAGGCCTACAACTGGGCTGTGGTTGACAAGTAAACAAGTGCTGATGTCTTTTCCTCACCACTTTTCTTCGACACTGATGGAAAATGTCATGAGGTAAGATGTGAAAAGATGTGAAGGGAGATTCAGAAGGACTTAAAGGACAACTGCGGAGTTAAGATAATCTGACCGCACTTCCACCATAGGCTCCGTAATGATGATGTGATGGGGGCGGATGTTAGTGACGTGGGTCTGCCATGGTGAAACTACAGTGCTCCTAAAATGGACTACAAAAAGTTCACCCCGTATGGTCTCATAGCTCCGTCAGTGATGCTGCGTCACCCGCGGTGTGTTAAAGAGAGATACTGCAGGTCCTTCTGCTGCTGAAACACTGGAGCCAAACATCATCTGACCTAAACATCCTTTTGGTCCAGCTCAGGGGGACCAGATCCCAACAAACCCAGTGTGGGACAAAGAATATGTTTGTGTGGGACCAGGTGGGACACGTTATATTTACAGTTTTGATATGATGTCTATCTAACTTAAAAATTCAACATGTCTTTTCTGCCACTTTTGTTGTACCATCTCTAAGCTTTACCCAAATACTGCCATAGATCAGCACATCTGTATTTGAGCCTTCTTCACAGCCACAGGATAAAAGCCAGACTGTCCTGCAGTGGTTTGACTTTTGAAAACTAGAGCCACTGAAAATGTGGGATATCACAATATGTGGGACAAGGGATAAAAAGCAGTCCCTGGTAAAGTGGGACACCCGGTCACCCTATCTTGAGCTATGTGGTATGACACATAGCAATGACATAGTAGCTGCGATGCGATAGCTGGTCCAGTTTTACCGCACATGTGTTGTACTCCAAAGATATGACGCTATGTTGAGGTGTGACATCTGGTCAGTCAGAAAACACTGATTGTAGAGACTGAATCACACCCCTAGTTCATTGTTGACCTGGAAACAGAAGTTTGACTGTAATAATGTGAACTGAAGGTCTACCTCCCAGCTGTTAATGGAGCTTTTAATCACACCATGGTCCTCATAACGGTTGGCTCAGTTGTTGTCACGTCACCTGAGTGTGTAAAGTGATTCATTTTGACTGAGAAATAATGATATAAAATGAAAATGGTCCTTTTAGGTGAAGCTGCCCTTCCCTGTGGACCAGATCACCAACCTGCCACGCAACGACTTCCAGATCCTCATCAAGATGCACAAGCTGACCTCAGAGCAGCTGGAGTTCATCCACGACATCCGCCGGCGCAGCAAAAACCGCATCGCCGCACAGCGCTGTCGCAAGAGGAAGCTGGACTGCATCCAGAACCTGGAGGGCGAGATCCGCAAACTGGTACGATCGTCACACACTCACCAGCACTGGGTCTCACAGGTACATGACATCAGATAATAGAAAATGTCACAGGTCAGCAGCTCCCAGAGCTGGTTAATAGCATGCTTCTAGGTGATGTAGCACACCCTCTGGTGGCCGTGTAGACCAACTGTACCTGCTGTGTACCAGATCCCATCAGTGTTGAGGCAAAACGTCACAAATCAATAAAATTCATGGGGGTTCCCGCTGATTTTTACATCCTTTCAGCTGTCGACAATGACCGGGAAGTGCAACTGTTGCAGCCGTCAGCTGCTTTTGTCTGGAGGAGTAAGGGTTAAAGGACCATTCCAGCTTATTATAGGAAAAGATAGAACTTTATTTATCCTGAGGGACATTGTTGTCCAGAAGTTGCAGTACAAAGTAGTAAAGAGCGCAAATTTACTTCAATTCAGTTGCCTATGAAACTATAAAATCAATGATCCATTGGTACCAACGGGGTCATACTAACTTGTGAAGGAGGCTAAACAACACAGACAGGTCCGTTGACCTCTGACCTCCAGATGTGTGGATGTAAATGGGTTCTCTGGGTCCCCACCAGTCCCCCCTTTACAGACATGCCCACTTTATGATAGTCCCAGTCAGTCTGGATCAAGTCCTAGTCAAGTCAGCACTCTGACACACTGACAGCTGTTGTTGCCTGTTGGGCTGCAGTTTGTTCTGATTGGAGCAGATTGTTGATGCTAAAGTCAGAACCTGGGAGGGTTTCTGGACAATATCTGTCATTGATTAGTGCTGTTATTGATTTACAATAATAAATATATACATACATTTACACAAAGCAGCATATAAGAGTATTAAATACTTGATAAATCTCCCTTTAAGGTACATTTTTAACAGATACAAAAATGTGTGATTAACTTGTGATTAATCTTGTTTAAATATCGTAATCAATCCCTAATAATAAATAAATAAATAATTAAAGATAATAAAAATTATCAGTAAGGTGCAAAAAACAATGTACACAATGCCAGAAATGTAAACAGGTTAACGGTAAGTGTCATAAATGTAAACAGGTCGATGTCCAGTGTCGTGAACATTAACTGGTTAAGGTGCAACCTCCTCTAGGTTCAGGATGTACCGGTCCAACTTTTTCAGTCCTAATACTGGTACTGATGCAATACTGGAGCTTGGGCTCTGGGTATCAGCGGTACTGATCTAATACCAGTATTTAATTGATAAGCTGTATTCAAACATGTTTGTTGTCAGCTTCCTGAGCTATGCAGTCTGATGGCTTGCTGCTGAAGCATAGCACACACACGTATAATCAGATGTAAACGCTGAACCGAACTGAATAAATTAATCGGTATTTGATCGGTACATCATTGTCACACTAGTTCTGTCTTTGCTTGTGACAGACAAGAGTCATAACTCACACAGCCACCAGGGGTCACCTGTTAAATATTACTTTAAGTGGGCTGGAATGAGTCCTGCTTTAAAAAACACAAGGGGTATGTTTGCAGTATTTACCTCAGTGACTAAGAGTCCCAGGTTTCACTTCCTCTGCAGGTATTTCCTCAGCTGGAGTTGACAACTGTAGAGGTCTGGTCTGAATCATAGGGGTTTCAGTTTAGGGGTCATTGACACGAAAAAGGTGGAGAACCACTGGTCTAGCGTACTGCCGAGACATGCAATATGATCCAGGAAGTAACAATGGCAATGGTTTTATCTTACGTAAACAGCAGAAATACTTTGTTCATATTGTAAGTATGTATAGTATAGTATTAAGTATAGCATGTATGTGACTTTCAGCATGTCTGGATGACATACTGCGTCGGGCTAAAATTTGAGCCAGGGTCGTTGTTTCCGCTGGACAGCACAGTTTTGACTACTATGCAAACATTGATGTGAACACCACCTGACACAGATTGGATTTGGCCTCTGAGCGACTGACTGATGTTGCGGTCTTTGTGGTCTCGGTATACCTGACAAAGTGCTCTCTGAGGAGTGTACAGTACTGACCCGATGATGCTGTGTCTTCTGAACTCAGGTGTGCGAGAAGGAGAAGCTGCTGAGCGAACGCAACCAGCTGAAGGTTTGTATGTCGGAGCTGTGGCAGAACCTCTCTTTCCTCTCCCAGCAAGTGTGTAGGGAGGTGCAGGGCATCCAGCCGCCTCCCGTCTCCGCCAGCATCGACCTCACATCCAACCCGCCTTCGCCTGCTTCTGACGGGGGCTCATCCCAGCCCAGGTCACCTGTGTCGCAACAAAGCGATACCGCATGTCTGTCTGATGTGGGTCCCAGTCAGGGGGGCTGGAGGACAGGCAGCCTGGGGTGGAGGTGTTGGATCTGGGGCAGGAGAACCCAGAGTGTCCACTGGTGCTGGGATCCACTGAGGAGGTATGTAGCCCCACTGTAACAGTGGATTTCTGCCAGGAAATGACTGAGAAATGTACAACAGAGGAGCAGAAGAGACAGAACTGTACTTAGAGTCTGGTGGCAAACACTCATACTTCTCTATACCTTGATATTTGAAGTATTTTGTTCTTTTTTGTAATGGATGACACAAGTGTTGTCTTATCAGCAATACTGTTCAACAGGTATTTTTGGACTGGTCATAAAACAAAAGCACTGGCAGCTTTCTCTCTCTCTTCCTCTCTTTTCCCTTCTTTCTTTCTTTCTCTGTCTCATCCTGACTCTTCTTCCTGTCAGCTTCCCTCCCTCTCTCGTGCATCATGGGAGGTTAAACTCAGGAATTCCTCCGAATGTTCAGTAATGTCCCTGTTAACGTGAACATGCACTTTACTTTACAGTCCTGTCAAGTCTTGATAATTACTTCGCTACATGCAATCGATTTGTGGTAAATATAATTCATAATTTTAATAATTTAAATAATTCATATTTGACCTCTAAGTCAGTTTTAATTTTCGTCCTTTAAAGAAATGGTTCAACATTTTGGTAAATATGCATATTCCCTTTCTTTCTGAGGGCGAGATGTTGAGACGGTCGTCAGTATTGTCTGTGTGTTAAATGCAAGTCTTGAGTCCTGGCGTGGTTAGCCTAGCTTAGCATAAAGTCTGGACGCAGAGGAAAGATGAGATAAGATGAACCTTTATTAATCCCCGGAGGGAAATTCAGGAAAACTACATTCCCTGACCGGGAATCGAACCCGGGCCACGATGGTGAGAGCGCCGAATCCTAGCCACTAGACCACCAGGGACAGTTAAAGCAGCGGGAAATGAAGCATGCAGAGTCGTACATCCATCCAGGAGTTCAGATACAGATGGGTTTGGGTCAAACCTTCCGTTTGACAAAAGCCTGACGCAGTGTTCGCCGTGCTGTGATTGGCTAGTACTTGACAAGAGTGTGTAGGTGAAGCATCCAGCTGTTCAATTTTACTCATTCAATGGCTGCACTGGTGACAAGAAATGAGCTGAACAGCAGGCTGGTGGCCGACGACGGATCCAACGGTCCGATGAATTTATCAACGCAGCCGCGGACGCTGTGCCAAGGCTTTGGTTTTCATCACACCGAAGTAGGTGTGGTTTCATCTAAAATGGGTTGGAAAAACTTTTGGTTTTGGACTAGTAGAAAAAGGCTGTTGGTGGTTCTCGGACGGTTAACCCAACTGTTAGCCTCAGCGGTATCCTCGAGCTAGCTTAAATGAGCGTCTTCTGTTGAGCTGATTCTAGTGAAACCAGTGCCAAAGTGTGTATAGTTTATTTTAAAATGAGCTACGTTGATTGTATTGATATTAATACTGGATTAGATCTGTATGCTGGCCCGGGTCAGACTCAGCACGTCAGCATTAAAACTGTAGTAATGTTGCTGGTGTGACGACAGCATAATGTGTGTGAACACAGAGTTCAGGCAGCCGCCACGACTCAGCTCTGCTGCTCCGAATAACGTGCACATGGCACAAGACTGTGCACAGCATTGTAAAGTTTACTGACTAAAATCACACATTATCAGTCATTTTTACATTTCTGGTCATGTTCATGTTAGATAAAAGGAGGTAAAAGCTTCACAATCTGACTCCACCTCTGAACTTAACTCACAAACTGAAAACGATCTATTTTCACTCAGAGAAGGAAAACAAATGTTTCCCAAAATGTTGAACTAATCCTATCAACATATCATCAAACAGCTAATCTTTTGTCGTGTGACTTCTCATTGTTAGTGGATCTAGTGATTGTTGAGTGACACAGGACTTTAAAGTAAAATGTTACCAAAGGTGTGTATTTGTAAAATTTTACATTAGATGAAATGGTCAAATGAACTCTCATTATGCAAAGTTTCTTTTCTCAAACTTCACTTGTACTTTTTCTCGTACTCAGATGGACGTTTCTACACACTTCTCTTCTGCCTTTTTTCATATGTGCGCTAAGAGACAGAGCTACATTACAAAGTTCAAGCACTGCCCAGCACCTCCAAGAGGTGACACCTGGTACCGAATCTGAGCAAACGTTAGCACTGAAAGGCCCAGCCAGCCACTGGGTGTCCACATACCGGTGTCCTTTCACATGTCTGCTGACCGTTTTCCAAAGCATGCTGCAGTGTTTCTCAGTCCATTTTTGATCAATCATGCTGAAAAGTTGCTTGAGCTTGGTAGATCATGACATCATTTCCACGTCAGCTGTTGTCAAACTGGATGATCCTTTATTTTACAGGTTCCCACAGGGAACGTGAACGTTCCTGGACAGGAATGTGTCATTTGGTAATAATTATACTGAAAATGCAGAGTCCAATATGGTAGCGTTGCCTTTCTTTACCAAAGTATAGGCATTTGTCTGTCTGTGTAGCTGTAGATTACAGACAAGCTACAATTCAACAAATTTAAAGAATAAAATGGCCAACAAATTGATTTATGTTATTACATTTAAACTAGAAGGTCTACCAAGTAAATCACTGTGGAAATTAAAAACCCAACTGTGTTCCTATACATCAGACCGGCCAGAGTAGGCTCCGCTAACAGTAATAACGCTATGCTGAAGAGTAGCTGGTGGCACCAACCATAAATCATGAATGCTGATGTCTGATTTAATCCCCTGCCGTGTCCTAAAAAAGGTCCTAGGAGGGCTTTATGGCTCCAGGTTAACTGGGTTAACTGAGGCGTTCACACTGAGATCTGAGGCTCATATGCTTCATGAATATTCACTATCAGTGTGGTAAACGGCTAAATGATGCTGGTGACGGTGACTAGCGTGGCTAGCTAACGTTAGCTTCAGTAATCCAGCCACACATTAACGTTGTAGCTGCATCAGACTGGCGTCTAACTAAATCTCAGCCTGTAGATCGAACGGTTGGTTATTTCCAGACAACACTGAGCCTGATGGGATTCAATCAGATCTGTGGAGAAGTCTGGATCAGTAACATCAGCCACTGTGCTGGGTGGGAGAGGACTGAAGGGACACGGCGGCGATCAACCTTCCCTGTAAAAAAAACAAACCTTTTTATAACAAGAAAATTATAGTCCAACGTATGTCAAATTGCATTGAAGTCTGCAGGATCTTTGGTCTTCTCTCCTCCAGCAGCACCACATGTGCTGGTTTGATGTACTACATCATATCTGTGTTCTTCCTTTAAAATAATCACATAGATGATTAGCTGAGGTGCCCTCTCCTAGAACGTCCACCCTACTAACCTACGTTACGTTTTTTCATTTTATATCCACTGTAAAGACATTACAGGATGTGCTTCATAAGGTTTTACCTGAAACTGATTAAAAGGACTTGAAAAGTCGACACATCGGGACGCTACACTAAAATGACGAGTGGAATAAATATTAAAAAGAACAACAGTGTTCACTGTGATGGATCTCTTATCTCAAGCAACCTCCCAGTTGATTGTTATATATTATTATGGAGAGAAATGAATGGAAACTAACAGCTGCCTGGCAGGTAGAGGAAACAGTCAGAAATCTCTCTGTCATGCTGTTGGAAATGGATTGTAGAAATGTAAAGTACACACAGTTTAAACACTCTGGTGTGGGCATTGAGACAGCAGCTTAAACAACTCATAAGTGCTCTTTTTGTTCCATTTATTTATTGTCTTAAAAGTAGTACGGATTTAGTGTTTGTATGGTAATTATGTATTTAGCTGCACTGTTCTTGTATTGTACATAAGACAAATATCCCTATAAAAGTATTTGGTACAGTATGTCGGTGTAAGACACCTACATTTTCACACATCATATGTGGATCTGTTTAAACACGAAGCAAAATGATCAATTTCTACTTACAAATCAGTACCCCTAATAGTGCATGAAGCTCCAAACAAACACACTGGCACGGTATTGATTTAGGGACATGCCAAATTCATCTGCTGTTGAAAAGTCGATGGCGAGGCACGTGGCAGGGGTGAGTGCTGCTGTCCAGCACTGCGCCGTCAGCCGGTGGAGCACGTCCACGGCGTCTGAGTCCGCCATGTGGTTGGTGTCTAGGCTGCTTTTCACCAGCACAGGAAGGTCAAACTACAATTTAAAACTGCATATTTCATTGCACTTGATTTTTCAAAAATTGGTTAATGACCCTTCAGAATAAGAGCTGCTATTTCCCAGTTTAATTCTGTGAATGTCCCACTCCACTTATTTTGAAAATGAGGGGGAAACTTGAACTTTAAAATGGAAACCAGATGGATGGGTATGTAATCGCAGCTCGACCGTGCTAGCTTTAGCACGTTAGAAAGAGCTGGATCTAAAGTGAACTGATCCCACCATAATGTCACCAGAATGTGCTAAATACTCAGAGTACACTGAAGAACACTGCTCAGCTGATTTTAGGTTTAACTCCTCAATGTGAACTTGTTAATTTATTTATTTGGACTCTTGTTGTTAGGGGTTGGGGGTCGGGTGTAGAGGAAATTGCATAGATGTAAAATGTAGATTGCTACCCTTCCTTAGAGTTGATTTGTTCATGGTTGTATTTTTTTTATTATTGCCAATTTCATGGAAAACTTCATTTACAAGTCACACATGTACTTAGTTAAGTTTACTATTTTAACTCAAAGGGGTGTGAGTATGTTTACAATTTTGTGTATTACCTTTTTGTTTTGTGAAGATAAAATTAAGACCTGAGAATTACGTTGAAAAGAACAGCTGATAAAGCTCTTTTTATTTCCATAAGTGAAACGTGTTGATGAATTTGTGAGAAAAATAAGCGTCTGACAAGTGCAGCTACAATTTCTTGCCTTAGAGGTTACAGAGGCCAAACCGTCTAGAGGAGCAGAGGACTTTATTCAGTGGAAACCGCACTGCAGCTTTAAGAAACTGCGTCGCAACAGTGTCGTAAATCGTGGACGTGACTTTTGGTTTCATTACTCACAAAGCAGTCCGGTCCAAAGACATGCAGGTTAGGTCACTTAGGTGAATTGGTGACTCTAAATTACCCGTAGGTGTGAATGTGAATGTGAATGGTGGTCTGCCTCTGTGTGTCAGCCCTGTGAGAGTCTGGAGACCTGCTGGTGGACCCTGCAGACCGGCTACAGCCCCCCATCACCCTCTGAGCATAGAAGGGTATAACTGGATGGATGGATGGATGTTCATAAAGCTCCCTTTTATGACAAATAGGTAGATCAGCATTAGGTATCCCCCCTCTGGAAACATGGAGACCCAAACTGCTCAATAAATAAATGAATAAATTACATGAATAATCTAGGGCTGTCAATCGATTAAAATTTTTAATGGTGATTAATCGCATGATTGTCCATAGTTAATCACAACTAATCACAAATTGATGGCACATTTTTTAAAATGAACCTTAAAGGGAGATTTGTCTATTAATTAATACTCTTATCAGCATGGGAGTGGACAAATATGCTGCTTTATGCAAATGTAATTATATATTTATTATAGTAAATCAACAGCTGTCAGTGTGTCAGAGTGCTGACTTGACTAGGACTTGATCCAGACTGACTGGGACTATCATAAAGTGGGCATGTCTGTAAAGGGGGGACTGGTGGGGACCCAGAGAACCCATTTACATCCACACATCTGGAGGTCAGAGGGTTCAGGATCCAGGATTCCTAGTTTCATATGATCCAGTATCTTCACTCTAGCTTTAAAACTGAGCTGCTATCCAACCTAAAACTGACTAAGTTATGTTAATGCATTAAAGAAGTTAGTGGCATTAAAATTAATTTGTGTTAATGATGTGTTAACTTTGACAGCCCTAGAATGATCTTACCTCTAAATACACACAGAATATATAATATAACCATGAACCTGTGAAATAATACACACATTTTTAAAAACAATTTGAAATTAAAACTGCTGGAATAAAAGTAATAATAATAATAAATTGTTATAGTGAAAAGAAAATAATAATCAGCTAAGTTTTAAAAAGTGTTTGGATTATTTTACAAGTTCATGGCTACACATGTATTTAATCATATGAGTATTTGGTAGATAGCATCTTGTGTTATTTATTTGATATTGACCAATGTGGGTCTCCACATGCTCCTGAAGGAATATACCACGATAGAGAAGCAGCTGTTCAAACAATGAAAATGTTCCTGATGTAATAAATCAGTTAATTGAAGGCTGCACCTCAGAGATGTGAACAATCTAATATTTCAAGTTTGTTTCTCCAACCTTGAGGAAGATGGACGCTGCACAACACTCCTCATGTGTAGGACGTGACTACAGCAAAACATTTAGTCTCTTGTCGTTATTGTAAAGAAAAAGTCAGTTTGAGTTTGACAAAAAAATAAAAATTAAAAAATGATGACTTATTAACTAATTAATCTCAGAGCTCAGTGGCCCTAATCCTCGTCCATTACGTACATCGCCATGTCCAGCAGTATTATATGACTCGTTAGCGTCTGTAACACCAGAGCAAAAAGGGTTTTTTATTTTGTTTTCTGACTGTAATCATAATTTCTATTATTGCCGACCATAAAGCACACACATGATCTCTGAATTATTTTATGCTGTGGTCCAAACATCAACTCCGAACCCCGAGTTAGGCAATCCATCACAGACCGTATTATGGTGTAATGCAATGCACAAGACAGTAAAAGACAACAGTGACAGCAGTAAAAGCTGACGTGTTCATTGAGACAGATTAGTTCATGTATCTGCAGCTGCACTGAAAGAAATGAAAAGCTGCCTGATGGCATGCTGAAGGTGGACTGGAGGGGAAACCAGTGGTACGTGGTTGAGAACCATCGGTCTACACAGTACGCTGAAATATTAAAGGGGACATATCCTGCTCATTTTCAGGTTCGTAAAAAACACATAATATTTCTCCTCCTGTCTGGCTGTATTCAGTCTGAAACGCTCCGTTTCAGCTCCTGTCTCTTTAAGACCGATTTAAGACTGATTGGCTGCAGAGAAAAACATGGCGCACCTTTGCAAAGGTAGCTCTCAAGCTGTGGGTGGTATATTCTAATGAGTCTGCATGTGACATAGGAAGGGGAGACAAATCTGATTGGCTTGTTGAATCACATGTTTTCTGATCTAAACAGACCACTAAAAACTGACTGGGTGGTTTAATTTCACAGTTTTTAGTTTGATCGATACCTAAATGTATGCGCACAAACACTGAAAAAGTTTGTGATATGTTCCCTTTAATATGACATAACACAATCACATGTCAACAAACATTGGACTGAACTACTACTATGAATAGCCAATTGGCTTCCTCTTCAAAGGATGCTTAATTTTCCAACTTTCCAACATCTCTGAATGCAGCTCCAATGGAGGCACAACAGTTACTATCTGAACCATGATCAGTGGTTATCAGGGAAGAGTTTTCCTTCGAGTATTTGGGAATCAGATGTTTTTCTTTTGTAATTACTAGACACGGTGGCAGACTAAAGGAAGTTCTTATTTAAGCCAGTCTGTTTACAGGATGTGTTAATCGGGGCCACTTGAATCTCAGATTGTGATTTTTGAGGGTTTTTTAAATCTCCGTTGAACAGACTCTTAAGCACTTATCTACCTGGATAATTCAGCATACCTCGTCTTATGGGTAAGGACTGTACGATAGACATGTAGACAGTTTCTGTGGCGTTGTTTCTAACTTTTTACAGTGGTTACTTCATTGTATTTGCAGATTTTGGTGAGCCATTTTTTACGTGTCCTTTTTGTTCGAGTACCTGCAACATGACTGTTATATGCAGATTGAACATTTTTCATTTCCTTTTTTTATCTTTGAATGTTCAAATGACCTGTGTTTTGTTGGGATTCTTTTGTAAATATTGTGCGACATGTCATGTTTTGTTTATTTGATATGAAAACGGTTTTAAAGAATAAAACTGCATTTTGTCTAGCCATTTTTTCTTGAGAAATAAAACAAAAAGCATGAGGATTCCTCGGCGTGGTGTTGGTGTGTGGGCTCTGATTCACAATCCGTTGACAAAATGATCGCCGTTTTGTTAAGAAGTATTTAATCTGAATACAATATAAAGTATCATGAGATGACCGTATATAAATGACTATACACAGATGTACACAGATTATAATTGTCTTCAACTTAGAAAAAGTGTTTTAAACCCATTAAGTCCATGTTACAGAAGCAAACAGATCCTCTGAGGAGTTTACTCCATAATCCATCGTGTTGTTTCGCAATCTTAAAAATGCTGCCAACACATGGAAATACAGTATGTCCACATTTAAAAAAAAACCCAGATACAATCCATTCCCCCACATGTAGACGTTTTAAGGTGCTTCATTTCCAAAACGTACTGGGCTTTGGCGCTGTGTCCGCTGCCTCGTCACGGCGAGCTGTTTCACTCCTTTTGGCCCCATGTGACTCGAGTGGTAAATCAATGTTGATGGCTGCATCGCTGATACAGTTTGGGGAACACAGCTCCTACGACCATGATGTAAGCCTTCACTTCTTCATGATAGAGGAGATATCAAGAAACATGCTCTGAGAAAGACAAGAGGACAGCTGTGAGTCAAAACACACACACTGTATACCAGGTATTCACTGAAGCAAGCATCTTTCACTGTGTGTCCAGGATCAGCGCTTAAAGCTAGGGTTGGTAATGTTCCTCAAAAATATTCTTTGTCATATCAGTTGAAATTCTCTTTACATCCCAACAGCAATCAATGAATCAAATGCTTTGTGCCAACAGAAATCATCCGTTATGCCCCAAATTTTCTATTTTAAAGCCCCAAAACTACAAGAACAAGAATTCTGGCTGATTTGTTCTTATTTTCCTCTTTAATAACACATTCACCCAGATTTGATTTGGTCAAATTAAAGTCAGACGTGCGAAAGTAAAATCTAAATTCTTTATGTTCAGAGTGAAGGTCAACACTTTTCTTGTGTTTCTACTATCTGTGATTGTCTCAGCACTGTAATTGATAAGCCCGTCCAATCATCTCATTCCGCCTGAATGAAAGAGCTACTGTGTGCCCGTCTGCCTCCATGAAGCCATTGTGCTTCACCGTAGTCTTCCACAAGCTGCTAGCGTGACAGCTGTGAGTACCAACAGTAGCCATGTTGGTAGTACATTGGGGGGTTGTTTTTTTTTTGTGGGGGTGTCTTTGGAGGGAGTGTCTTTGAGGAAGTGTCTTTGGAGGGAATGTCTTTGGGGGGGAGCGTCTTTGGGGGGGGAGTTGTCTTTTGGGGGAGTGCCCTTGGAGGGAGTGTCTTTGAAGGGAGTGTCTTTAGAGGGAGTGTCTTTGGGGGGGAGTGTCTTTGGGGGGGAGTGTCTTTGGGGAAGTTTCTTTGAGGGGAGTGTATTTGGGGGAGTGTCTTTGGAGGAAGTGTCTTTGGGGAAGTGTCTTTGGAGGAAGTGTCTTTAGAGGGAATGTCTTTGGGGGGGAGTGTCATTGGAGGAAGTGTCTTGGGGGAGTGTCCTTGGAGGGAGTGTCTTTGGGGGGATTGTCTTTGGAGGGTGTCTTTGGGGGGGAGTGTCTTTGGGGAAGTGTCTTTGAGGGGAGTGTATTTGGGGGAGTGTCTTTGGGGAAGGTTGTTTTTTGGGGGGGGGGGTCTTTGGGGGGTGTCTTGGGGGAGGTTGTCTTTGGGGGGTATCTTTGGGGGGTGTCTTGGGGGAGGTTGTCTTTGGGGGGGTATCTTTGGGGGGTGTCTCGAGGGGGCGTCTTTGGGGAAGGTTGTCTTTGGGGGGTGTCTCGAGGGGGTGTCTTTGGGGGGGTATCTTTGGGGGGTGTCTCGAGGGGGTGTCTTTGGGGGGGTATCTTTGGGGGGTGTCTCGAGGGGGTGTCTTTGGGGGGGTGTCTCGAGGGGGTGTCTTTGGGGGGGTATCTTTGGGGGGTGTCTCGAGGGGGCGTCTTTGGGGAAGGTTGTCTTTGGGGGGGGCGAATCCGGTGACTTAGCGACTTTACGAGCTAGTGCTGCTAGCTGTTTTCACTGGAAAAGAGTTGGCAACTAACACGCTGCTGGGTTTTTTGGTTGGATCATTTCTAAAATGAATAGCGTATTCTTGCCGGTTTCTCAACATTACCAACCCTAGCTTTAAATGAGTACACCTAATATTCATCAAGTGCACATTTCTGTTTAGGAACAAAGAATGATGAATATCTCTTTAACGCTCTTAATTCCAAATACTCCTTCTATATCTTCTATAGAAGAAAAACAATGTGCAGATGTACAAAGATTTCTGTAAAAACATAAATGATGAGGTGATAATAAATGTAGCAATAATATAAAATCTATGGAGCTTAGCTCATGAAGGGCAAAACAACAAATGTTTAATTGTAGGTGCAGCTGAATTAATTTATTAACATAAGGCCATAAAGTGTTTGGTCAACATATTTAACATGTTAAAGGGATATTAAAGAGAACAGATGCAATCTCAATGATAACAATGGGTAACACTTGATGATAGCCATCATTTCTACATTTATAGTTAATTAGTTACTTATTATTAACCATTTATTAACTATTATTAACTTAGTTAATGGTGATTTTACTGTTTAAATGAAAATTATTAATGTATACTAATTATTGATAATATTATAATTCCTGTTATTTCACTTATTTAGTTTGTGTAATTTCAAATAATTAGTCTATAAATTCCATATTGTATCATCCATACAACATATATGCTACATGATTACCAAATGATTTGTAAACATTTTAGAAATTGTTTGTAAAACATCTGTAAACATTACAGATAGATGGACCAGAAACTGATTATTAACCATTGACAAACTATTAACTATCTCGCTAAATAATGTTTATAGATGCTTTACAAATAATTTCTTAAAAGTTGACAAATAATTTAGAATAATTAAGAAACACTTATATAAATGTTGTGTTTGCACCAATAAAATTATTAAATAACATAAATTACAGGATTACTTCTAATCATTAAACATGGCTAAATTTTAATTCAGTATCAATTTACCATTCATAAATGATGGTTATTATAAAGTGATACTGAACCCTGTGTTGTCCCTTAAATATGTAGAAATGTTCTGCAGGCTAATTTTGATAAATTAATAATTATGAGCATAAATTCCTAATTAGTATTCACAAATTATTAATGTGTGCGCACTATTTCGAGACCGTAGCCATCTGTGTATATGAAAGATTAGTTATAATATATAAAATTCATGCTGAATCTCATTGTGTATTTTAATATGTTTTATTTTTAATTCAATATTTAATACATTTTTTTAAACATAATAATTTTAATAATTTAGATCACACATTACATATTGATTTTTTTTTTAATTTGATTATTTATTTTTTATTTTTAAATGTCTGATTTTTAAATGTTTTTTTATTCATTTAATTTTTATGCGTACAGGTGATCTCATTGAGACACTGGATCCCGTTCTTGAGAGAGACCTGGTTCGGACACAACACAATCCAGCACGAAGCTGCAGACACTAGAAAACACTGATATTACTCTGATATTACTCAGTTCAAAACTTCAGTTTTGTAGTACCTGCACAGTGCTTCCTGTCTTTTGCTGCTGTTTTGCTTTTCCTGTCAGAACCGAAGCGCGTTATCGGAAACTGGAGAGCAGTTTGATTTCTTCCCATCACTGAACACTGAATGGACGGAGGCTGCCAAAGCAGTTTTTTGTCTTATTAGTTTTAGTGGACGAAATGCTGAGTGTCATCACTGCGCCAGTGAGCGAGATTCAGGGTGTCCTTTTCCCTTTGACTTCTCTGGAAATACACCAGCACACGGCCTCCATCAGGGAGCTCAACAACTACCCCGCCACCCTGCTCAGAGCTAAAGCTTCATAGAATATGTCCAGACATTTATGACACAAAGCAACTTTGGAAACCTGTTTAAATTTTCATCCAATCAAATTCCCAGACACCCCATTTATTTACCAATCAGCTGTCACTGCTTTAAAGTTACATCAGTGAGGCAGTAACAATGGGTGAGGTTAGCAGACAACGACTCATTCACAGTGTTTGTCAGTCGGTAAGAGATGTAACGTTGAGCGCCGCTTCACTAAAATCCACAGCAGCTTTTAGGCAGGATGATGGAAACAACGTGGTAACACTTTACTATAAGCAACGCAGTAAATGCGAGTCATTACTGGGGAACGGGTGAGGAACTAACTGCTAGTTAATGAGTAACCCCTGATCAAATGTTAGAAAATACCTGATGATTGGTCAATGATTAGTCAGTGATTTTGTAGGATGTAAATGCCAGTGAATTATCAGTTAATGAGTAACTTCCTCTCAAATTTTAGAGTAACTGATGTACAAGTAAAAATAAATAAAACCAGTGAGGAACAAACCAGGAAGGACTTGATAATTGATGAATCATTAATGAGCACTTCTCTAATAATTCCTAATGGATGATTATGTAGTAGATAATGATGAGGACAGACTGAGAGATCCTATATTAAAGAATCATTAAGTCAACATTAGTTCAGGTCTAGATCTCGTCATTGCTGATTAACTCAGAATCAGCTGCTGAGATGACTCATTAATTACTGATTATTTAAACAGTAAAGTGAGACATAATATGGAGTAGTTACTGAAGAGTCCCTCAGTATTTCACCATTAACTTATGACTACTTACCCTGTAACTAAGTAATCAGTAATTAATGAGTCGTTACTAGTTTTGTGCCGCTCAGCAGTTGATTCAGAGTTAATCAGGATGGAAACATAAAAGTGGCCACAGTATGATCAAGTCACCGATATGCATGACCTAATCATGACTTGATGATTCATTAATTTAGGATCTCCAAGTCAGATCTCTAGTAACTCGTTTTTATCTACTATAGTTTCTCTGTGCTCATTAACAATTCATCAATTATCAAGTCCTACCTGATTTGTTCCTCACTCATTTTATAATCATTAGCGACCGTATATTTTTTTATTGAGAGTTACTCATTAACTAATGTCCACTAGCATTTAGATCCTCATTGGTGTTTAATTAAGCAATCATTACCTACTCAAAAATTGGACTGAGAGTTACTCATTAAGTTAATTGTACTTTTAGATCCTATTCATTTTGAATTACATAATTAGAAACTAATCATTGCCTAATCATTACCCACTCACTCAACAGTTAATTGGGAGTGACTCATTAAGTAATGGTTCTTTAGCAGTGAGTTCCTCATTCGTTCCCCAGCAGCTGCTCACATTGTTGTGTCCTTTATTGTGAACAACGCTTAAAAGACATCAGTCCCTGTTTACCAAAGTGACGAAGAAGACCAGTGCATCATCACAGCACATCCTAATGAACCACAAACAGCCCTTTGTCTATGGTGGAGCTGTAATAGAGGTGATGACTGCAGTGGCAGAAACCTTATTAATGCACCATAAAGATAAGATAAAGATAAAAACTATGACTGCTATTGGTTCAACTTGGTACGATGTGGCTCTTGGACACTTTCACCTTGTCAGATTAGCTCTCAGAGGAAAAAGTCTGCTGTAAACATCAACGGATGCTGATGTTGTGGACGAGTGTGAACAATCTGGACACATGTGACAATCTCTGCTCTATACTTGCCATTGACATCCTTCGGCCTCCGGCAGGCGGCATCATGGGCATATCTCCCTGCAGGGAGCCCAGTTCGTCCGACTCCTCTGAGGTATGTAAGGAAGGACTTGTGGAGCCACTGATGGAGGACAAGCTCTCAGATGGTGGCCTGATCATGAAGCTGGTCTTCCTGGGGTTGGAGATGAGGACCTCGCTCTCCATTGACTCCCTTCGATCGTCCTCATCCAGGTCTCTAACAGTGCTGGGCCTTAAGGTGCTAGCAGACAGCAGAGCTTCAAAATGACTGGGATGAGGGTGTTCTAACTGCTGGGGAACCTCATGCTGGCTTGTTGTACCTCTCTCTGCATTTGACACAGCAGAGGCCCAGGATGGATGGTGGTCCACCATAGCTGTGTGGACCTCTGGACCATCATGGGATTGGGGGGCTTGGATTGCACAGTTCTGGCCAGACCTGGGTGGCATCCTGGGTTGGGGACAGATATAGCTGGTCTGACTGTGTCTTGGTGCATCCTGGTTGGCTTTGAGCCCGGTGTTGTAATAAAGAGGCTTCATATCCACCTCTGGAATCACTTTGAAGGTCTGAGTCAAAGGCCCGTTGTGAGGCGATACATTACTCAGTACACAAAGGTGTGGTAAGGATGCCTTCTTTTTGGACTTGTAAATCAAACTGTCATCTTCTGTGTACCTCTCTCCATATAGAGTCTGTTTGATTTTCCTGATGCCCAGGTGGGATATTTCCAGAATGTTGAGGAAAAGTGACACACCAGCAATGGCGATCATGAAGACCATGAAGATGGTCTTCTCTGTGGGCCTGGAGATGTAACAGTCTACACTGTTGGGGCAAGGTAGCCTCTCACACTTATAGAGTGGCTCCAGTTGGACACCATAGAGTATATATTGGCCCAGGATGAAGCAGACCTCCACCAAAGAGCGTGTAAGGATATGGATGATGTAGGTTCTCAACAGGGAACCTCTGAGAGGAGCCTTCTTTACCCTCCTCTGCTCGTCCAGCCTCCTCAGCTCCCTCTCCACACGCTTATGTTCGTCCAAATCCAACTCAACCTCGTCCAGCTCCTCCTTCAGCTGGGCCCGTTTGCGGTGGCGCTCCTTCTCCAGTGCTCGCATGCAGTACAGGGCGTGCCCCATGTAGACCAGCGAGGGCGCCGAGACGAAGATGACCTGTAGGACCCAGAAGCGAATGAGGGAGATGGGGAAGGCACGGTCGTAGCACACCGCCTTGCAGCCTGGCTGGTCAGTATTGCAGACAAACTCGGACTGCTCGTCGTCCCATACGTCCTCAGCGGCTGCACCCAGGATCAGCATGCGAAAGATGAAGAGGATTGTAAGCCAGATCTTGCCCACGATGGTGGAATGAATGTGGACCTCTTCTAGGATGCTGCCCAGCAGGTTCCAGTCACCCATGGTCAGCTTTTCACCACTTCACTGCCACATGTCCTCAAACTGTGGAGACACAGCGTGTACAGACAACACATTAGCCTCACAACGCCGGACCACATATCAGGTAAGTTTTCACTCTGAAATTGGAAAGAAAAGCCACAGTGCACCTGTTTTATTTTGCAGCTCAGGTAATCAGCTCTGTTGGTTATGATAACATTGTACCCACCAAAGGGATTACTGAGATCTCGGGACATGGCCCCCTCACTAAAGATAAATCCAAAGAGTCAAGAAACACAAGCAGTCAGATGGTCAGACAGGTAACAGATTGGCTACTGCTTCCTTTGAAGGTAAAACCCAAAATAGGTGTAACAGTAATGTCACTAATAATACTTCATCGCACAGGAATATACGTAAATGAATGTACACAACTACTGTAAATTCAACCAGTTTCTTGGGGATACCTGGGAGTTTGTCGATAAGCTCTCTGAACGTCAAACTGTTTGTGTTTGTTGCCCCATCGCACCTATTTTCAACGACGTTCCAAGAGCCAAGAGGAATTACTGAGTACAATGTTATCGTTGCCGATAGAACTTGTGGCCAAATAAAACCCAAATTGTAATGAACCCAAATTACTATATGTTTTTAGAAACGCATGAAAAGACCCAAACCAACAATGTGTTAGTCTCTCAATACCTTCTGACTACCCTGCCCTGTCTTTGGTTCTCAGCCTCGAGCCCATCGGTTCCTACTGAAGACGGATCTTTAAGAGATGACAAAAATACAGTTTCTCTTTTCTTAAATGCTCCATAATTTTCAATAACAGCTGGTAGATTTTTAACTAACATTTCTCAGGAGGAATTTCTATTTTTCATCAGCAGATGAATCCACATTTGATTCGGTGGTATGTGCATTGAGTCAAAATATAGTGTAAATTCATGATAATAAAGGAACAAGTCACCCAGTGTCATCAGACTCACCAACACATTCATCCCAATTGGTTACAGCCTTCACCATCACTTTACAGTCGCAGTAGACATATGCTTAACAAAAACTCTTAGGTTTAGGCAACAAAACCACTAAGTTAGGTTTAGGAACAACATGGTTGGACTTGAAATGACTACATTTGTAGAAAATAATCATTTGTGAAAATTAAGCTGAATGTTGTGAACACAGGACACAGTTGATTATAAAGTGAAAGTGTGAAAAAGCAAACAGTGAAAGCAAACAGCGGCCTCCTGAGTGAAAGCCTCGTATTTGTTGGACCCATCCAGCTCTCCACCTGCCCTATGTGTGATTTTTCTCTTTTTAAACTACATCACCACACTCCCAGACCGCTGGGGTGGGTTTCATTGTAGTTACTTGAAAGTCCGGTGCATCTCATACAGATGCTGAAGGGTGCCTTTACCTGTGAGGGGCTTAACGAAATGTCGGTGTTTGTTTTTGGACAACAATGGAGCTCTGTGGCACAGAGGACGACACATATAGTAGTCATGAAACTGAATCTATTTGATACGTGCACATAGATATGAATTTCCCCTTTTTTTCTGACGCTCAGTACGACTTTCAACAATGTGTTTCCTACAAATGTCCAGCAACACGTGACTCATTTGTCAATTTCTGCACCAGTCTTTTCAAAATAAAACTACATTGTTAGGTTTAGGATAAGATTGCAGTTTGGTTTTAGATAACACCAGAAGTTACGTGACAAAAACTACCTACTTAGTTTTAGGGAAAGATTGTGATTTGGGTTAAAATGTTGCTGTAACTTAAATACGGATGTGACAAATAAATCAACTTTGACTTGTGGTTTCACATTGTGGTGGGACATGAACACCGGTGTCCTGGGCTGGTTCACAACTCTGTGGATTACATATGAATTCATTTTGTGCTGACCATCATATAAAAGTAAATTTGTGTCCTATGTATGTGAATCAGACAGGAGAAAAATATATGAAATATCTCCTGAATCAAAAACACTCACATTGAGATTGTACTGAGATAAAGGGACCAGTCAACAAAGTGTAAGTGCATTTATGTACAGTATGTACTGCCGATAACAGGGAAATCACACCCTTCAACAGGATTCAGTTGTACAGTGTTGGGAATGAAATATGAAAACAAATATGAGCTAGAAAATGAGGACTTTGCAGTGTCATGAGATGACACTGTGTGAGAGAGTGAATTAGATGTGTAGATTTGAGGCTTTTATTGGAGCTTGAGTTTGATTGCCTGCAGGGCGATCACTACGGCTGCTCTAGAGCTTGAGCATTCACTTCATTATTCAGTCTATAAGAACAGCTCCAGAGGTCGTTTCTGCATGACGTCATCACCACATATCCAGGGTTCAGAGACACTTCACGACTGACGATTTCATGTATCACCAACGACCACAGTGTTTCAACATGTGACTGAAACACTGGTGCTCCAGTCACATCGTTGGAGCCCAGTGTGAGTCATCCTCTGGTCTAATTTGTCCTATCCACTAATCTTTGGAGACCTTTACACCAAATAAACCTGAGCTGTGCAGTGTTATACAAGAGAATATAACATTCTGTTTAATGGTGAGTTTCCTTTCTGTATCCAAATGAAATGTACCAAACATAGTCTGGTTTTCTGTTTGAAGACCAGTAATTCAACATCACCTTCTTTCACCAGTAATAATAATTAACAATTACAATTCAGGCCATCCGACAAAACTATTTCACATCAATCATTCCTGGACCAATGTGTGCACATCTGACATTACGGTAAATAACTCAGCAGCACTCACATATCACTGGTATGGGTTCCCTCTTTGCCTCGTGATGCACTTCATCATGTTTATAGAAGCATTCCAGGAGCTGACTGTGTCTGGATGGCTACCCCATGGAGGTGTCTGGTGGTCCTCTTGTGCCGGTCCCAGACTCCAGTCCACATCCCTCTTTGTCTGCCTGTGTATGTGTGTGCCGTGGCTGCCTGTGAGCTGGGAGCGCTCTCCCGTGTTACATGCAGGGTTCACAGGATGTGAGCATCGATTGCCTCCCGACGGGACAATGCCCCTCACCCAACACCCCTTCTCCCACGCCAGCAGTGCCAACTCCAACCAGTGCCATCAATATCAGCGCCTCTGACAGGGAGAGGCGATATTTGTTTATGGCTGGTCTTTCACATAAGGCCTGCTTCTGGTGCCCTCAACAGAGAGATGTAGCCGAGCCAACAGGGAGGCCTTAACCTCTGTCTACGAGCAAAATCATACACTGGTCAGTTCTGAGATTTTGAGCTATTTTGCTTCCATAGTACGTCGTCTTTCAGACTAGTGGAAAGAAAGCAAAACCGAAATACACACTTAGGTGTTTATTTTACGACATTTTGTGTATTTGCATTGGTAGATTAACCAGAAGCATTAGCAAATGCCTCATTTGCATATTTTATACATGTGCTTTCAGAAAACATCTTGTACCAAAAGTAATCATCTGGGGAAGTTTCATGTTTCACAGTTAGTAGCCAAAACACTGAAATCAATGTGCTTTAAAATAAGTAATATTTGTTTTTAGTTAGTCTTCATATTAACAGGTTCTGATCCACCTTTAACATTACACATAGTAATCATTCTTAGTTGAACAAGTTCAGAATCAAAATGGAAGCAATTAACACCTTTTTTTTTTTTTTTTTAAAGAAAATGACAATGTCAGCTTCAGTTTCCTTTACACCACTGGGAAGTCACCTTGTTGCAGCGGGGGGTGGAGCCAGTCCCAGCTGACGTTGGGCGAAGGCGAAGGCGAAGGCGCGGTACATCCTGGACAGGACGTCGGACTATCACACTGACGCATTTGACAGACATTCACACTTCACACTGGCAATTTAGAGTCACCTGCAATAAACCTGCATGTCTTTGGAGTGTGGGAGGAAACCGGAGAACCCGGAGAAAACCCACTCTAGCACGGGGAGAACATGCAGACTCCAGTTGAACCTGCAACCCTCTAGCTGTGAGGCGACAGTGCTAACTGCTGCTCTGTTCCTTATATGTACCTGTAAATGTCTTTACACTGTTACAGCAGTGTTCAGTTACTGTATGCTGGCTTTTCTACCATTTATGCATTAGCTCAGTTGTATATGGTCTACTGAATAGACACGTTTACATGCACAATAATATTCCACTATTATACCAAATATGACAATATTCTGAACTTGAGATGGGTCAGAGGTGTTTTCTGATTAAGACATATGGGACATGGCGATATTATTGTTTTAATAGCATTCTCCAGACATATATCGGCTACAGTACAATCAGAATATGTTATAGTTTGGGGTATGCAGCCTCAGCTCTGTGCTTTGAACATCAACCAACTAGCCGACAGTTTGCAGAGATACCTGCCCAAAAGACAAGAGGGAAAAACACACTCCTACTTTTAAACATTAGGAAAGTCTTGATATCAACAGGATTTTGGATATATGCAAACATCACAATGTCGACCTTTTCAACAAAGCTGAGTTGAATGAAAGAGGAAGGCTCTGTTTGCGTGGTCCAACAAGTCTACCACCGGTCAGGTTAACAGGAGTATGAACTGACAGTATCCTGGTCAGGGAGGCCCACAGACCCCCCCGACCCCCCTCCCTCAGCACACAGAGTGAAGCAATAGTACATATTACTGGCTTGATTCGAGAGCCCTGGTGCTTGGCTGCATAAAATGACCAGCTGTGCCTGGAGGGCCTTTAATTAGGTTTCCATCGCGCTCTGACAGAGTCAATGGAGCATTGATTTGATTTTCCCTTCAGAAGCTGCGACTGTGGTCGCTGAGGCCAAAATGTCACACCAGGATCATTGGATTACACAACCAGCGGTTGCTTCATCAGGAGCTCCGCCCAGCGGCCTGACTGACAGCTGAGCGGCGGAGGCGGGACATGTCTGTCTGTTTGTTGACACCAGGTCTCAACTCACCCACAAGCTGCTCCTGATGTCCTTGTTAGCGCTCTCACTGCATTCAGGAATCCCAGTTTACCCAGCAACCCCCGGTGGAGTACAACGATGTATTTCACTCCAGTCAGCTCTGAGGTGCTGTACTTTAATGAAGTATTTCTGCTGTATGATACTTCATACTTGTGTTTCACTAGAATTCAGAGGTGAAATGTGCTTTTTACTGCACATCAAAACATTACAGGGCTGCATTTCTGTACTGTTAGTATTTGATGTATGTTTTGATTCAGAAACTAGTACATTAATAATGCTGGTGTAGTAAAGCAAAATGTGTAAACTGAGAAGTAAAATGCATTTTTTTCATGTTAATATGGAACAAAGTGTGCAAAAATAAACAAAAAAAGACAACATAACGATTTTGAGACACTTTTTATACTTTTAAAGATTTTATACAGATTATTGAATTTCTGTTTTGTTTTTTCATCGTCTGTGTAATTTACTACAACTTATAAGATAAGAAGTATAATAAATAATAAAAGTAAAAACATCAGTCCAACCTCCATAGCTGTATTTCCATCTCAGGAAAGACTGACGCCCTACTGAGACACTTCATCACAGTTTTTAAAGCATTGGTTCTTCAGTGGTAGAATTCTCGCCTGCCACGCGGGAGGCACGGGTTCGATTCCCGGCCAATGCAACACATGTTTTTTCTCGAATTTCCCTCCGGGGATTAACAAAGGTTCATCTTATCTTTATCTCATCTTATCTTAAAATCCCTCTGAGCTCTAAGCCAATTTTCCTGTTTTTGGTCTGTCTGGACTCCTTTTCCATCATTAATGCACAATTGTGTTATTTACATCTCTTTTTTCAGGACTAACTGAGCTACATATACATATACACATGCTACAGTGACATTACATGAATGTATACGTGGTTATATCTATAGTGTATTACCTACAGTATGGCAGTCGGCACACCTCCAGCTTGGAGAAACAGACAGGAGTAAAGCTATGTACTGTGTATTACCGCGTAATACACAGTATTACCTACTACTATTACCTAATACTGCGTATTACCTACAGCATCATCTACTGTAGGTAATACGCTGTCTATGGATAAGTATCTCATACAACCCCACTTCAAAAAATCCAAACTATCCCTTTAATGTTCAAGTGAAGTCTGGCCTTCTCTGTTGGTGTCCCCCCATCTATCTATCTATCTATCTATATATATATACATATGTGTGTGTGTGTGTGTGTGTGTGTGTGTGTGTGTGTGTGTGTGTGTGTAACCGGTGGATTTCTGTGTTGTGTTGGTTTAATTGAAGACACCGCGACACCAGGATCTTTTCAACGTCGTCCGTTTTATTCTGACAACAGAACAGGGAAATAAAACCTCCATGAGAAATTTACCGCCCACTCAGCTCCTACATACATGAAAACAGTGAGCAAACCGGAAGTTAGCTTAACTCAGTGTAACTTAAAGCTAGCAGCATCACTTCTAAAACAACTATTTTCAGTCACTTTGGTGAAATCAATATATTTACAGATTGGTAAACGTGTTATAACATAATAGGAAACAGAAATATAAACAAAACAGTACAATAAATAATGGGATGGATAGGGATAATAAATCAGCTCAAACAAATGGCACCCACCTCTCCCACAGGGTGAGGGTAAAAAGGGGAGAGGGAAGGGGGCAAAGGGGATTTATACTATTGACCACCGAAGAAGAAATGAAGGAGGAGGGGCTCCAAACGTCACACAATCCGGGAGTTTGGAGGCTCTCCCTGTCAAAGAAAGAAAGAAAGAAAGAAAGATATTCCTTTATTAGTCCCACAGTGGGGAAATTCAGTTTTACACACAGTACATATACATGTCAATGGAGAGATGTCAGGGTGAGGGGGCTGCTGCTGACAAGCGCCCAGAGCAGTGATGTGTCTCCACGTCCTAAGTGAAGCCAAAGTATCATCTTGAGATGTTGACGTCCAAGCAGACGTGACCAAGCGGTGAGGCTGCAGACTCAAGGTCACCTGCCCGAACCAATCGCGAGCCGAGCTCTGCTACGGCTTGTTGTGATAGCGTCAAATAACTAATGAAAACCAAACTGATCAGAACACTGAACACTTGAACATACAGTACATCACCATGATACAAACATAGTAAAATGGCAGAAACCATCTGTAGAAAAATTATATTTGATGTGTACGTTGTCTTGTCCCATCACGAACATGGAGTGGGCGGGCCTATACCGACCTATACCGACCTATAGCCAGCCACTAGGGGGCGGTACAGAGGTTTTGGCTTCACCTGTGGGGAGCTGTCATGTCGTCCACCTTTACATACAGTCTCTGGTCTCCGTCCAGCACCAGTCGCTGTCAGGGTGTCTCATTGGTCTTCAGCTTCTGAAGCTCCGCCTCCAGCATATTGATTTTTTGCAGCAGCTCCTTCCTGTCCTGCTGGACTCGGAGCTCCGTTTGCTGCTCCACCTCCGCAATCTTCCTCTCGTACCAGCGCTCCAGCTGAGTCGACACTGTCTCAAAGAAACGCTGAGTCACCTGAAAGGAAGGAAACAACACATTGGAAGGTTTTTCCTCAGGGATTGATATCAGTCTTGTGTACAGAGCTGGGAGGCAATTAGCTTAGCTTAGCATAAAGACTGAAAGCAGTGGGAAACAGCCTGGTTCTGTCCAAAAATACAGCCACTAATACCTCTAAAGCTTCATGTTTATTGCCTTGTGTCTCGTTGGTTTAATATGTACACAAACATACATGTAAGGACTATAATTTGTGTTGTAAGGGAGAGTTATGAGGTGGAAATAGTTCTTAGCGAACACAGTGAGGTTGCCAGGTTTGGTAGAGACTACAGATCTCACTGATCTGGCAACCCGTGCCGTACGCCTCTGCCATTTTGGACTGAAAGCGACTACCGGACACCAGTAAAACGACGACACGCCGTACAAAAGTAAAACTAAATCATTTCTATTCTATTATGAGATATAATGTCTGTGTTGAACAATACAAATACACGTACTATTATAAGTATTTCTTTATCTATTATTATTGAAACTTATTTGCCTGGCTGCTTCCCTGAGGAGCAAAACGTGAACGATGGATTCTGTTAATGATGATGATGATGCTGTGATGATTCTGTTAATGATGATGATGATGCTGTGATGATTCTGTTAATGATGATGATGATGCTGTGATGATTCTGTTAATGATGATGATGATGCTGTGATGATTCTGTTAATGATGATGATGATGCTGTGATGATTCTGTTAATGATGATGATGATGCTGTGACGATTCTGTTAATGATGATGATGATGCTGTGACGATTCTGTTAATGATGATGATGATGCTGTGATGATTCTGTTAATGATGATGATGATGCTGTGATGATTCTGTTAATGATGATGATGATGCTGTGATGATTCTGTTAATGATGATGATGATGCTGTGATGATTCTGTTAATGATGATGATGATGCTGTGATGATTCTGTTAATGATGATGATGATGCTGTGATGATTCTGTTAATGATGATGATGATGCTGTGATGATTCTGTTAATGATGATGATGATGATGCTGTGATGATTCTGTTAATGATGATGATGATGCTGTGATGATTCTGTTAATGATGATGATGATGCTGTGATGATTCTGTTAATGATGATGATGATGATGCTGTGATGATTCTGTAAATGATGATGATGATGCTGTGATGATTCTGTTAATGATGATGATGATGCTGTGATGATTCTGTTAATGATGATGATGATGCTGTGATGATTCTGTAAATGATGATGATGATGCTGTGATGATTCTGTTAATGATGATGATGATGCTGTGATGATTCTGTTAATGATGATGATGATGCTGTGATGATTCTGTTAATGATGATGATGATGCTGTGATGATTCTGTTAATGATGATGATGATGCTGTGATGATTCTGTTAATGATGATGATGATGCTGTGATGATTCTGTAAATGATGATGATGATGCTGTGATGATTCTGTTAATGATGATGATGATGCTGTGATGATTCTGTTAATGATGATGATGATGCTGTGATGATTCTGTTAATGATGATGATGATGATGCTGTGATGATTCTGTTAATGATGATGATGATGCTGTGATGATTCTGTTAATGATGATGATGATGCTGTGATGATTCTGTAAATGATGATGATGATGCTGTGATGATTCTGTTAATGATGATGATGATGCTGTGATGATTCTGTTAATGATGATGATGATGCTGTGATGATTCTGTTAATGATGATGATGATGCTGTGATGATTCTGTAAATGATGATGATGATGCTGTGATGATTCTGTTAATGATGATGATGATGCTGTGATGATTCTGTTAATGATGATGATGATGCTGTGATGATTCTGTAAATGATGATGATGATGATGCTGTGATGATTCTGTTAATGATGATGATGATGCTGTGATGATTCTGTTAATGATGATGATGATGCTGTGATGATTCTGTTAATGATGATGATGATGCTGTGATGATTCTGTAAATGGAAGTTAGAAAAATGCAGCACACAGATTTTAGATCAATCTCAACCTTTTTCATGTCAAGGATCCAAAATGGAGTCCGATAGACCCCAGACCATGGATGCAGAAGAGGTTGTGTCCTGTACTTTTGTCTCGTTAGTGAAGATAGTAGTACTACTATAGTAGGACTGCTACAGGATTACTATAATAACATATACGATATGATATATGATAATAAAACTTTAACACAAATTTCTTTTAATGCCACTAATCTCTTTCACGCAGTAACACAGCTTGTGATTTTTAGGTTGTCGCTGACTCAGTTTAGAAGCTCGCGTATGTATGAAGGTAACGTATGAAACTAGAAAACTAAATGAGTCCATCGGTACCAACCGGGTCAGACCAGATTGTCTCAAAGGAGGTTAAATAACGTTCCAAATATGTTAAATCTTGGCGAGGAAAAACTGTATTCAAAGGGGTCCGTTGACCTCTGACCTCCAGATGTGTGGATGTAAATGGGTTCTCTGGGTCCCCACCAGTCTCCCCTTTACAGACATGCCCACTTTATGATAGTCCCAGTCAGTCTGGATCAAGTCCTAGTCAAGTCAGCACTCTGATACACTGACAGCTGTTGTTGACTGTTGGGCTGCAGTTTGTTCTGATTGGAGCAGATTGTTGATGCTAAAGTCAGAACCTGGGAGGGTTTCTGGTCAATATCTGCCATTGATGAGTGTTGTTATTGATTTGTAAAATAAATATTAAATACTCTCCCTTTAAGGTAAATGGGTCACTGCTTGGCGTGGCGGGTGGTTGCTCCTCCAGCCCATTCATCCACTCACCTCCACAGCATGCTGATTGTTCCTCTCCTGGCTGAACGTTGGCTCGGCGGGGCGGTCCATGAAGAACTCCAGTGTTCTGGTGCCCTCGGTGTGGATCCCTACCTCTCTACATGTACTCATCAGCTCTCCAAAGTGCTTCCTGTCTTGTCTGTCATAGCCGTGGTCCTGACGTGGGGTCGACCTGGGTCCCTGGGCGCTGATACTGGACTGGCTGCTGCTGCTAGAGAAGCCCTCCCCACACAGGGACATCACTGCTGCTGTGGGACCGTCCTGCACTCCCGGAGGCTGCCAGGGGGGTCCACAGAACCCAGCAGGAGGCCTGAGGCCTGGGTGGCTGGCAGAGGAAACAGGGTTGTGTTCTCGTAGTCGTCTGATGACAGGGAGAAAACAAATCATCCATTCAGAGTCAATAGGGAAGGTTTTTTTTTACTCTCCATAGCAAATACTCACAATATACAGTAACTCTTCATTTGACAGGTCTGCAGATTTCATGGTAATTAGATGATAAGAAGCAAGTAAGCTTTATGAAATGTCCATGAAATTACTGCCAAATTACCCAAATATTTACTTCAAAACTTATCAAAAACTACTTTACTATAAACACTATTTAATAATTATATTTCCCAATGGCAGGTAATTTATTTAATACATTTCCAGGAAAAGAACACAACATTAATTGAGCTGCTTTATTTCCACGTCTGCTGATAAATAGATAATAAATATCCCTGAATCCTGCCATCAGCTACCAGGTTACATCTGTGTAGACAATCAGTCCCAACGGTGAGATCAGATAAGATAAGAGGAACCTTTATTAATCCCCAGAGGGAAATTCGGTGTCTGATCACAAGCCTCTTCTAGTAGTTTTGGTTTTCCACCTCGATGAAGAGCAGTCGCTTCTCAAACCTGAGGGCCATATTTTAACCTTTCTATGCTCTTTTACCATATAATTATTAAATGATGTTTATAATAAAGTCATTTTTGATAAACGTTGAGGTAAATATTGGGGTAATTTGGCAGTAATTCCAAAGAAACTTCAAATAGAGTTCCCATATATACAAGCTGGTTTTAGCAAAGCTTCAATCTCTGACAGGAGCTGCTGGACCCCGAGTCCATCGGCCTGACTAAAACTGGGAGACAGTGACACCTACTGGAGATGTGAGGAAGAAGCTGGTACAACTCGCTGTGTTTCTGTGAGCAAAGAGCACCTATGGGTGGGTGATATTTCTGCATAAACCGTTTCTAGTACAGTTGAGTCTTTAACTCTTGTATTCAGCTTTTGTTTCGGTTCGTTTGAATCTGGTTCTGTTGCTGGTCTTGTGCTGGTTCATGCTGTATGTTGTGTATGTTTGGTTACATGCTGTATGGCCTCGTTTGTAGGTCACTGTAATGCACTAAGAAGAACAGGATGAATAATATTGTTTCAGTGGACGTCGTCTGGTAACCCACTGTCCTTTCACCATGTCAAAGCAGTCCACGAGGCTTCATCATCTTAGATGAGCACAGCCATCCCTTAAATCACCAGTAAATCACCAGATGTAGGAAATCCTTTGTTCCTGTCACCGTGAAGCATCTGAATATGTACGGACAGACACTATCTGAAGCCAGCCTGCTGCTTCAGCACACAGCACTTTAACTCTAACTGTACTTTCAGTTTATTTAACCTTCATTCAGTCCTCTTACGCAGGCGTGTTGTGTTTTTATATGAATGTGTGTTAATGTCCTGTCTGGATGTGATGTGTTGTTTTAAAGGACCATTTTAATGGCTGTTTTTGTACATGCGAACCAAAGACAAATATCTGCCTCTTGTACACAAAAAGCAGTCAATAAAGAGGTTTTTATTGCTATTTCTACATGTGGAGTAATGGAGAGAGGAGATATTCAAAGAAACATGGGGATCCTGTCTGGCTCTGATAGAGTACATTTGTACTTGTATCTGGTATAATGAATTGATGTATTTAAATGTCATTTAAATGGTATATGCAAGGCATCCTTTATTTTTCTGTATTTCTAATCATTCATCCATTTTTTGTCTTTTCTTAAGTGTTTTTGTGTCTAATGTAGAATGATGTTGACTGGCTGCACCCAGCTATGTGGACTTACACTATCACTTTTTTCAACATACTATACTATGACTTTTTTATACAGTTTTTGATATACTATACTGTACTAACTATTAGCACTATACACAAACCCATCACCTTAAGCCTATAATGTTCCAGTGTGAATATTACTGTTATATTACAGGCTGGCTATAGAAGACGCATAACTCAAATATAATAGTAAGAATAAAACCACAGCTGTTTCTAACAGTATAACCTGCTTAAAGAAATGCTAAATTAATGGGAATAAGTCAACAGAGATTGCTTATACACATACACACACAATTCATATAAATAACTCAGATTTCTGACTTTTCAAATGGTCTTCGTTGGCAGGTGTAGTTTGCATATTTGTATTGTAGACCTCAAACTACAGCTAAGCCATGACGTTCAGGGTTTTTTTTTCTTGTCAAACTACTATTTGTGTGCACAGCAAAATGAAATGCAGTTAATTTTCTATATGAACAAACGAAACAGCTTGTGTGCTGTGAAATGTCCCCATGAAAAGGGTCCCTGTTGACTGCAGTGTAGAAGCTGTCCTCGGACCTACCTGGTGACCTGTCCACCTTCATTTCAAAGTAAGTCCCGCTCCCCATCCGGTCCTGCTCCGGGCCTCCCAGGCTGCAGGCAGACTGCGACGGCAGGATGTTGACGTAGGTAGCCAGCGAGGTGCTGCTGTCTCCGGACAGCACAGACAGCAGGGGCAGTGCTTCCAGGTCAGCCTCCGTTACAGACTGCTCCACAGACTGGGAGGGCAGCAGTTTGTAGTACTGGGAGTTGGCTGGGAAGCGGACGTCCATGTCCTTCAGCTGGGATATACACCATCTCTTCAGTTCATGAGTCACTGCTGCCTGCTTGGGGGAGGACACGAGCTGCTGTATGATCACTTAATGAGGACGCATACTTCTGACTTCGTTCTTTGAATTGTGTGATAAGGTTTAAATATCTTTATCAGTCTTCTATGGGGTGACAAACAGGATGTGACCTCTCTTCTGATTCAAACATCAATTATGAACTCTGATTGTCATGACATCAAATCTGGTGTTACTCTGTAAATTAAGATTAATCCAAAGCCCACAGACCTTCCCTCTCATAGTCAGAGTATGAATGTGCCAGGTTATCCACCCAGCCATGAAGGCCGGCTGTAACTGGAACTGACGCTGTACCTGTGTCATCAGGGCTTCCTCTCTTCCCTGGGCAGCTCTCTGCTCCATCCTGTAAACCAGGTTCTTCCTCTCTGCTGCTGTTCTTTCCTGGTTCAGCATGTCCAACACTTTAATCTGTCCAAACCAAACGGTCACGGTAAAAACTCCTAATTAAGGAATCACGCAACATTTCAAGAACTTTTTGTCCTGAAAATCAATAAATTTGAACTGAAATTGCTAAGAAATCTGCCAATAATCTGCGCATGTATCCTTGGTGTTTGACTGGTCAAATCAGTCCAAAAAGTTATGTCCTCTTTCTTCAGTGAAACTGCCCTTAAATTTATGTAGATGAAAGTATTTATGTCAATTTGTGTATTATGTCAGTCTTTGGTACCAACTAACAATATCTGATACTCTTTTTTAATTTAAATATATGCACAAACACATCATTATAGTTTAAGTTTCTTTGCAACAAATGTGAGAAGAATTCAAGTTTAGACTCGACTTTAAATAAACAAACTACGCCCAGATGTACTGAACCACTGAGGGGTGAATACACGAAGAATGGACTACAGCTGCTGATAGCACCATGAATTAAGGTCCACTTCAGTTAAGATATTGTGCTTATTATATCACTCCTCTAAAATGGCCATTCAATTTTGGGTTTAAGAATTGTTTAGACATTTTTTTGAGTTTATTAGTACCTGCAGTGATCCCACTACAGCAGAAATGCTAAGTTGTTAACACGGACGCTGTGCACATTTACACACGAGGCAGTAACTTCATAACTTCATTCATAATTTCTATCTCTTTTTTTCTCATGTTTTTCAAAAATGACACTGACTGTCTTTGCATCCTGTCACTGCAATGTTGCTCATCATGAGCTAATTATCTGCATATTAACTAATCTAAATATGCGTAAATAGCCAACCCAATAGTGTGTACTGGACCTGACTGTCACATTTTGCCTCACAGAGACGTGAATATTATGCCCCTGTATTAACAGGCAGTACCAGCAGGGGGCAACAAAGCCACTGACTTAGGATTAGGCAACAATACCACTTAGTTAGGTTAAGGGAAAATGTCATTTTTGGGCTTAAAACAAGTACATAAACGAAGTAAAACATATATGCAAACATATAATGAACACATAAAGGTTATGTGACAACCATCACTACATAACGTGACAAACGTCACTAACATAACACAGTCTTGTATTTTTTGGACACATCCACCTTCCCACCCACCCTGCTGGCCCCTATACTGTAAGTAGTCTTTATCTCTATATGTTACGCCTCTGTCATTACCCAATCTATGACAAACTGTCAAAAACTGCCTGCAGGCGTGTAATATCCACATCTCGGTGACACAAAATGTGACACTTTCCTCCTTTGGACAGACGGGTCTTTTACACACTGGGCTGAAATAGTACAACAGCACATAGACGCTATTTGACTTGGCAGCGCAGTTAGGGTTGCATTTCATTCGAGAATTACATGGTTTCTGTTTATCTTATTGGTGCAGGTTCAGCAGCTGCTAAAGTTGTGCAACTCTTTTGTGAATTCCCCCCCGAAGGTGTAAAAGTGTCAGAATCGTACTGTACTCCTAATCTGTGATCAGAGCCAGAGTAGAGGCAGACCTGGCGTCTGTTCTTGTGGTCCATCTGGCCCAGTCGACTGTTGACCTGCTCCTGGATGTTGAGGATGTGCAGCCTCATCTCCTCCTGCGTGGCTTTCAGTTGGCCCTCCAGCTTCTTCAGCAGCGGCGTACAGTGGCATCCGTTGGCTGGCGCCTATGGAGAACGGTCATAAGTCACAACCTGCACTCTTGTTAGGAGGAAGGATGCCTGTTACTGTAATGGTTTGTCTTTTACAGCTCAGGACCTTCTGGTTTATAAGTGAAGCTCTGGGTATAACGACTGCGTTAGTCCTCAGTAACCTGTCTGATGTTGCCGTCCTTGTCTCGGTACAGTGTGTAAAGCTGATAGGTTTTTCCATTCTGGACACAATCTTCACCAACATCCCAGAGCAGGTTCTTCTTAACATGAGAGCCATTCTCGCCTCGTCTCACATCCTTTCCATTCAAAGCCTGCAAAGGAGTAAACAGTTAGTGGAGACTGCAAAATGTGGTCCTACAGTTCTGCTCAAGGGCTACTCCCATTGTTTTCATATGATGAGCAGAAACATTATGACATGAGAGTGGTCATGAGCACAAACTTTAGTGCATGCAAAAAATGTGTCATTTTATCTGTTTTCAGATTTTATATTTAAGTGTAACATTACAGGACCAGTTATTCTCAAAATCACAAACCAGTCAGAAAAAAAAATGACATTGGACATTTCAGCAGACCATGGATACACTGACATGGCAGTGTTTCTGAACCAAAACCATGTTTCATGAATGTGTTTCATATCAGAATGGTACCACGCTTGAAAAATGCAATGCCACGTGGTGAACATTGTGAAACCATTGCTTAGGTTTAGGCAACAAAACTACTCGGTGAAGATTAGAGAAAAGGATCATGGTTTGTGTTCAAATAATAATATAATAACATAATAATAAGGTAACGTAACAGTCCTAACAACACAACAGAACCATCATAGTTAGGTTTAGGAACGAACTACACGGTTGGGCTTAAAACTACTATGTTTGTACAGTGGAAATGAAGGTGAATGTTGTGAACACGGGACACAAACAGCAGTCTCCTGGATGAAAGCCTTGGATTTGTTGGACCCATCCACCGCCCCTCCTATTGAAATTACGTCAGTTGCTCCAACCAAATGCAAAAACCTTGCTATTCAGCATGTCCCTGGTTTGCATCATTGCATTACACCTTACACCATGCAAATGTCAGGATCAGAATCTACAATACAGGAAATTTGACTCATTTAAAAAAAAAAAAACTTTCTGAGTGTACTACACAGACAGAGAAATAACATCTAAAGACTAGACCAGGCTGTCATGTATGTGGAAATAATATACAAATGTTATAGAAGCACCAATGACCAACAATAAAATAAGGAGTAAGTCAAATAACTAATAGTACAAATAAATAAATACTGAATGGATACACATGGACTGGATGGTTATGCACAGTGTGTACATGTAAAGATATCTTATACTAGAGCTGTAGTTATAGCTGCAGTTATCCAGAAATGAATCGCATATTTTTATCTGTTCAAAATGTACCTTAACAGGAGATCAGTCCAGTATTTAATCCTCTGATCAACATGTTAGTGGACAAATATGCTGCTTTATGCAAATGTATGTAGATTTACATTATTGTGAATCAATGACAGATATAGTCCAGAAACCCTCCCAGGTTCTGACTTTAGCATCAACAATCTGCTCCAATCAGAACAAACTGCAGCCCAACAGGTAACAACAGCTGTCAGTGTGTCAGAGTGCTGACTTGACTAGGACTTGATCCAGACTGACTGGGACTATCATAAAGTGGGCATGTCTGTAAAGGGGAGACTGGTGGGGACCCAGAGAACCCATTTACATCCACACATCTGGAGGTCAGAGGTCAGCGGACCCCTTTGAACATGGACCTGACAGCCCACTACAACCTCTGAAAGACCAATAATGCAAAAATAAATAAATAAATAAATGTGAAACATTCACAACCTTACTATATACTACAAATACAGCATGTGGAAAATATATTGACAGTGACAGGTGATATGTACATATTAAAAATATTATGCAAAATGTCGTCTTAGTCATTTTTTTCATACGTTTTATATCAACATTTCTATGTAGTTCTGAACCAAAAAGTTGTTTCTGTATGTGAATATATATTGTTATAATGCTTCAACCACTCGTGGTGCTTTGTCAACTACGCTTAGGTTTAGACAACAAGACTACTTGGTTAGGTTTAGTCAAAGATCGTGGCTTGGGTTAAAATAAGAGCTTGTTATTAGCCAGCTGAATGTGATCAGTGGTTATTAGCCTCATAGATATGGGGCAGATATCATTTATTCCTATGGTTGATCCCCAACACGAATCTGTGGTATATGTGACAAACACAGGACTTTCACCCACAAGACCGCTGTTCATGTCCCATGTCAAACCAAAACTTGTTGTTTTTATGCTTTTTCATCCTGAATGAGTAATTTCCAAGAAACTCAGAGTCGACTAAGAATGTGCCCTCAGCACGAAGCCGACACTGACTCGTCAGTCGGAGAAGCAGACTCAGAGGCAGTGACGCTGGCGTCATATCAGCTGACAGGAAGCTGCTCATGCTAATTTGTCCTGAGGTGTCTGTTGGTGACTCACCTGTTGCTTGACCTTCCTCCTCTTCCGGTGGCTGTTGGGGCTGCTGATGGTGGCTGAGGTCTTGTGGTAATGCTGCTGCTGCTGGTGAGGAGGCGCCTTGGCGGCAGGTCTGCTCTCCATTTGCTCACTGCTGAGGGTTTCCTCCACCACAGAGCTACTGTCCTGCTCAGGAGGTACAGGATTACTACTACACTGGGGAAGTTCAATTCAAACGCAGCGTGAAAACTGCAGTCACTGAAACAATGTTAGCAAATGATTTTATGATTTTACAGAATACTTGTTTCTGGTATTTTCTTACTTTGTTTGGTAGAATTTCGACTCTCGTGACGGACTGGGTCCTGCGCTCAGCCGTCAGTCGTTCCCTTCGTTTCCTGATTGTTCTTCCTCTCATGAAGCGATGTACCTGAGGTCAATTAGAGCTTCGCTCATCTACAGCTACGTTACAAGGCCACGTTTGATTATGTATCGCTAATAGGGCTGTCAACGTGATACTAACACGTTAATGCAGATTTGTTTTAATGCCACTAATTTCTTTAACACTTTAATGTAACTTTGCAGGTTTTAGGTTGCAGCAGGCTTAGTTTTAAACCCAAGGAATCCATCGGTACCAACCAGGTCATGCTAGCTTGGCGGGAAGGAGGCTAAATAAAACGGAAATCCTGTCATGTCCATGTTCAAAGGGGTCTGTTGAACTCTGACCTCCAGATGTGTGGATGTAAATGGGTTCTCTGGGTCCCCACCAGTCTCCCCTTTACAGACATGCCCACTTTCTGATAGTCCCAGTCAGTCTGGATCAAGTCCTAGTCAAGTCAGCACTCTGACACACTGACAGCTGTTGTTGCCTGTTGGGCTGCAGTTTGTCATGTTCTGATTGGAGCAGATTGTTGATGCTAAAGTCAGAACCTGGGAGGGTTTCTGGACAATATCTGCCATTGATTAGTGTTGTTATTGATTTATAATATAAATATATACATACATTAACATAAAGCAGCATATTTGCCCACTCACATCTTCCATACGAGTATTAAATTACAAATTACAAATCTATCTTTTGAACAGATAAAAAAAATCAGTGATTAAAACGTGATTAATCAAGAAGAAGAAGAAGATATTCCTTTATTAGATTAACTAGAAATCTAATAAAGATTAAATAAGATTAAATAAAGATTAACTAGATTTATTAATTCTGCTATTATGATAGTAATAAATCTCAGAGTAATTAGTAGTAAGTATTTATCTGAAGCAAGAATATGAACTCATTAAAGCTGGGTTAATATATATATATATATATAATTTATACTGCAGATACACACCTGAGGAGCTCTGGCCAGGAGATGCGCCACGTCTTTGTGGTTGTTATCTCTGGCCTTGTCGAGGGCCGTTTTACCCGCCTGGGGATGAACGGTATATGACAAACACTAGAAAAGCTTTCATAGAAAAACAGTCGACAGTTGAAATGAAGGTGCATTAAAGGGGAGCAGTGTACTCATCATGAGGAGTACTACTTTATCACTACTGCTTTACGTTGGTGACGGTGTTTGTTTTTAGTTGTATTAAATGTGCATTTATCTCACAAGGACATAAGACTATACATTGTATTACTGTCATGAGCACCACTTGTTACTGAGGTACAAGGTGATAAAGTAAAGAAAAGCTATAACAGTTTGATATGTTGTGATATCGGGATAATTCAGTCGTGAATGTGTTGTATAGCTGTTGTATGTGGAACTTACGTTGTTTCTGATTTTCCCATCGGTTCCTGCCTCCAGGAGGATCTGAACCGTCCTCTTATGGTTCAGAGCAGCAGCCAGGTGGAGAGCGGTGTCTCCGGCCTCGAGGCGAACACAGACACACAGGTCTTTACCGTACGCTACGCACAGTAAATGTGTGCTGTTTGCTTTCACTGGTCCACAATTTCCAAAACATTTGAATTCCTAAAAACAACTAGATAGTCTCTTTTTTCATTGCATTTCAGTAGATCAAGTGAACATACAACAATGTGTAATTTGTCTACATGTAAGCATACAATTCAACAAATAATATGTAGAAAGTTTCCAAAAATAAATTGATATGTACTTGCATTTAAATTAAGCAGGTCTTACAGGGAACTACACTCACATCTAAATACAATGATCAAAAGTAAATGTGTACATTTACTCTAGTATTGTACTTAAGTGTAATATTGAGATACATGCACCTTACCATACTCCCAGAGTATTTACATTTTATGGTACTTTATACTGTACATCTACTCGACTTGATTTCAGACTGAAATAATGTACTTCTCACTGCACATTTATCTGATTGCTTGAGCTACAATTTGTGTTGTGCAAATATTGTAATTCATCTCATCAAGTAACTTGTGTCTATTATAAACTCCTAAAAGTTGTATTTTATTGCTTTTTTAAACAGGATGTGTCATGAGGAAAGTTTTCGGTGCTTTTGCACATATAGATGGGTATCTGGTGTACCTACTGATCCACAATCTGTTAAATAAGATGACCCAGTCGGTGGTTTGTGAGGTGCTGAGATCAGAAAACATGTGATTCGACAAGCCAATCAGATTGATCTCCCCTTCCTATGTCACATGCAGACCAATTACATTATACCGCCCACAGTTTGAGAACTACCTTTGAAAAGGTGCGCCATATTTTCCCCACAAGCCAATCAGAGCTGACTGGTCTTTTTCAGGAGGGGGTCTCAAAGAGACAGGCGCTAAAACCGAGTGTCTCAGGCCAACAGAGTGAATACAGGTATATTCAGACAGACACAATGAGAAACATAATGTGTTTTTCCTCTGAAGTAGAAGTAAGTACTTTGGGGTACGATGAGTTAAAATAGTAACATGATTCAGTATTTCCTATAACACATCTACAGTATAACTGGGGCCCTTCCAGTCGGGGCCCCAGGCAGCTGCCTACCTCAGTGGTCTGCCTCGGCTTACAGTACTGACACCTCGTAAACACACACACCCTCTTGCAGTCCATTAGTGAAAACGCATACACAAACCAATAATACAAGATGAAAGCAGGACTGAAATCACACACACACACACACACCAAAAACTCTCTCAGACACCAGAGTAATGAAGCTAAACAGTTCCTGCATGAGTTTCTCTGGCGTGTGCAGGGATTTTTTTCAATTGTTAGTATCATATGAGCTATAAGCATCATATTGATAACATGCTGTACCTGGTTTGTCTGTGTGACGGAGCACAGAGAGCTCAGCAGGATCTTTACCAGGCTCAGGTTGTCGTAGCGAGCAGCCACATGCAAACAGGTGTCCCCCATCTGGAACCAAAACAGAGTTCACAGTTGTATTTTATCATGATACCATTATCAGTACATTGTGAAACTGTTCAACAGCCCACGTTACTAGAGCTCAGGAGTGTCACAATCATCTCTGAGGAGAGCCCAGTGCATTGTGGGATGCTGGAGGACTCACATTGTTCTTGGTGTCTGGTGTGGATCCTCCGAGGAGCAGGAGGCGAGCGGTCTGAGCGTGTCCATTCTGACAGGCCAGGTGGAGCGCTGTGTTTCCTGCCTGAATCAACATAACCCAGTCACTACGGAGGAATCCCAGCAGCCTGTCATTCCACTCTGTCAACACCACAACAGCAAGAGTTCATGTTCATTCACATGAACGGAGGAAGGAAAAATAACTTCGGATTTGGCTGTTAGTGGTTTTTACAACTTTTAGGGCCAAATGATTTGAATAAGGGCTATTCAAGTGTTCATACCGGGAAAAAATTATCCTCCAATTTATAGACGTCTCTTTCTCAATGTAAGTCTATCAGAAAAGGTCTTTTTAGGCCCAATGGCATCATGTGAAGGACACAGAAGTTGTAGTACCACTGTCCCAAGCTCAACAAGCTGCAGCCGTTTGATTCTCCAAAATGCAGCCAAACAAAAGCTGGAAAAAGTTCAACATTCAGCGGCGAAGTGCAGCCAAAGGCTACTTGCAGCCGATCAGTTACCAGACCTTGTGACTGCTGTGACAGATAGCGATAGAGAACCTAGGCTGAGATAACATCGGTAACTACAAACCAAATAACGACAGACTGATATATAGTTGTTTTTACTAAAAATCAATTCTTCCCATAGAAGCACAGCCGTTTGCCATTAGGCTTTATTTGATGTTCAGTGGTGGTGTCCTGTACATGGAAACGTACATGTATTTCCAATGAAAGTGCACAGCAGACTAATGCAAGCACAGGTAATAGACAGTAATCTAAAAGGCTAACATTAGCTCTGGTAGCTAATGAAATACAACAGTATACAAATATATGGGCTGTCTTTTGACAATAGCCATGTTTACATTCAACTGGTCCAGTATGTAACATGTAGGGAGATTTATTCACAGAAATGGAAAAAAAAATATATTAATTTTATGTTTTCTTTAGTGTATGTCTGAAAACATGAACGGTGTTTTCATCACCTCAGAATGAGCTCTTTAAATCTAGACAGGGAGCAGCAGAGACATACTGTATAACACAGACGGCGTGTTGATTTTACATCAATGTGTATCAGATTCATTCAAGAGGTCAAGCAGTTATATATATATATATATATGTATGTTAACTGTTTGACCTCTTGAATGAATCTGAAAAGGCCTATCACATTCACCAGAACAGTGCTTTTATTTTGAAGTCACATCAGAACAGTGCTTTTATTTTGAAGTCAGCTGTTACACGCTTTTACCCCGTAATGCTTCAGTTGGCTGGTTCACCACTAGATGTCAGCAGATCCTAAACACTGGATCGTTCAGCAAAAAAAAAAAAAATGGGCATGTTTCCATCAACCAGTGTGAAGTTAACAACCTTATAACATCGGCTACAGAGCAGCTCGGACAGAAACTGGTGTATAGGCTGCATGGCTGTAATCTACCACTAAACAGAGAAGAAGACAAAGCAAACCAGAAACAAAACAAGTTGCTGATCTATGACAAAAAAATGGACAGAGGTCTTCAGGAATTTGTTGGGCAACAATTGGGCAGATTTTAATGGCTCTTTTACGTCAGCTGGTATTGGTCATTTTTCATGCTGTCTGGAGACAAAGATGATATAAATGTATATCTGAGAAGACGCTGACAGCAGAGACAGCTGATGTGAGTTAAAGGCATTTCCATAATCCATTTAGTACATCAACTCTTTTTCCACAAAGACGAAAAACACCTCAAGCAAGAGTAAAAACAATATGGGAAGCTTTATAGGATATTACTATTTCCTGCAGCCTGTGAATGGAGACATGGCTGACGGCTCACCATACGCGTATCTCCATTTATGTCCTGTGAAGCACTTTGTAACTGTTATTTTGAACAGTAAGCTGTGGAAACTTAGTCAGTTTAAATGTTATGTTGTGTATTATTTAGTGTCATTAGTATCCTACCTTGTTCCTGATGTGTACATCAGCTCCTGACTTGACCAGCAGTTTGACACAGTGAGAGAAACCATGCCAAGACACCTCATGCAGCGCAGTGTTGCCGTCCTCAAGCACATAGTGGACATAGTACTGCCGTCACAAACTAGTATCATTTCTGTCAACCAGTCACATTGAGAACGTATCAATGAGTTTTCCTGTAGGTGTGTACTGTGTGTCCACCACTCACTCTGCCCTGCAGGTCCACGGCACAGCCTCCCTGAATCAGAGCAGCCATGGCGTCACTGTTCCCCACCGTGGCAGCTCGGTGCAGGGCCGTCTGGTGACCCGGGCCGTGGCACGGCGGTGGCGGCACACGGACCGGTACCTGTTCACTCATCACTGCTGACACACACAATCATGCACATAGGCCCACGTACTGTACTGTATGTGTGCATGGAAGTACATAAACAGATACTGTACTTTACAACAGATACATCGCACAGTTATTAAAGCAAAACAAGATAATTTAGTTGAATAAGATCATCAGTAATATCGTCCTATTCCTACAAACCTTCAGATCAATGACGTCAATGCTGCAGCGCTCCGGCATGATGGATCTTGCACTTCCTGTTGTCACAAAAATAAAAATGTCAATACAAACAATATCTAGAACAGCTCAGGTTGATGCTGTAGTACACAGTGGGTGATGTGCAAAGCAGTACACAGTGTGGTGCATTTGATATCAGTGATGGGATCACGGGGACAGTCGACACCACTGTAATCTCAGCTACTGAGTATACTGCTGGCTTTGTGTGTGTGTGTGTATTTGTACATCATCTGTATCTTTATGAGCCCTAGTTTGAGTTTTAGACCTTCAGAGTGATGACAGTTTTAGAGAGAGGACATTTTTGCTTCTTCAAAGACATAGTTTTAAGGTTCAGGTCAGAATTAGGTTTAGGTCAGGATAAGGGGCAAAGAAATGGGATCTTGAAATTTAATGTACGGATTTGTGTAAACAGACACAAATTTCACATTTTTTATTTTAGTTTAGCCATATGGGAACATAATTTTGTAGGAGACAAGGTTGGCCTTGAGAGATGAGGACTTCTCTACCAAATCAGCTTCAACTTGTTTGATTCTGAACCAGGTTTCATGAAATTCGTTTTTTTTTAATGTGAGATTCTGGACATGATACTGGTTACTCACCAAAATTAAATTCAGTACCGGTAATTGAGGTGGATCTAATCATCTCTATACCAAACATTAACTTCTCAATAGCCACTTTAACAATTTCATGTCATGTTTCATGTCATGTTTGTTTGAGTTTCTGAACATGCGACGTACAATTTTTACTCTCCGTCTAGCTCTGGTTTTGGTCTCCACCAGCTCCTGAGGGAAATACCTGCCTCCATAGCTGCTAAATGCTGCACCATGTTCACCGGCTCGTCTCTAACTGTGTCTGTTTGCCAGTCGGTGCCCAGCAGGTTGTGCAGAGTGGCTTATTTTACTGGAAACAGCTGGATGCTGCTGCTGCTGCTATCGTGTTGTTGGCTCACTCAGGAAATACCGCTGACCTGGATTCTCATGTGCGCTGTCCTGCTCCTTTAATGTTCAGCATGTGACCCAAATGACAAAAGGATTTCATGTCATGTGCTGCATTTGAGCTGATAGTCAGATTATGCTCCATGCCAAGGGTCAACCTTTAATCTTTGTTGGTGATTACAAACAGTCTTGAACCCAGAGCTTGTGTACACTGGAACACTCTGGCTCATCATTCACTTTTACTCTGTTCTCTGTAATAATCTCACCTGTATCACATACAAGCGTTCTGCTTGTTTTTGTATAATACACATTCATATGAAGGCTGGGTCTGTATATGTGTATTACACTGTGTACAGAATATTGTATGAACTTCTATATTCCTCCTGCAAAACCAATAAGTCAAAACTGACCATGGTGGAAAGTAGCAAGTAGAAGTATTGTACTGTAATTCTAATATAGTAAGTGTATCTACTGAAGTACAACACTTAAAGCAGCAGTAGGCAGATTGGAGCATAAAGTTCTGTTTATAAAACGGTCACAGTATCCTGACAGTAGTACATCCTGACATAGTACATACGTCTACTGTCTCTGATCAGCTGTCAGTCACTCTGAACTCTGATCAATCAAACTCGGCAGCACTGATCAAATATGAATCAATATTCTGTTTGCTCCAGCTGGCGGGCAGTGTTTGGTATTTCCTCTGGTACTTTCTCATTTTACTGCCAAACAGTAACTACAAGACATTTCTGAGAACATCTGAGGAGAGAAATAATCATTATAGTGACAGAATATTGATTCATATCTGATCAGCGCTGCCTAGTTGGACCATTTGATTGGTGTTGGCGAGTGATTGACAGCTGCCTCCACTGAATGAACAGCCAATGAGAGCCATGAGGAGGCCCAGAAGTCTAGTTTCTCTCTGAACACGAACTACAAAATGCTGAAAGGTTATTATAGGACTTGGCAGCAGAGACACATTGAGACACTGAGGGAGATAGAGATCAGGCTTTTCATTTCAGGTTCAGAAAGACGGGAAATTAAGGATATTTTCCAAAATGTTGTACTATTACTTTAATATAACTTTACTTTAATATTAAGTCACAACATATTATATTATACCATACTTTGATTTGATGCATAACATTTACACTAATTCCTGAATAACCTTGAATAAAGTTGAATTGTTACATGAGAAGCTTAGAGAAAACAAGAACAGTGTAAATGGGGGATGTCTAACGGCTAGCCAATATCTCACAACATTATACTGTTTACAGGTGGTCTCAGAACAGCGGCTATAGCATTTGCTGCTGTTAAAAATGCATTTTCAACATGATTATTGGTATTTCCACATGAGGCTGGCTTTAGTTCAATTATGGGCTGTCACAGAAAAGAAGCGTGTTGTCCGGTATCATGTGTTTTACCTCATTCTCCGCCTTTAGACTTCAGTTACTGCCTGTCGAAGCAAAAAGGAGCATCCATGCAAAATCCAAACAAGCCTGTCAAAGAGGCGCTAGCTGTGTTTGTGGTCTGTAAGAGGATGATGCTGCTGCAGCAACAGCAGACTGGCTACTCTCTGTGTGAAGATTCATCGAGAGGATGCCAGCTGTTGTAGGGCATTACAGCTCAGAGAGGGAGGGAGGGAGGGAGGGAGAGCACATATACATGTACAGTAATAGCCTTAACTCTCCATCAGCATACACATGCACACTGCCATGTATAAAGGTTTATGACCAGCTCATTGGCGATGTGAAATTACAACAGTGTCAGCTGACTCTCAGCCCGTCTGGGGAATAGTGTGGTTTCAATCTCCATTACACACACACACACACACACACACACACACACACACACACTGTCCAGTATTAGCGCAGACCTAGATGTCTTTGGTGGATCTTTCTGAAATGCAGTCTGTGTGGATGAGGATCACTCAGGAATCTCTGATTTATGCTGCTTTGCTGGTGAAGTTGTCATTGTAATCTCAGCTTTTATTGCATGTGATAACAAAATAGGATGGAGTGAAAAAAATGTTCAGCTAAAGTGAAATTACACATTTCTCTATACATACACAAAGGTGTAAAGAGAACAATACAGAAGTGGAATGCAAAGGGAAAATTGTGCATAAATAAATAGATAAATAAATATGTGTACATTTATAAAGGTGCTTGGTGTTTCCTCAGCAGATCTTATTTTATAGCTAAACAGTAACTACAAGATGTTTCTGAAACATCTGAGGAGAGAAATAGTCATTACAGTAACAGAATATTGACTCATATCTGATCAGCGCTGCTTAGTTTGATTGATCAGAGTTCAGAGTGATTGACAGCTGATCAGAGACAGCAGACTCTGATTGGTTGTTTTTCTCTGGTCTGTGAAATCTTGCAGATACCATCAGGATTGCCGGAGGACACAGAGGAACGTGATATTTTTCAGATTACCTGTCTCCTGTACTACTGCCAGGTTTTAGTGACCATTTTATAAACATAGCTTTTTGACTCATATTAGCTCCAGCTGGCCTGCTGCTAGTTTAATATCCTAGACTTCGATGACTACACTAATAAACCAGTTCACAGTCAATTAATAAATATGATCAGTTACAAATTTGACAGTTAATATTAGACACAAGAAGAATTAGGGAATCCATCCGTAAACTGTAAACCTGAATTAGACCAGGTCTAAATTTATAACCTGAAATTGCATCTCAATCTTCTCTGGTGCTTCTTAAACTCTTTGTTGTTGAACGGTACATTAATACTAAAACTAAATTTAGTTGAGAGGCAAACATCAAATCCAGTCAGAGAGTCACTGAATTGAAACGTCTTCAGAGACAAATCCGAGTCCAGTTGCCTTCGATTCAGTTGTTAGCCAGAATTAGAGTACGTCACATCTACAGGAAGTAAAGGCTATCGGCTATAAATCATATACACGTGCACACTGATAAGGGTTAAAACCAGAAGGAACCAGACAGAAGCTCTATGAGCTCTATGCTAATGCTAACATCAGCGTGCTAACATGCGCAGATTAACAATGCTAATGTTTACCGTGTTTCAGATTTAGCTTCATTACACTGGCTCCGGATCCCTGTGAGATCACTTTAAAGTGCTTCTGATGACCTATAAAACTGTCAATGGCCCTGCTCATTCCTACTAGTCTAATCTAATTAAACCCTATACTCCAGGCAGGACTCTAAACTCACAGTAGATTGAATTGAATAGCGTTAAATCAAAGGAAACACATTAGAGGCATCAGCAGTAGTAGTAGTTACAATAAGAACCATATAAATACACAGGCGTATTAAGATAAAAGCCAAAAAAATAAAAGCCATGGGCACATTATAACGTCAGCCTGAAGGCATCAGCGAGAATTCAGTCGAAAGCATGAGATCTGGTTGGCTGATCACTTTTCTGGTTTGTCTGCCACCTGTTTCTCCCACATTAACCAAATCCTTCTGCTGAACTCCAATAATCTTGGAGCACACGATGACTCTGCTGTTTAGACCATCAGTTAAACCAGCAGGTAAGAGAAAAATAAACGACTGCTATCACAGACAATAAAATAATGAAGCTTCTGAATGAATCCTAATGAATCCTTTGTTGACTCCATTTGACTGAACATAATACCAAGATATTTGTAAGAGTCAACAATTTCAGCATTTTTATCATGAATGATGCTTGCTTTTGGTGTGTCATTATTCTGTCTAAAATCAATGATTATCTCCTTGGTTTTTGATGTATTAAGATCCAAGAGGTTATTATCACACAGGTAAAAAGCAGGTAAGTCCTGACCATGGTCTGAGTCCTGGCCCTGAAGAAGAGTCAGGACGGCAGAGTCATCAGAGACCTTTACGATGTACCTGACTGCCTTCCTGTGACGTTCACATGTGTACATTATTGTACACACATTATAGGTGACAACCAACCCTGGGATGAGCCTGGTCAGGTAATATAACATTACCGTCTCTTCACCCATGCTGCAAGCATGACTAAAAACTAAGGTAGGCTATAGACTTATAAAACTACACCTCCAAGCTTCCATTTGACATCCATCCACTCATCCATCCATCATCTGTAACAGCTTATGGTCACTGTACAGTAAGTCTGGTAGCCATGAGCTGTCAAACTCTTTAAGATCCTCGAGGGTTGTGCCGTTATAGATCAGCGTATCCTCACACAACAGCTTGTATGATACTTTATAAAAAACGATTTTTACGTGCGTTTTCCTTAAAATGTTTGGCAACACATGCGATCACAACTAGTGCAGAACTTGTTTAGTAGTGATGGTCGGTCGCGAACGAAACGGCTCTTAGAGTCGGCTCTTTGAAGTGAGCGACGGGAGCCGGCTCCTCAGTGGGAGCCGTGTTTTTTTTCTCTCTCTCTCACTTTTTTTTCCTCGCGCCGCACGTAATTGGTCGATATGTGTTTGAGCCTTGTGTTTGCGCTGAGCAGAGGGGGGAGGGGCGAGAGTTACACTAACAACAGAAGTAGCGCACGAACAGAGAGAGAGAGAGAGAGAGAGAGAGAGAGAGAAGGAGGGAGGGAGAGAGAGAGAGAGAGACGGGACAACAAGAAGAGACAACATGGACACATTAGGAAGGTATAGTGAAGAAAATGAGTGACTCCAGGACCATTTCTATTTTACTGACAATAAAAGGCAGAGTGTAGAGTCTGCAGGAATATCATATAGAGCCACAAACAACCTGCACAGGTAAACAACCTGAGAACAGTCCACCAATCAGAGCAATGGGAAGATAAAACAGTCAGTTTAGTGTGATAATGAAGGTGCCAGTGTGTCTACTGCAACTGTTGCTGCTGCTGTAGTAGTAGTAGTAGTAGTAGTAGTAGTAGTAGTAGAAGTACTAGTATCTACAGCATCATGCTGTAAACCACCACAACCACCTAAACCAACCCAGAGCTCTATGAGACAGTTTGTGCAGAAGTCTGTGACCCCAGCAAGACTCAATTGATGAAGAACTGGCAAAAATGATTGCACTTGATTTCCATCCATTTTCAGTTGTGGATGATAAAGGATTCAGGAAGTTTATTCATGCACTGAATCCTGTGTCTGCAATTCCAAGCAGGAAAACAAAAAAATCATCCCAGGCCTATATGACAGAGAAGGTGCATCCACTGCAAGAGAGGGTTAATAATCCACAGCAGCATCCTTCTTGTCAGTTACGTGTCACTTTATTGAAAATGATAAAATGGTGGTCTGTCTTCTGGATGGTTTTGAGTTCAGCGACAGACACACTTCTGAGAACTGAGCAGAAGAGCTGCTCAAAGTGGCCAAAGAGTGGGATGCTGTTACTGACAATGCAGCTAACATAACAATTACATTAGTCATTCATTTTGAGCATAATTTTATATTGTTGTTGATAATAAATTAATTAAAGCAACAAAATAACCTGAAGAGCCGTTTGGGAGCCGTTTGGGAGCCGAAAGAGCCGGCTCTTTTTAGTGAGCCGAGCCGAAAGAGCCGGTTCTCTGAAAAGAGCCGGAATTCCCATCACTATTGTTTAGGCACAAAAACTAATTGGTTAGGTTTAGTAAAAAGAGGTTAAAGTAACTACAGAGTTTCTTCAGTATGGAAGTTATAAGACCAAGAAGTCAAGGTGACTTCTGGTTCCAGACGGGACACGAACAGCGTCTCCTGGGTGACAGCCTGCTGTTTTTAATGGGCCCCTGGGTTCAAATCCAACACAGCTACATTTATCATATTATATGATATTTATACATATTATCCGAAGTATTTTCCTCACTCAGGAAAATTTATCTTGAATTATTTTTCCCTTCCCACAACAAAGTCAGAAAAACTCCAAACTTGAAATTTGAGCATTCTGGTGGAACTTGTTTAACCTAGCTGACAGGCAAGCAAGATTTTTTGATGATCTAAATTATTTTCTGTCCAGTGTTTATTACTGAAGAACTTAAGGATTTTATTACTGAAGAACTTAAGGTGAAAAAGGTTTTTCCAGGGTAATCTTTCTCAGTTCTACGTCCTTTTTTCTGTGAAACAGCTAAAAAAAAATCAGGCAGATTTTTCTAAGTTGCTTTTTATTTTTTACCTCTAAGTGAAAACAGATGGAATACATTTATTAGGCTGATTTTTTTGAAGTGTTTGTCGTTGTAATACTTATTTGGACCACCAGAGTGCACCACTACCCCATCATAGGACTGAGAGTTCAGGTTTTCTTCTAGCTCTAGTGAGTTTTAATTTCTCCATGACCTCCATGTTTCAGTGACACTGCATTGCTAGGCAACAGCTTGTGTCCATGTTTACTTCCTGTCAGTTTATGTCATTCACATACACTGTACCAGGAAATAAACTGGGACACATTTGGGACGTATATGTCTATAACTGAGCTCTGTGCTAGTCTGGCGACCTGTCCAGGGTTTACCCCGCCTTCTCCCAGTGTCAGCTGGGATCGGTCAGTGGTTGTAGCTAATGGATGATAGAGATTTACAACTGTGAAATTATTAATTGTAATATATCAAAAGGAACTGAAACTCATTCTTTGATATCCAACTCTTATGACTAGTACTGTATTTTCCGGACTGTGAAGGTCCTCATTCATCCAGGTCATATTCATTCTGGCAAAAGTTGAATCGAAGGCAACTGGACTTAGATTTGTCCCTGAAGGCATCATGTGTCCACTGGCAACACACATGATGCCTAACGACTGTTGTCGTTGGCCCCATTGAATCCTTAACGACTGTCGTTCACTAGTGGGACTCACACTGAAACTCCACTAACGAACTATTGTCTTAGGAGAATAAGGGGCGAACACTTCCAAAGAGGTTAAAAACCTGGGTATTACTCCACTGTTTGTCAGACTAGTGGGGACTAGTCAGACTGTAGCGTTCGAACTGATGAAGCCACTTGGATAAGGGGCGAAACGTCTTCAAAGACAAATCTAAGTCCAGTCGCCTTCGATTCAACTTTTGCCAGAATGTATTTTCCGGACTATAAAGTGCACTTAAAATCCTTTAATTTTCTCAAAAGTTTACCTTATAATACGGTGCGGCTTACATATGAATTCTGGTTGTGCTTACTGACTTCCATGAACCAGTTTTATGTGGTGCTCAAAAATCTGTCAAAATGTTTTATTATGAGTTTGGTAAGCTTTGAAGCCGCACCACTGGATGGCTTGTAGGAGCATTACGATAACAGTAGTCAGGTGCCTGGCAGAGTAATACTACTGACAGTAGTCAGGCTCCTCGCAGAGTAATACTACTGACAGTAGTCAGGTGCCTGGCGGAGTAATACTACTGACAGTAGTCAGGTGTCTGGCAGAGTAATACTACTGACAGTAGTCAGGTGCCTGGCGGAGTAATACTACTGTTACTGTGCTTCAACAAATAGACACCGTAACATTATCATGTGTGCATAAGGAGCCAAAATGGCAGCTGTGAAGAGACATGCTGATGAAGCAGATTTCCAGCTTCAGGCTATCAGTCACCAGCAGAACATGGGAATAGAGCAGCGGAGAGAGAAGTTAATATTAATGAATCAATGGTACAGAAGTGGAGGAAGAGGAAGATGAGCTGCACCACGTAAAGAAGACCAACCAGAGTTTCTGAGGAACAAAGAACAGTGGGTTATTCAGCAGAGAGCAGCAGGTAGAAGCGTCTCTACAGTTTCTATTCAACTCAAGGCAGCAGCGGTAGAGCTGGACATGAACATCAGCCACTTTCCAGGAGGTCCGTCTTGCTGCTTATCTGACTGTTTTGTTTCGCTTAATACACCGCATAATCCGGTGTGCCTTATATATGAAAAAAGATATTGATATTGATAGTCATTGATAGTGCACCTTATAATCCGGTTTGCCTTATATATATATAATTCAGTTCGTGCTGTAAGTTTGTACATACAGTATTGTTGTATGTATGCTGATAAGAGTATTAAATACTTGACCAATCCCCCTTTAAGGTACAATTTGATCAGATAAAAATGTGTAATTAATTTGCAATTAATCACAATGAACATCATTCAATGAAATGCAATTGATTATATTTCAATTGATTGACAAGCCTAAAAATAATTTTTCAGAGCCTTTAAACAACTTATAATAGAATAGATTGCCTTTATTGTTATTGCACATTGTATAATGAAATTTACAAACAAAAAGAGGTGGCATATCAGGCTACTATTGCACTTCATAAAGATATTATTGCCACAGGGGACAGGGAGGTCCAACTATTTTCTGGGCTGTTTATGACTGTCCAGGGAGCTCCCTGCTGCTGAACAGTTGGCATGCTGTAATATAAAGCCAGTACACTCCATGGAGCAGTGGTTGGGTGCTTTTCAGCCTTTTTGTTGAAACCTGAAGCTGAAAACGCTCTCCACTTCTACTCCTGTGATGTCTAGAACATGGACGTACACCAGTCAGCTATAACATTAACATTATGACCACTGACAGGTGAAGTGCACAACATTGATGGTCTTGTTACAGTGGCACCTGGCAGTAGGTGGGATGTATTAGGCAGCAAGTGTTTTGACTTTGAAGACAAACTTGAAAAAATGTGCAGGTGTAAGGATGTGGGTGACTTTGACGAGGGCCAAACTGTGATGGCTGGACGCCTGGGTCGGAGCATCTCCACAACGGCAGCTCTTGTGGGATGTTTCTGTCTGCAGTGGTCAGGACCCACCAAAAGTAGTCCAGGAAGGAGAACTGGTGAACCGGTGACAGGGCCACGGACGGCCAAGGCTCATCGATGAACGTGAGCAGTGAAGGCTAGCCGGTGTCGTCCGATCCAATAGAAGAGCTACTGTAGCTCATACTGCTAAAAACGTTAATGCTGGTTCTGATAGAAAGGTGTCGCATCACAGTTTGTTGTGTATGGGACTGCGAAGCTGCAGACCGGTCAGCTGAGCTAATGTTATGGCTGATCAGTGTATATAAAGAGAACTGGATCGGCTGGAGGTGGGCTCCCATTCATTCCTGTGAGAGTAGCTCAGTGGTGCATGAAGACAAAATGGCTGGACTGGAGAATAATAAAGTACACAGATCATCTGGCCATCTTCCTCATCCATTGGGCCCATGCAGCAGGCACAGTAGTCTGGATTCAGTTATTAGTGCATTTTACAACTTTCAGGACCTGCTGATTTAAATAAGGGCTTTTAGAGTGTTCATACTGGAAAGAAGATTTACCTGAAAAAAGAAAAAGTATGAGTTGCAGCTGAGTTACAGTTACTCTTTCCAAATGTAAGGGAGTGTTTTTGGGTCCAGTGGCATCACGTGATAAAGCTGTAGTACCACCGTTTGGCCTTGGTTTAGAGAAGAGTGGCCCTCGCTGTGTCTCATAACGTCTATGATGAAGTCAGGGTCTGCTGATGTTCAGTGATCAATCAGTTTCCATTCACCATCCTTCCAGTTTGCAGACTTCACCTGTCGTCTCCATCTGAGGTTAGTCCCACCACTGCTGAGGGATGAGTGGGGATGCCGCGATGTTGTGACATAATGGATACCAGTGATGGTGTCTGGGTGAAATCATAATAATCTGCAGTTTTTATTAATAGAGTGCTCCAAGAATGAGTCCTAAAACCTGGAACTGAGTTAGCATTAGTTAGATGCCTGAAATAAGGTCCATGGTTAACACAAGCTGAAGAGATTTTAATGTTCTGGTCTATAATATAAAATGTTACTGCTAAGAATAATAGCAGATATCCCACTGGGGGATTTTGAAGCCTTTATGTGTCTTAAAAAAGGCAGCTGCTAACAAGTGGCTAAACCTCATCACGCCGACTCGTCCTCCTTCACAGCCTTGTTGCGTATACTCGCACCGTGGTCTAGTTTGTCTATAGCCTAACGTTAGATTTTTACTTCTGGCGACTGCATTCACACTTCAAAAATCATCAAAGTGGTGCTCGGTTGTGGAGATTATCTTGCTGAACAATCCTGTAAGTATCATAACCGTGTGTTTGGCACTAAGCTTATTTTCTTTAAATCCGGTGGATTCTTGCTACTATCTTCCTGGCTGGCCCACAAAAATACATCGTCCCTGGAGCACAGTTACTGTTCATGTAAATGAATCAAAAATACTGCACATCTAATGTGGCTGTTTGGATCTGTTTTGTTTAATTTTGGCTGAGCTTCTAAATGTTGGGTAGGAGTCTCATGTTTCATTTTTGTTTGTAAGAAAGACATTAAAATTATACTTTACCCAAAATCTTCAAGCTCTCTGTGAGCTTGAAAAGAGTCTTTAACCTGTTTTTACTTGGCGTTTTCTCAGAGAACAGAGGCTGTGCTCAGCAACTGCAGATGTTTCATCTATTAAACTGCAGATGTTTCATCTTTAAAACTGCAGATGTTTCATCTTTAAAACAGCAGATGTTTCATCTTTAAAACTGCAGATGTTTCATCTTTAAAACAGCAGATGTTTCATCTTTAAAACAACAGATGTTTCATCTTTAAAACAGCAGATGTTTCATCTTTAAAACTGCAGATGTTTCATCTTTAAAACTGCAGATGTTTCATCTTTAAAACTGCAGATGTTTCATCTTTAAAACTGCAGATGTTTCATCCGTAAAACTGCAGATGTTTCATCTTTAAAACTGCAGATGTTTCATCTTTAAAACAGCAGATGTTTCATCCTTAAAACTGCAGATGTTTCATCTTTAAAATAGCAGATGTTTCATCTTTAAAACAGCAGATGTTTCATCTTTAAAACAGCAGATGTTTCATCTTTAAAACAACAGATGTTTCATCTATTAAACTGCAGATGTGTCATCCTTAAAACTGCAGATGTTCCATCTTTAAAACAGCAGATGTTTCATCTATTAAACTGCAGATGTTTCATCCTTAAAACTGCAGATGTTTCATCTTTAAAACAGCAGATGTTTCATCTATTAAACTGCAGATGTGTCATCCTTAAAACTGCAGATGTTCCATCTTTAAAACAGCAGATGTTTCATCTATTAAACTGCAGATGTTTCATCCTTAAAACTGCAGATGTTTCATCCGTAAAACTGCAGATGTTTCATCTTTAAAACAGCAGATGTTTCATCCTTAAAACTGCAGATGTTTCATCTTTAAAACTGCAGATGTTCCATCTTTAAAACAGCAGATGTTTCATCTATTAAACTGCAGATGTTTCATCCTTAAAACTGCAGATGTTTCATCTTTAAAACAGCAGATGTTTCATCTATTAAACTGCAGATGTGTCATCCTTAAAACTGCAGATGTTCCATCTTTAAAACAGCAGATGTTTCATCTATTAAACTGCAGATGTGTCATCCTTAAAACTGCAGATGTTCCATCTTTAAAACAGCAGATGTTTCATCTATTAAACTGCAGATGTTTCATCCTTAAAACTGCAGATGTTTCATCCTTAAAACTGCAGATGTTCCATCTTTAAAACAGCAGATGTTTCATCTTTAAAACAACAGATGTTTCATCTATTAAACTGCAGATGTTTCATCTTTTAAACTGAAGATGTTTCATCTTTTAAACTGAAGATGTTTCATCTTTAAAACTGCAGATGTTTCATCTTTAAAACTGCAGATGTTTCATCTTTAAAACAACAGATGTTTCATCTATAAAACTGCAGATGTTTCATCTTTAAAACTGCAGATGTTTCATCTTTAAAACTGCAGATGTTTCATCTTTAAAACAGCAGATGTTTCATCTTTAAAACAGCAGATGTTTCATCTTTAAAACTGCAGATGTTTCATCTATTAAACTGCAGATGTTTCATCTTTTAAACTGAAGATGTTTCATCTGAATAAACTGAAGATGTTTCATCTATAAATCTGCAGATGTTTCATCTTTAAATCTGCAGATGTTTCATCTTTTAAACTGAAGATGTTTCATCTGAATAAACTGAAGATGTTTCATCTGAATAAACTGAAGATGTTTCATCTATAAATCTGCAGATGTTTCATCTTTAAATCTGCAGATGTTTCATCTTTAATATGAGGCTTACTGATAGCGGAGGAGATAACGATTAGGTTATTAGGAGATTATTAGGAGATATTAATAGATTATTAGTGTGGAAGTAAAGAGGAGGTAAGAGATTTATTGTTCTGAAGAACAGACCTCCAGTAAAACAATTTATCCTTTAATTTCAGAGCGAAGATGACTGACAGGCGACATGCTGGACTCTAAAACCCTCACAGAGGTTCTGAGGAGATTTCCAGTCATCTTTTTATTGAATCAGTCATTGCTCTGTGTTTCATGGCTGTGACATGTGTGCTGTGTCTTTCTTCTGTAGTGCTTTCTAATTTAATAACATTTCCTGACCTACAGCATCTCATTAACTATATCTGTAAGACTTCTTTTCTTAAGGAAATCTTTTGCCTGATCTTGGATGTCTAAAAACAGGAGTTTTCCATGTGCTGTGGAACTGGGAACAACCCACATGGATAAATCCATCTTTTAGAGGAGTTAAGAGTCTGTTTTGACCACCTTAATGTTGGCCCGCACCAGCTTACTGTGTAAATTAGGACCTCTTCACTCTGTTTACAGTGCATTCTGGGAAATTAACAGGTACATTATGACCAGTTTGGGCTTTAGGAGAGTCTAGAAGGGAGCCTGCAAAGTTTGAAATATGATCAGTGATCGCCTAACCTCAACGCCTAACCTTAATCATTCAAGGTCAATGCCTAACCTTAACTATTCAAGGTCAATGCTTAACCTTAACTATTCAAGGTCAATGCTTAACCTTAACTATTCAAGGTCAATGCCTAACCTTAACTATTCAATGTCAATGCCTAACCTTAACTATTCAAGGTCAATGCTTAACCTTAACTATTAAATGTCAATGCCTAACCTTAACTATTCAATGTCAATGCCTAACCTTAACTATTCAATGTCAATGCCTAACCTTAACTATTCAATGTCAATATCTAACCTTAACTATACGAGGTCAATGCCTAACCTTAACTATTCAATGTCAATGCCTGACCATAACTATTCAAGGTCAATGCCTAACCTTAACTATTCAATGTCAATGCCTGACCATAACTATTCAAGGTCAATGCCTAACCTTAACTATTCAATGTCAATGCCTGACCATAACTATTCAAGGTCAATGCCTAACCTTAACTATTCAAGGTCAATGCCTAACCTTAACTATTCAATGTCAATGCCTGACCATAACTATTCAAGGTCAATGCCTAACCTTAACTATTCAAGGTCAATGCCTGACCTTAACTATTCAAGGTCAATGCCTAACCTTAACTATTCAAGGTCAATGCCTAACCTTAACTATTCAATGTCAATATCTAACCTTAACTATTAAACATGAGACTCCTACCAACAACAACATTTAGGAGTTCCGTTAACTTCAGCCAATCATAAACATTAGATCTGTGTGTATTTATTTCATTAATTAAAAATAAAGCCTTGTATTTAACATCAGTACTGATCTGTTAGGAAATCTCGATCTTAGTCTGTGTCTCTGTGTTGCATGCTTTTATTTTGGTGCACTTCCTGTTTTATTTTGGCATGTTTAATCTCTCCTCTCGTTGCAGATCACTTCACTCCCTGCCCTGCTTGTTTCCTTCCTGCACGTTTCAGCACCGCCCTCTAACCTAGTTTTTCCTCACAGCTCACCTGAGTCTGATCGTCGCCCCTGATTGTGTCCACCTGTCCATAGTTAGTCACTTCCTTCACTAGTATATAATGTGTGCTCCCCATTCCTCCTGTGCCAGTTCGTCTTGCCTGTTACTAGTGTTTAGCGTCCCAGAATTCTTTGACTACTTAGACTCCTCGTGAATGACATTCTGCTCGTGTTTTTGACCCTGCCTCTGCCTTCCGATTTGGACACTACTGCAAGTATTGATTCTCTGTGTACCGACCCCTTTGTATTAAAGACACCGATAATTGCCTATACCTGCTTTAAGTCTGTTCTTGCATTTGAGTCCAAACCTGCCTGTGCTACATGCATAACACTGATCTGTTCATCCTGTCAATCAGTCTGTGAGATAAAGCAGATCCAATCTTGTTTGGCCACACAAAGCTACATTTGGTTTTCAGAAAGTGGCTTCATGACACAAAATGAATAAAAACATGACCAAAAAACAGAGCTGGAATAAATGCAAATCCTGTTTATCAGAATAGGTCTTGATAAGAGTTTGGTACTTGAGTCAGCTACATGTATGTTAACCAATACTGGAAGTGGATCGTAGCTTCACAGGAAATGGAGGCGTTAGTTATAGGGTGGTTTTAAAGTAAAAAAAAAAAAAAATGTAGATCAAATATTAAGCAAGTGCACACAGCCTTTGACTTCAATACTGAAATCAGTGTTATAATAATAATAATATAATACAGTAATACTCAATATTCAACATGTACTGAACATTTATGTACAGTATATACTGTATGTCCACGGTGTATTCTGTCTGATATGATGATAAAAAGCTATCCTGTGTGGTGTCACATTTCCTTTTAAAATGTGTTTTATCAAAATAATACACACAGCAACGGAAGAATTGAAGCTGTATAAATCTGCAGCAGAGGCCTCTGAAAACATTTACAGTATTATACATGTTAAATAGACAATAGCAGAAACAAAAAATAGCTGTACTGTACAAGTATAGAAAAATAGTTTTGCTTATACATTATTTACATTCAGTAGCCCTCTGTCTATAAAAGAATGAGAGTAAAATCCAGCATCGGTCCGGTAATATCATCAATATCTGACTTGTGACTGATGATGCGTTTCTAAGGCTCAGGCAGCAGGTAAGACAGCATGGCCGCTGTGAAGCACTGCCTGGAGGAAGACAGTAGGCCTGCACATAACATTCCCTCTGATGGAGATGTGATCATCCGTGGCACTGATGAAATGTTACTTAGCGCATCCATTAACTGACAGCAGCAAACACAGAATCCACAGCTGAATCCACTTCATCTGCATCTTGGATCATCATCCTCGAGAGTGCAAGATCGCAGTGTGTGGCTGCGATTAAAATGCAACGCTGAACTGCAAGCGCAGCTGAACAAACTGAGTGAACAAGTCTGTACATCTGATCAAGAGAACGATATGATCATGTGATAAAGCTTTGTAATCACCAGTTCAAGCACAGTTAGTTTGCCCTGCAGGTCCTACAGCTCGGACAGTCTGTCCCAAAGATAAAGATTCTCACAAAATGTGTTTGGCAGATCAAAATGTTAAAAATGAAAAGCAGCTGTGAAACAGGTTGAATAAAGATTACAGTTTCTACTATAAGGCTAATTTAAGCAGCCATGTGTAGAGTAAGACAATCCCTCACTTTGGCGCCATCTGGTAACACATTTAAGACATATCAAGACACTCAAATGAAAGTTTTAAAATCAAAGTTTTAATTGTGGATTATTACTTTTACAATTACCACACATTTAATCTTCTTCTGTCTAAAATAAATATAAATGACATTTATAATGAAATGGTCAATATAAAAAGCTAACTCTATGTAGAAAGAAAAGGCTGAGAGCAACTAAAAAGCTGCCGGTGTGGACGTCAAACACGACACGCGGTAGTTCAGCAAGGCAGCGATCACACGCCGTTAACATTCCCTGTGTGGCCTTGGAGTGAGAGTAGTAGGTCGAGAGTAGCAGAGTCAGTGTGTAGACTGAGTACGTGGGAAGTGAGTGGTGAAGCAAGGGAGAGAGAGCGGCAATGAATGTTATAGCTCTGAGTATATAAAGTGAATGCTCAGTTGCAGTTTGCACGGAAATATTGCATTGCATCCATTGCAGGTGCTCCAGATCAACAGAGTTTTCCCGTGTCTGGTTTCGTAAGCGAGAAACATTATCGACCGGCCCAACAGGAAACGTTAACACAGTGGTTTGTCCGTTGTGGGCTACTGTAGCAACATGGCAGCTGGCTCTGTGAAGAGGACACGCTGCCCATGTAGATATAAGCTAAAACACAGTTCTTATTTTCAGGTGATTATACACTATAGAAAACATACTTATCAATATTTACATAACATGTAAATAAAATTACATTTATGCCAGTACAGCGCTGTGAAAAAGTATTTGCCTCCTTCCTGATTTCTTATATTTTTGCATATTTGTCACACTGAAATGTTTCAGATCATCAAACAAATGCAGTTTTTAATGATGATTTCATTTATTTAGGGTTAAAACTATCCAAACCTACCTGGCCCTATGTGAAAAAGTAATTGCCCCCTAAACCTAATAACTGGTTGTGCCTCCCTTGGCGGCAACAACTGCAATCAAGCATTTGTGATAACTGCCGATGAGTCTTTTACATCGCTGTGGAGGGATTTTGGCCCCCATAGTTGTTTTAATTCAGCCACACTGGACTGAACAGCCTGGTTAAGGTCACAGCATCTGAGTCAGATTGAAGTCTGGACTTTGTCTAGGCCACTCCAGGAACTTCATTTAGTTGTTTTAAGCCATTCAGAGGTGGACTGGCTGGTGTGTTGGGATCATTGTCCTGCTGCAGAACCCAAGTGGTCTTGAGCTTGAGGTCAGGAACTGATGGCCGGACGTTCTCCTTCAGGATCTTCTGGTAGAGAGCAGGATTCATGGTTCCATCAGTTACAGTAAGTGGTCCAGGTCCTGGAGCAGCAGAGCAGACCCAGACCACCACACCACCACCACCATGTCTGACTGTTGCTGTGATGGTGTTTCTATGAAATGCTGGTAGTTTTCCTCCAGATGTAACGGGACGCTCAACTTCCATAAAGGTCAACCTTTGTCTCGTCGGTCCAAAAGTCTTCAGACCATCCAGATGTTTTAGACCAGTAGAGGACGAGTCTTTGTGTAGTTTTTGGTCAGCGGTGGTTTTCTCCTTGGATCTCTCCCATGATGCCGTTGTTGCCCGGTCGCTGTCTTACTGTTGAATCCTGGACACTGACGTTAACTGAGGCAGTGAGGCCCGCAGTTCTGTAGATGTGGTTCTGGTTCTGTTGGGACCTCCTGGATGAGTCATTTTGGTCAGCCGGCCTCTCCTGGGAAGGTTCTCCACTGTTCCAGGGTTCCTCCATCTGTGGATAACGGTTCTCACTGTGGTTCTCTGGAGTCCCAGGGCCTTAGAAATGGCTCTGGAGCCCTTTCCAGACTGATCGATGCCACTGACTTTGGTTCTCATCTGTTCTTGAATCTCTTTAGATCGCAGCATGATGTGTTGCTTTTTATGATCTTTTAGCCTCCTTCACTTTGTCAGACAGCTTCTATTGAAGTGATTTATTGATCCAACAGGTCTGGCAGTGATCAGGCCTGGGTGTGGCTGCTGAAACTGAACTCAGCTTTCCAAAAAATGTGGTTGATCACAGTTAATTCAAGATTTAACAAGGGGGGGCAATTACTGTTTCACACAGGGCCAGGTAGGCTTGGATAGCTTTTTATTCTTAATAAATAAAATCATCATTTAAAAACTGCATTTTCTATTTACTCAGGTCATCTTTGTCTAATCTTAAAATTTGTTTGATGATCTGAAACATTTAAGTGTGACAAATATGCAAAAATATAAGAAATCAGGAAGGAGGCAAATACTTTTTCACAGCACTGTAGATGCCTGTAAATGCTACACACTCGATCTGTAACTTTACAGATCAGATGCCACTGGCGGGGTTCAGGTCCTCCAGGTGTGTTTTTAAAACATTAGGACATGGATATGACTCGCACACTGTCCAGTCTCTGAAATCAAAAGTAAATAGTTGGTGTTTTGGGCAGATCAATATAAAGTAGGCTACATGCCGTGGTAGTCTGCCTATTGTGTACTTGCAACCAATTTTACTTCCTCCGTGAAATCTTTCTCAGTTAAACAAAGACGTGTCAACGTCTGGTGACTCGACAGTCTCATAAGAATTCACAAACAAATGTCAAGTTATGTGACTTGTAAAACACAATGCACAAATAACTGCAGAGTGATTTGCATCTGTAAATCTATTTTTGCATCTGTAAACCTGTATCTGTGCCTCTAATTCACAGTGCGCACGTCATCATTCGTACATCAACTTAGCATTTTTCAAAGGAAATATATTTGTGAATCTCCACCTACTTGTGTAGATTATTTAGAGACTCTTTTACCGTGCTGTTACACACAAAATCCACAAATACAGGGAGCATATGACTCGTAAAATATCATGTACTTGTGTCTGGTAAAACACAATGCGCACATAAATGCAGAGTGATTTGCATCTGTAAATCTTTATCTGTATCTGTGCCTCTAATTTACAACTCGTATATCATCATTTGTAGATAAACACAAACAGTTAATAACATTCATAAACCTTATATTCATTTGCAAATTGCCAACTTAGCATTTTAAAATGGAAATGCATTTGTGAATCTCAAAAAAATCCTGTGAATCCCTTTGAGACTGTTTTAATGTGTATGTTTATCAGAGGAAAGTGTAGGGAAGAATCAGCGCTCTCCAGCAGGTGGCGCTAATGCAACGTTTATGGATGCCAACCGCTATTAACCTCAACAGAGAGCAAGGCAAGTTTATTTATATAGCACATTTCAGCAACAAGGCAAATCAAATTCATTTACATTATAAAAAGACATTTAAATACAATTAAAAACAGTCATTAAATAGCCAACAGCAATGGCAGTCAGTGACCTGATTATTTAAAGTCTCATGCAAAACATGTAATCTACAACTACAAATAATGTAGAAACAGTTTAATCAAATTTAAGCATGACTCTCATTATTAACAGTAAAATAGCTATAAACTAAGTTTAATTTAATATGAACTTACCATTAAGAAATGATGGTTATTATTACCATTTTTTATGGTTGAAAAATATGAAAATTGCTCTCACCTCAGATTAAAGTGACACAGTCTATAATGCAAAACGACTTGATAGCGCCACCAGCACTAGCTTGCTAGCTAACGTAGCTATGACCACAGATGAAGCGTTATCTGACCTGATGTGTTTTATCAGACATCGTAGCTTCAGACAGATGTCACTACGCCACTTTGGGGGGTGTCGTCTTTCTAACAACATATTTTCATGGTCTGATACAGATTTATGACAAACTAAGACTTTATTGACTTGAATAGTTATGTTTTAAATTCACATTGTTCGTGTGATTCATGGTGCAGTTTGAACCAGATCAAATAAAATATTTATCATCATATTTTTGCTGAAATAAGGTTCACCGGAAGGGGGCGGGACTTTGCTCTCTATGTAGTCTACCACTGTGACAACTTGCCCTGTTCTCCCCTATATTCATTCAGAGTGTTGCGGATCTGTCTCATATTATTATTTTTGGTGGTCTAGCAGACTATTTAAAAGCTCTCTTATATTTATTTTCATATGAATCTATTGATTGATTGTCCTCATTACATCTGTCTACAGCGGGCCACCTGATGTTACCTGATCCACAGAGCCAGCAGCGGCAGCCGGACCCCTCCGCGCCGCTGCAGCGTGCCGGACTGGAGGCAGTCGGTGGGGGTGAAAGTTCACCAGCATGGCTCTCACGTATCAGGTGACAACGTGGGAAAGTTGGACACCACGAGCGGCTTAAATCCAAACCCCAAACAGGACGACAGGAGGAGAAGTCGGCATGACGAGCGAGAGGGCTCCAGCGCCGAGCGAGGAGGAGGAGGAGGAGGAGGAGGACGCAGCGCTGGGATATTACGACGACGAAGATGACCTGGAGGCGTTTTCAGACACCGAGCTGGGCTGTGAGGACGGAGGTAGGCGGTTATTTCCGCTGCTTAGGAAGGTCACAGGCGGGCAGGGAGCGGGGGGAGACCCGGGCTCTGCTCCGGCTCTGCTCCGGACTCCAGCTAGCCGTCCCTGGTTAGCTAGCAGGCTAGCTTCTGCTGTCCTCTCCCAGAGGAGTCCGCTAGCTGGAACCGGACCTAGTCCGGGTCTGAGTTAGAACGGACCTGCTAACATTACCCGCTTACTGAGTCTAGACTTAAACTAGACCTGTAACAGCTCACACCCCCTCACCGAACAGCTGTTTTCACACTTTAGTAGGCTACAGCTGGTATGTGTAATGCATAAAAGTCTGCGTTGCATTTATAGGTTTTGATATCCAATATGTTTGTGCCATTTTATGTCTGCGGGGTCAAACACTGTAAGCTACTTTACATGTGAGCAGTTATTTCTCATGTCAGTGTTAACACCAGCAGTTTAAAGGGACACATCATGCTAGTTTTCAAGTTCATGCTTGTGTTCTGGGTTTCTACTAGAACACGTTTACATGCTTTAATGCTGAAAAACACATTGGTTTCATCCTAAATTTCTCACTAACATGCCGTTTAGTACGCTGAAACAGTAGCCATGTTTACACGCGCCACATTTCTCCAATCCGATCTGAATCTTGGTTGATCGGAAACCCCAGATCCACTGTTTACGTGGACACTAAACGAAGTGATCCGATCGTGACGTGCGTAGACGAGCGCTGAGCGTTTAATGAGAATAAATCATTTGGGCGTGCTCAGAGTTGTCTAATTTTCTGGAAAGAGCAGAAGAAGAAGCTGTACTTCCGCCTGTGTTGTAAACAAACGTACGTGGCGTAGCGCACATGCTCAGTGGAGCTAATTTTACATAAAATGGACGCCGATCGGAACAACGATCGGCCACCTCTCTCATTCGGAATGAAACTTCTTTCTGATTGGGCCGTATCGGATCGGAGTCTTCCGACTGACGTGTTTATATTAATAGCAGCATTAATATCCCACAATGCAATGCAGTAGTGATGACAGCATCAACAGGTGTTGATGAACATCTCTGTAACATCAATGACACTTCATTTTAACTTTAATTATAAGATTTTACTTTGCTAGGCATAATTTATAGTATAAATAAATTCAGAATTTGATTTTCACAAACCGTTATTTTGGTCACGTGAGGTTGTTACCATGGTTACGCGTATCTGACTGGTTTCACACGGGATGCAAACACTGGTTTGTTGTCCTAAAGGTCTTGTATTTTTGACCCACCCATCGACCCGACCTCCTCCCTTGCTCTCTGCGTTTCTATTGGCCCAAAGCTGACGTAGATGTACACAATATTTTTATTTCAAAATATCTACTATCTACAAATGGTCCCCATCTGTAGATAATAGATATTTTTGATGATACAGTACAATTTTATAATTTATAACAAATTATGTCTTGGACCCCCTGACGGATTGGTAAGGACCCCTGGGGGTCCCTGGACCCCACTTTGAGAGTCACTGCTTTATAGTATCAAACAGCCACACTCCAAGGCAACGTAAAAACCTGCTGTCAGTGAGAGGGACAAAACATGATATTGTTTAAATACTGCACATTGTCAGACAGTCTTACTTGTTCACCTCCTCTCACGAGACAAATCACTGCTTAAAGTGTTGTGTCGGATGTTGGTTTCAGGAAGTTACAGACATTTTCTGACATAGACACAGAGTTTCCCAGAGAGGGAGGCATTGGAGGACCTTCAGATCTGCAGTTCTTCTGTCCACACTGGAATAAAATGAGAACGCTGTACTTGTATTGAGAGGGAGTCAGCTGAAGTTGAGACACAGTGGGAGCTATTGTTTTACCAAACACTGTGTTAGTGACTTGTCTACTGTACATTGACCGAAGGTTCATCATTAGATGGCTGACAGAGCTCAGTCTTTTACAGCAGAAAGTCCTTTTGTTAGGACGGACTTGACATTCCTCAACACGGAGCTATCAAGGACACAATGTCAAAGCAAGAATGTGGCACACACACACACACACACACACACACACACACACACACACACACAGCACACTCACACACACACACACACACACACACACACACACACACACACACACACACTGCACACTCACACACACACACACACACACACACACACACACACACACTGCACATGCACTCCATTACCCATAATCCTCTCATGTTCATACTGCGTAATCCTGTTTATATTTTGGTACACTAGTTAGTTTTCTGCTACTCATTGTACTATACAGTATATAAGTCTGACTGTCTGACTGTTAGGTTAGTTTGTCATGTATCTCAGTAGTAAACTAAAGCTGGCAGTAGGCTCTGTAGTCTGTTTAGGTTAGTTTGTCATGTATCTTAGTAGTAAACTAAAGCTGGCAGTAGGCTCTGTAGTCTGTTTAGGTTAGTTTGTCATGTATCTCAGTAGTAAACTAAAGCTGGCAGTAGGCTCTCTAGTCTGACTGTTAGGTTAGTTTGTCATGTATCTCAGTAGTAAACTAAAGCTGGCAGTAGGCTCTGTAGTCTGACTGTTAGGTTAGTTTGTCATGTATCTCAGTAGTAAACTAAAGCTGGCAGTAGACTCTGTAGTCTGTTTAGGTTAGTTTGTCATGTATCTCAGTAGTAAACTAAAGCTGGCAGTAGGCTCTGTCGTCTGACTGTTTAGGTTAGTTTGTCATGTATCTCAGTAGTAAACTAAAGCTGGCAGTAGGCTCTGTAGTCTGACTGTTTAGGTTAGTTTGTCATGTATCTCAGTAGTAAACTAAAGCTAGCAGTAGACTCTGTAGTCTGTTTAGGTTAGTTTGTCATGTATCTTAGTAGTAAACTAAAGCTGGCAGTAGACTCTGTAGTCTGACTGTTAAGGTTAGTTTGTCATGTATCTTAGTAGTAAACTAAAGCTGGCAGTAGACTCTGTAGTCTGACTGTTTAGGTTAGTTTGTCATGTATCTTAGTAGTAAACTAAAGCTGGCAGTAGGCTCTGTAGTCTGACTGTTTAGGTTAGTTTGTCATGTATCTCAGTATTAAACTAAAGCTGGCAGTAGACTCTGTAGTCTGACTGTTAGGTTAGTTTGTCATGTATCTCAGTAGTAAACTAAAGCTGGCAGTAGACTCTGTAGTCTGACTGTTTAGGTTAGTTTGTCATGTATCTCAGTAGTAAACTAAAGCTGGCAGTAGGCTCTGTAGTCTGACTGTTTAGGTTAGTTTGTCATGTATCTTAGTAGTAAACTAAAGCTGGCAGTAGGCTCTGTAGTCTGACTGTTTAGGTTAGTTTGTCATGTATCTTAGTAGTAAACTGCAGCTGGCAGTAGACTCTGTAGTCTGACTGTTTAGGTTAGTTTGTCATGTATCTTAGTAGTAAACTAAAGCTGGCAGTAGACTCTGTAGTCTGACTGTTTAGGTTAGTTTGTCATGTATCTTAGTAGTAAACTAAAGCTGGCAGTAGGCTCTGTAGTCTGACTGTTTAGCTTAGTTTATGTATTTGTTATGAAGGACTGATACTGACTGATGTTTGTGTTCTTCAGTCTTTATAAACTTCACTCAGGAATCTGATTTATTTTATTAATCTGTCAGATTGTCTCCAGTCAGATATTAATGAGTTTCTATGGTGACGTTGTTGTTGTAAACATCACTGTTGCTGCTCTAGAAACAACATGTGTCCTAGTTGGATTTAAATATTAAATTCATAATCTGGTTCTGACTTTAAAAACAACCAGACTGACATCAGTAGAGATAATATGATCACTTCATCATTTTAATATTGATCAGTGTTATCACACATGGCAGATTTTCCTCATATGATGCTGGTCTAGTTTATGTTACTGCTGTTTAAAAAGCTCTAGTGCTGCTGACCTGATGCTGACCTTTCTGTTGATGATTAGTTTTTATTTATTAAGTCTTTTTAATAACTCAGAGTCACTTTTCTTTTAGATCAGAAGTCCAGCCATCAGATGTGACAATGAAGAAGAGTTTTGTTCCTGATGTTAGTCTGCTGTTGAGAAGACAAACAGTTGTTGACTTATTTTGACAAATAAATGAAATGAAAGAAGCTACTACTAGCATCCAAACAGAAGCCTGTCGAATTTGAGATTAGTTGCAGTCAGTTGTGCCACCTGACTATTGCAACTAATCTCAAAGGAAAATCACTATGTAATGCTAATTAAAGCGCCATGATTATCCATGAAACCTCTAAAATATTTACTAGTTTTACATTTAAGGCTATTACACACATTAAAACATTTTACATGATAATTTGTACAATTTAGATCGGCTAAAGAAAAATCAGCACGACATAGCGTATTAACAATGATCCAGCTGCAAGGGAAGCGTATCTAGCAAAAAGAAAAGAGAGGTAAAACATCTAGACACAACAGATCATTTTCCAGTTATTATATTTCAACTTTCACATTCTTAAATGGGAATTTGTCAGTTTATTTAGTTCTTGTGTCTTATAGTTATTAGAGGAGGAAGAAAGAGGGAAAAATTGTGAAGCCCCCCCACTGTCAACTAAATGATGGGAAAAAACACAGGGACAGGAAAAGGGCCAGTGAGGAAATCTTGAATTTCACACCAGTCAATAGAGCTTCAGCAGAGCCTGAACCTAACTCTCCCAGCAAGGATGATATTGTCAATGTAGATACACCTAAGGCATCCTCAACACCACAAAGAGAAGCATGCAATAGATGGAAAGTGGAATCTGCCAAAAGAGAGTCTGAAAAGTTGAGAAAACGCATAGAAAGATTAAAGAAAATGAAGGCTGAGAAGCAAAAGGCTAAATCTGCTGAAGGAGACAGATCAAGTCTGGTGGCCATGAACCAAGAGCGAGTTGTAGACTTCCTCTGTCGAGACGAGAACAGCCGCTTACAGCCAGGGACAAAGGACGCGGTCAGAAAAACGAAATCAACCAACAGAGACGTGTATTAGTTAAATGCCTCACTGAACTCCACCTGCAGGATAAGTCTGACGTGCAGCAGTCTCACAGGCTGTCTTACAGTTTGTTCGATATTTTCCATTTGATCCGAATGATCCGACAGGTGTGCATGCTTGGACCGCGAGAATGTCAAACTCTTTACCGAAAAACTGCACCAGAAAGTTTTCCTGAAAACTGCAGCATGTCTCAGCTGTTGTCTTCTATTGTATGCAGTCCAGACAACAAGACATGCACGTGTCCAGTCTGTCCCAAGTGATGCTATAATGAGGTTGAACTTTCAATACCACATGGCATCAGTGGATCAGAAAATCTGTGTCAGAGGGGCCAAAAACATACATGAATTTTATAAAAGAAACAAACTGGAACGTGCTGAAATTAACTGACCATTTTCCATCAGAAGTTCGACAGCCTCGCTAAACACCACTACAACTGGTTGCACCAAGCTAAAGCCCAGGAGGGAATGAAATTGTCCTTCATGTGGACTTTTCAGTCCAGTCACCCATTACCACAATAAAAATGGAGTTGGCGGTGCAGTGAAGCACACTGCTGACTCTGCTGTCCAAAGGTGAAGATGTCCAGACCCCAGAAGAGTTTTACAGCCTCCTAAAAGAGAGGAGATCTGACGTCACATTCTTCTGGGTGACCGAGGAGGACATCAGGAGATTTGATGAAGCGGCCCCTGAGGTTGTGCTTCCTGTAAAGGGAACTTTGGCGATGCACCAAGTCATTTCCACTGAACCGGGGAAAGTCATGCATGGAGAGATCTCCTGCTTCTGTAGCAAACCACATATCTGCCAATGCCACAGTCCCATAAGGGTCAACCTCCAAACAGCCAGTACCCAGGCTGCCATGAGAGCAGTGATCTAAATGGAAAGTTTGTCATGGTGAATATGAAGGTCAGCCATTTGTGGGGCAAGTCCTTCAGGTAGTTGTGGAAGAGAGTGAGGAGGGGAGGAAATAATGCATTCACGTAGCCCCATCGTGCAGACATCATTTTTTCTACGCAGCTGAAGCGCTCAAAGTGATTGCAGAGCCAGAGCCTCTCAGTTCACGGCCCACACGGCCAATGCATTCAGCCTATTTAAGAAAACTTAAATAGAGACTGATGACTAAAACATGTTACTATTTGAAATGAAAATGCATTATTTCAGCATATTTCATGTCATAACTAATGTTGTCAGGTGGTGCAACCAGTTTAAACCAATGAATGATAGGTTAAAGTGACCAAATGGTTTCGTGGCTGCCAACGCTCCCAGACCGTGAACTGGTGAACTGGAGACAGTGAACGCAGCACCGTGGCTGCTAACGCTCCCGGACGGTGAACTGGAGACAGTGAACGCAGCACCGTGGCTGCTAACGCTCCCGGACGGTGAACTGGAGACAGTGAACGCAGCACCGTGGCTGCTAACGCTAAGAGACGGTGAACTGGAGACAGTGAACGCAGCACCGTGGCTGCTAACGCTCCCGGACGGTGAACTGGAGACAGTGAACGCAGCACCGTGGCTGCTAACGCTAAGAGACGGTGAACTGGAGACAGTGAACGCTGCACCGTGGCTGCTAACGCTCCCGGACGGTGGACTGGAGACAGTGAACGCAGCACTGTGGCTGCTAACGCTCCCGGACGGTGAACTGGAGACAGTGAACGCAGCACCGTGGCTGCTAACGCTAAGAGACGGTGAACTGGAGACAGTGAACGCTGCACCGTGGCTGCTAACGCTCCCGGACGGTGGACTGGAGACAGTGAACGCAGCACTGTGGCTGCTAACGCTCCCGGACGGTGAACTGGAGACAGTGAACGCAGCACTGTGGCTGCTAACGCTCCTGGAGACAGTGAACGCTGCACCGTGGCTGCTAACGCTCCCGGACGGTGGACTGGAGACAGTGAACGCAGCACTGTGGCTGCTAACGCTCCCGGACGGTGGACTGGAGACAGTGAACGCTGCACCGTGGCTGCTAACGCTCCTGGATGGTGAACTGGAGACAGTGAACGCAGCACTGTGGCTGCTAACGCTCCCGGACGGTGAACTGGAGACAGTGAACGCAGCACCGTGGCTGCTAACGCTCCCGGACGGTGGACTGGAGACAGTGAACGCAGCACTGTGGCTGCTAACGCTCCCGGACGGTGGACTGGAGACAGTGAACGCTGCACCGTGGCTGCTAACGCTCCTGGATGGTGAACTGGAGACAGTGAACGCAGCACTGTGGCTGCTAACGCTCCCGGACGGTGAACTGGAGACAGTGAACGCAGCACCGTGGCTGCTAACGCTCCCGGACGGTGGGCTGGAGACAGTGAACGCTGCACCGTGGCTGCTAACGCTCCCGGACGGTGGGCTGGAGACAGTGAACGCAGCACCGTGGCTGCTAACGCTCCCGGACGGTGAACTGGAGACAGTGAACGCAGCACTGTGGCTGCTAACGCTCCTGGAGACAGTGAACGCTGCACCGTGGCTGCTAACGCTCCCGGACGGTGAACTGGAGACAGTGAACGCAGCACTGTGGCTGCTAACGCTCCTGGAGACAGTGAACGCTGCACCGTGGCTGCTAACGCTCCCGGACGGTGGACTGGAGACAGTGAACGCAGCACCGTGGCTGCTAACGCTCCCGGACGGTGAACTGGAGACAGTGAACGCAGCACCGTGGCTGCTAACGCTAAGAGACGGTGAACTGGAGACAGTGAACGCTGCACCGTGGCTGCTAACGCTCCCGGACGGTGGACTGGAGACAGTGAACGCAGCACCGTGGCTGCTAACGCTCCCGGACGGTGAACTGGAGACAGTGAATGCAGCACTGTGGCTGCTAACGCTCCCGGACGGTGGACTGGAGACAGTGAACGCAGCACCGTGGCTGCTAACGCTCCCGGACGGTGAACTGGAGACAGTGAACGCAGCACCGTGGCTGCTAACGCTCCTGGACCGTGAACTGGAGACAGTGAATGCAGCACTGTGGCTGCTAACGCTCCCGGACGGTGAACTGGAGACAGTGAACGCAGCACCGTGGCTGCTAACGCTCCTGGACCGTGAACTGGAGACAGTGAACGCAGCACCGTGGCTGCTAACGCTCCCGGACGGTGAACTGGAGACAGTGAACGCAGCACTGTGGCTGCTAACGCTCCCGGACGGTGAACTGGAGACAGTGAACGCAGCACCGTGGCTGCTAACGCTCCTGGACCGTGAACTGGAGACTGGTGAAAAAGGGAAGAAATACAGTATGTGTGAGGATTCTCCTGAAGCTGGTACACCAGACAGACCTGACTGTCTGGATGCGGTCAGGCTAATATGTTATTTTGCATTCGGTAGACCAGGACACCTTAATGCTCCAGCCATGATCTCCATGGAGGAGAAGCTCATCAGAGACATTAACTGACTGAGTTTAATAAGAAGGTCATTAAGAGGTCTGCCACTCACCGTGGACGAACTAGTGGCTGTGCCTTTGAGTAAGGTGAGAGAGTTTTGTTGGAGTTTCCTCAGAGCACCTGACTCCCATGTTTATGAACATTCAGCTATCTGAACAGATTATAGACTTAACACAGTTTTCCTAATAGCACTTCATGGTTACTGATGATGTACCCTGATGTTTACTTCAGTATTGGTTCACCAAACAAAGCAAGGTCTATAGGGGCATCACAGCAAGTAAACATTTTATATTACTTGTTATATTGTTACATTATTATTGTATTACACGTTTATTATTGTATTATAGTACATGCAGTGGTGGAAGAAGTAATAAAGTAGCAATATTACCATGTACAATACTCTGTTACAAGTAAGAGTCCTGCATTAAAAATACTAAAAAGTAGCATAGCAGAGAAATACTCAAGTAAAAAAGAAGTACCTCAAAATTGTACTTATTCTCGATATATATATAATCATAATCATATATATACAATCTATGTGATAAGTTATCAAATGCTGCTTTCCATTTTTATGCGGATGATCCATCTATTGCTCATCTCCCTCAGTAGTACAGACCCTTGAATTCCTGCAGTCTGCATTTAATGTGGTTCAGTCTCGTTTAACTGAACTTAAATTGGTGTTAAATGCAGACAATTCCAAAATGATGCTTTTGTCAAATGGCAAACAATTACCATCTGATCTCCTCAGGGTCTCAACTGCTCAGGGGTTTCATGTTGAACTGACTTACTTGACAGACTACAGATTTTAAGCCTCAGTATCACAGTTGATCATGTTCATTTAATTGTGGGAATCCTAAATCACGATTGTGATTGAAAGTGGATTAATTGTGTAGCCCTAATGTAGTCTGAAGTGCTTTGAGTGGTCAGAGGACTAGAAAGGTGTTATATAAATACAAGTCCAACTCCAGGTGTTTGTACTTTTTTAATGGAGCACTTCAGTGATTCAGTATGCCACTTTTATGAACTTAAGATAAACCGATTGCAGATTTTCTGCATTCCCAGCCAAAGCAGAGATAACCTTCGGGTTATTTACTCAGAGTTATCAACGCTCCCACAGTGCTGCCGGATATATCATGCAACTGTGGTCATAGACTGAGTAGTCGGGGGAAAGCCAGAGCATATTGTTCATGATCATTTTTACTGTGATATAGAGTTGTCATATTAATGTACAGCATCAACTCACATGGCTGAAAGTGAAAGTGATGTTGACAACAGTTCCTCTGTGGTGATATCAGATCTAAGAAACACAGCAACTTCACTGAAAGGTCCAGGTTTACACCAAACAAAGATAATATAAGAAGATATTCCTTTATTAGTCCCACGAGGGGAAATTCAATTTTTTCACTCTGTTGTTAACTTGTACACGGTACATGCAGACCTGAACACACACATGCACAAACATGCATTAATGGAGAGGTGTCAGAGTGATGGGGCTGCTCCTGACAAGCGCCCCGAGCAGTTGGGGGTTTGGTGCCTTGCTCAGGGGCACCTCGGCAGTGCCCAAGAGGTAAACTGGCACCTCTCCAGCTACCAGTTCACACTCAGTTCTTGGTCCATGTCGGGACTTGAACCGGTGACCCTCCGGTTCCCAAGACAACTCCCTACAGACTGAGCTACTGCCGCCCCAAAACACTTACTGCTATTATTATAGCAGTAAGAAGATGGTAACAGCAAAAAGGGCAACACTTCGCCAGTATTTAATTTTATTTCTCTGCCATATAATGGTATTATTTTGAGGCAATGTCACCCTCCCCTGATGAGTAGCATTTGTAAATTGACTAATAAATTGACTTTGGCACAAAATGAGTGGAGCCCCCTTTGAGGCTCCCAGGCTTTAAGGTTGTGTGTTGTCATCGGTGGTTGTCTAATGTAGGCCTAATGTGGTGCCTCTTCTCCTTTTGCGTAGTGTTGGGCTTCAGTGATTCTCTGAATGGAGAGGTCAAACCTCGTATCCTGTTGATGGGCCTGAGGAGGAGCGGGAAGTCTTCCATCCAGAAGGTGGTTTTCCATAAAATGTCGCCCAATGAGACCCTGTTCCTGGAGAGCACCAATAAGATCTGCAGAGAGGATGTCTCCAGCAGCTCCTTCGTCAGCTTCCAGATCTGGGACTTCCCCGGCCAGATCGACTTCTTTGACCCCACCTTTGACTATGAAATGATCTTCAGAGGCACCGGAGCGCTAATCTTCGTCATTGACTCACAGGTCAGCCCACAAATCCATAAGAAAAACACAGTCCTTTTATAATGTTGACCCTGTTCAAGTGATGCCATCATTATAAGTCACAAATCAGCAGTGTATAGAGTGAGGTGAACAGGATGACAACCAGCCGGGTTCCTTATTGGTCAGAACCGTTAACCCTTAAGCTCCTGCAGCAGTCGGTGCTGCTGTCAGCATTTGAACTTTAGTCAGTCGTTTGTTTAGCATAGCATTTTCAGTTTGCCTACTGCTAAATCAACTCCAACCCCCCTGTTTTTCCAGGTTTGAGCTGACAGGCTGCGCTGATGTGAATAATAACATGACGAGTCTGATGGTACGTTCACACCAAGCGTAAAGCAAACTATTCATGTGGCGTGATTACATACAAAGTCAATGCAAGGAGACAAATAGGCGTGAACTTGCGCAGGGCGATGCGATTGACTTATTTGTGTCATTTGCGTATTCACAGGGGTTGAAATATTTCAGCTCAGCTTGTAGACAGCTCGTCAGTTCTCTCTGATGGACAGGGCAGTTTGTGACGGAGACACTGTTTCAGACCAGGAACTGAACAGCAGATGGTGTAAAGTCGAGGAGGTAAGCTGTGAATCTTTCCTCTTCCTCATGCTAGGATGACTATGTGGAGGCTCTGAGTAGACTGCATCTCACAGTGACCAGGGCCTACAAAGTCAACCCCGAAATCAACTTTGAGGTGTTCATTCACAAAGTGGACGGCCTGTCAGACGACCATAAGATCGAGAAGCAGAGGGACATTCACAAACGAGCCAATGATGACCTCGTAGACGCAGGCCTGGAGCGAATACACCTGAGGTGGGCTTCAGCTTTACCTGTAACTGTGTTTGGTTTGACAGTTTGTATGCACTTCATAGATAAATACAAGCACAGTGTGCACTGCCGTCACTGCTACAGTTTCACACTTCCATTAATATCCTCTGCTGTAGTGTTTTACCAAAGCCTCTCCACACACAGAGAGCAGAGCAGAGGACAGACAGCTGAAGTCAAGACAACATTGTTGGTACCGGTTGCTGGCAGATTCAGTGTTTTTGTGTTTTTAGCTGAGCTAGACCAGATAATCACATCAGTGATGCTGTTCTGCCCTTGATGTTGGCTGTGAAGTCTGATGGAAGTGATGTAATGTGGCCCCGGTGAGTTTTATGTGGCGTAATTGAGCCAGACTCCGTTTAACCCTCTGAGAACCACAATACAACCATATTGGTCTTCTTTAGGAGGGTCCGGGGGGTCTTAAGGAGGGTCCAGGGGGTCTTTAGGATGGTCCAGGGGGTCTTCAGGGGGTCTTTAGGAGGGTCCAGTGGGTCTTTAGGAGGGTCCAGGGGGTCTTCAGGGGGTCTTTAGGAGGGTCCAGTGGGTCTTCAGGGGGTCTTTAGGATGGTCCAGGGGGTCTTTAGGATGGTCCAGGGGGTCTTCAGGGGGTCTTTAGGATGGTCCAGGGGGTCTTTAGGAGGGTCCAGTGGGTCTTTAGGAGGGTCCAGTGGGTCTTTAGGAGGGTCCGGGGGGTCTTTAGGAGTAGAGGCTGTGATTATCCTAGAGGTCACCACAGGTCATTTTATACAGTGAGCTCAAGTTTCAAAAAATGGTCTCCCTACAGTGAAATGGCTCCTATGGAGACTAACATCATCACATATGAATCCAGTTGGACTCACTAGATCCACAGGAGGGTCAGTTTTACACTGAGACCCAGTTTATGTAATTTTAAGACTGTTTATGGACCCCAGTATGCAGAAATATTATGCAAAATAACATTTATACTGCATTAAAAAAATGGCATGGTTTTTGCTCAAACTGCATGTGATTATCATAAAGTGGGCATGTCTGTAAAGGGGAGACTGGTGGGGACCCAGAGAACCCATTTACATCCACACATCTGGAGGTCAGAGGTCTTTGGATATGGCCAAGCTCGCTGGAGCGTTGGAGCGTTATTTAAACTCCTTTCTGACAACATGACACGGTTGGTGCCGATGGATTCTTCTGGTTTTCAAATATCTGTCCCTTCACTCAGCTACAGCCTCTGAAAGACATAAAAAAATAGCCTTTTAAATTAGAGGTTGACCGATATGGGGGTTTTATGGCCGATGCCAGTTTTTTTACAGAATCAGGACAGCTGATGGCCAATATACGATGCTGGTTTTGTTCAGCCGATATTTTGCTCGGCAGCTGAAAAGAGGAAGAACGATACCAGCTTTCACACCAGAATCTCCAAAAGTCTCCAGTAACACCAGAAACAGTCACTAGATTTGAGTCGCTAGAGGGATCTGACAAGTGGCGATGGTAGAACGCCTGCTTGATAATCGGCTTAATATGCTCAGATATCTGCCGATGTCGATTATGAAAGATGTCAAATAATCAGTCAACCTCTATTTTAAACACTACATTGCTTGTCAGCAGCTGGTAATAAAATGAGGAAAACATTAAAACCACGAGATCCCCCTCCCAAGAAAAAAAGTCAACCATGATAGCTGATATATTCGTCCAGTCATCCAACACACTAGTCATGATTTCATCTTCTGGAAGAAGGAAATACTGTGAGTAACAAACAAACCTGCTTTGAAAGTGATGTGTTTTCTTTTTTTAAAACCGTGCTGTGCAGTGGATCTGATCTGTTTGAAGAATGGTTCATGTGGATCTCCAAAGGTTACTACTTGAAAAAGTAACTAATACATATTTAAAGAAACTTCACAGTTTCACAGAGTATTGTTTTGGTATCGGTACTGAAAGTTAGCTATGATATCTGAACTAGTATTGAACATTTTCAAACGATATCCAGCCTTTAACAGAAGGATTTCTGTCCCAGACTACAATATATCTGCTCCCCTGAAATTTCCACCAGGAACTGTAATGTAGGAGCTGTAATATGATCTCGAACTGTGTGTGAAATGCTAATCGTTTGATTGAAATGATTGTGAAGTAGTTTGTTAGTGAACTCTATTCTGACTCCAGTTCTTCTCCCTGATATCTGCAGCTTCTACTTAACCAGTATATACGATCACTCCATATTCGAGGCTTTCAGTAAAGTGGTCCAGAAGCTTATTCCACAGCTGCCCACGCTGGAAAACCTGCTCAACATCTTCATATCTGTGAGTAATCCAACCGATGAACTCAATCCACAGTATCTGAAAGAAAAACAATCATTCAGTCAAGTCTACCGTTTGTGGAAACCTCACACCGCCGGGCTGCTGTATTTCCTCCGCTGTAATAATGAAGCTGAATTAGACACATTACAGTATCTTGCATGCGCACGTCCTGCTGTTCTATACGGTCCACTCACTAGGTGGTAGTGATGCACAACAGATGTGCTGGTTGCACTGCACCCAATACCACCACTGATTTACATATTCATGCATCAAAAAGGCAGTCATAAATGAGAAAACCAAAGCATATAAAGTAGATGTGCCCTCTGACATCACTGATTATTGCATGCCTTCATAGCTGTTTTCCCAGAGTTATGCAAATCATACTGAATAAAACATTTGCAAACTTCTGCTGATGCATTCATTCAAAAACAGACTGTACATTTTATAGAGAATGTATTCACTAGGACTGTCAAAGTTAACATGATAGTAACGCAAATTAGTTTTAATACCACTAATTTCTTAAACAGTTTAACGCGGCGTGCAATTTTTAGGTTAGAACAGGATCAGCTTTAAAGGTAGAGTAAAGATACTGGCATCAGGTGAAACTAGCAAACCTAAAGGATCCACGCCATGTTGAAGTTGGGAGCGTTATGAATCCTCCTTCCTGACAAGCTACTGTGACATGATTGTGACCAAAGGATTCTTTAGGTTTTTAAGTTTCATATGATGCCAGTATCTTCACTCTAGCTTTAAAAGTCACTACAACCTAAAAAAACACAACAGGGCTTCACATTTAGCAGCGGTGACAGCATGTGGCTAGTATTGTTTCACCCTGTGAGTCTGTGTATTAGACATTATGGACAGATGTGGTCCTGGAGAACCCCACTGTACAGAACTACCACAGGGAGGTTGGAGTGCTTTGACAGGTCTTTAGAGGTTTTGTCACTGTAATAGCATCACAACTGTGCAAGCTGCAATCACTAAACTGTACAGATGTGTAGCTGAGATCAAAATGAAGGCGGAGTTTGAAGATGGTTGTGGTCCAAGCAAGGGCACCAGACACACACACACACACACACACACACACACACACACACACACACACACACTTACTTTACACCCCTGGCCTGATTTGGCGTCATGGCTGGTGTGATCCCATCACAAGATGGTCTCTAGCGTTGAACTTTCATTTAAAAGAAGTCTTGAATATTCTGTATGTGGCTGGATAATGTTAATCTATGTAATAATGACAGCACAAATTGTGTGCTTTATAATCCAGCTGTTCCTGCTCACACCCTTACAGTAGGTCCGTATGGACTGGTCGATCTTCATCACACCTATTTTAGTAGTTTTGGCAAAATGTTAATTTTGTGGCTCGACTGTTTAATACCATCTGATCTCTTTTGTTTCTCTTTTGTTTTTCCTTTGTCTCTTTCTCTTTTTCAGTTTCACCCTGTCCTAAATAATAAATGTGCGTATCAAAGAGCAGCCTGTGAAGTTGATGAAACTGTTTATATGAATGATCTTCTTTGTCTCTGCTTCGCTTTCAGAACTCCGGTATTGAGAAGGCCTTCCTGTTCGATGTGGTCAGTAAGATTTACATTGCTACAGACAGCAGTCCAGTGGATATGCAGACATATGAACTGTGTTGTGACATGATCGATGTGGTCATTGACATCTCCTGCATCTACGGGTAAGACAAAAGACGCTCTCAGCATACCTTAGCAAGTTTTATAGGTCACAAAAATAAGACTGTTGCAGCTCCATCAGAAGTACTAGCAGTAGTAACTGGGCTTCGCCGGCTTCCTAAATGTCAGAAGAATGAACTTCATGGATGGAAAGTCTTTCAAGAATCAGTCTAACATTTAAAGTTGGGCATATTTTTGTTCTCACATGAAGTTGAAAACAAAAAGATTGTGTTACTAACAACACACTGTAATATTCCCGTGAACCAACTACAGCTATTACTAAAAAGCAGTAACCTGCTTGACCTATTGATTGCCATGGAGTACACTGGACGCATGTTGTGTCTCGGAGAAAAAAAAGAGATTGTATGTAGGAAAGATTTGCTGCCAATGACCCCCACCATGGTAACATTTATTAGTCTTCAAAATAAACACAGTTTCATATTTTCAGCTTTGCATAACCATACATTTCTAAAAGGCCGTGGTAAATAGTGAAGCACTTTGTTTTTCTGAGGAGGTTCAGAAACACTGGACTTACATTCACCAAACACCTCTTCAAATGAATGATAATGTTGCTCTAACTGATTGTTGTTAAAGCAACACATTTGGCACAGATGTGAGTTCATGTGTTGTGAAACGATATAGATATCGGAGCACTGCAAATTTGGCCCCTGGGGGCCGTTTTTCAAACTGGCTGCCAAATAGGCACTAAAATGTGCAGAAAACTGATTTTATGACTCTTGATGTGTTCAAGCTGATTATATCAGATGTCAGAAGATCACAGACAGGATTTTTCCCTCTTTATATGGTAAGGGTGCTTTTGAACACTTTTAACCTGAGAAAAACATGAAAAGCAGATAAAAGGAGCAAGGTCACTTCAGGGTCAAACCTCACTGCCCTGCCTTTATGTTAGAATGACAACCAGTACATCTGCAGAACGGCAACATCTTCAGCTCTGCATTGGTACATCTATTCATCATCAGGAAGGCTGGTAACCTCTAGTCACAGGTCACATGACAACAGTTTAGTTTGGTAGTTTGGTAAGAGATTCAGGTTCATATGACTATGACATGGATTCATACTGCCCTGAAAGAGTAACTCTATTCTACGAGAACCCTCCCAGCATATTTGAGGTGTGGCCTCAGGGCATTGTGCAGGACTGTGTGAGGACTCGGGGGACTCGGGGGAGACCGACTGACCACCGTTCGGTGTAGCGTGGACGGTGACGTAGAGCTGGTAGTCAGAGCTAACCAGCTGTGAGAAGCTTCTGTCAGATTCTCCTCCTCGCTGCTGGAGAGAGGGAGGCTGGTGGAGCTCTGACAGTCACCAGACAGTGACAGAGTCACTGTGGGTGTGGACCTTGTTGTAGTGAAGCTAGAGGCTCCACTACACAAGGCTGTCTGGTAAGAGTGTCTGTGGGGGAGTGTTAGTACATAGCCGGAGCCCTGCTGCTTGTCACGTTAATGTTACTGTCTGTCAGCCTCGAATATCTCAACAAGCTCTGAATATCCCACAGATTTTGGAGGGCCGATGTGTTGCATTTACTGCCACCAAAGAGGAATAAATCTCAAACATGTTGTTTTTCACTGGCAGCTATCGTATGTGTGAGAGGCACAAACAGGGGCTACGGTCAGTGCTCTGTTATTCATACATGCACTTATACATTTATACAGCAGCTGACACGCAAGTCTTGCTGAAGTTGTCACAGTTAGGGAGGGGTCTCACCGGCTCAACTCAACTTTCAAATCCTGAGCAAGCTAATTTAGCTAAGCAGTGTTCTGAGTAAGTTATTAATAACTTACAGAAACGTGCGTCTTTCCTCCTAACTCCGCACCTAGCGTCGGCCTCTTTGACCACGGAGAGACTGGCGGCTGGCCTGACCGCTCAATACAGCAATCCGGTGACGTTTCCTGTCCGTGACGGAGTTAGCGTGCAGCCTTAGCCCTGATTTCTAGCTCTGTTTTTCCTGCAATGTGTGAAACCTGAAGTGTTTCCATCCTTTAGTGTGATGTGTAGTGTTTACCACTGCATTTAAAATGGACGGTGCAGGTCGTATCCACACAGACCTTCTACCGTTTCTTGCTTTCTCGTTTCGGCTTGCTGTGGCTGACTGGTTAGTATATATATAATATGGAATACTGGATATGAGCTGAGGCTGCATGGTGGTGCAGTGGTTAGCACTCTGGCCTCACAGCAAGAGGGTCGCAGGTTTGAATCTTTTCTCTGTGGAGTTTGCAGGTTCTCCCTGTGTAAGCGTGGGTTTTCTCCGGGTACTCCGGCTTCCTCCCACCGTCCAAAGACATGCTGTTTAGGTTAACTGATGACTCTAAATGTCCCGTAGGTGTGAATGTGAGCATGAATGGTTGTCCGTCTATATGTTGTCTGTCTCTATGTGTCCTGTGATGGACTGGCGACCTGTCCAGGGTGAACCCCGCCTTCGCCCAATGCCAGCTGGGATCAGCTCCAGCCCCCCGCCACCCCTAACGGGATAAGCGGTTGACGATGGATATGAGCTGTTTGAGGTCTGTTGGTGGTTTCTCCACTTCATAAATGTGGATGTCACTCTGGTATACTCTCCTTCCTTTACAACAGGAGTGGGGAACCTTTTTGTCTGAGAGAGCCATGAACACCACATATTTTAAATATAACTCTGTGAGAGCCAAACAATATGTTTAAACTAAATATCATTGCATATTAGACCCACTGCAGAAGCTGCTCTCTCCACAAAGGCAGATTCCTCTGTCCATTCTGCTGAAAGGACGATACTCCTCGTCTTTTTCTCTTCTAGCCATCTTCTCTAAAGAGTTTCTGCAATCAGCTGGTTGACAACTCGATTAAAACGAGCCGTGGTCACTACCTGAGCTGAGGAGGAGCCTTCTGCGCATGCGCACATCCACCTATTGTGGACAGCAGAATCTGGCATCCCCTCTGAACAAAGTGTCTCTACCTCATCTGCGCTGCCTACGATTGATTGATAGATAGACACAACGACGTGTATGTTCGCCACTTTCCCGCTGAAATTAGCGGTTTGACGCTGTTTCTGACCGCAGATGGAGCCGCTATCAATCAGCGTTTGTCCCCCTTCCCAGAGACCAGAACCAGCAGGTGTCTCCCCCGCTGGCGAGCTGCGTCGCCTCCTTTTCACCGCTGCGTGTCTGCAGACGGCGTCGCGCTGAAAACACGTTTATTTAGTGCGACAGAGTTCAAGGAAGTAAACAATGGAGAGCAGCGAGTCCTGCGGTGGCCAGTGGTCTTTTCACCGTGATGTTGAAGCGGGAAACAAAGCAGACGCGGATATCAGCCGCATATCAGCCGGACTTCCTCTGATCGCTGCCTCGTAGCGAACCGGCTCTCTAGTCGCCATGGAAACGGTAAACAGAGACCGGCGCCTAGATGCGAGCCAGACGCAGACATCAAAAGAGCCACATCTGGCCCGCGAGCCACAGGTTCCCCACCCCTGATTTACAATAACTGCCAGTAGTTTCTATAGAAATCAGATATGACTACAGCCACTCTAACAACATCTCAGTGTCAGGACAGGCAGGAGCTACAGACATTATACTGAGGCCAGACCTGATAAGCGACACCTTCATTAATCTTCACCAAGAAATACTGATCCAAATATGCAAACAGGAAATCAGTGATTTGAACCAGACAATCCAGAGGTGAAAAAAGAGAAGCTTATACGTTTCAGCATGTCGGGAACCAGCAAAGGTATTTTTGAGATGATTCTCGAAGCAGCGAAAGCATTTGTTAGCGTAGAAGCTGGATGATTTTCTAAATTCAGACAATAATCCATTACTTTATCTGAAACCGTACGAACGTAGCTCTATGAGATGTGTGTGGATAGATTATAGCCTGGCAGGCATGAACATAGGTTATGACATAAAAAAGAAATAAGTTAAATAAGTTACATAGTATCAATCAATAACAATGTGTTTATTCTGCAGTGTACTGTATATACAATATATACATACTATATATATATATATATATATATATATATATATATATATATATATATATTAGAAAATGAAGGAAAACTTTTTCACAGCTTGTACATCTACATCTACACCAGCTCATATAACATATCCAGTACGGAGGTGGTGAGATAGTGAATGTATTGGACCTTATCAATTATACTTTACATTTATTCCATTGTCTGCTTCAGAGAATATGTGGAGTTGCTTTACTAACTGTTGGTGATCCAAACCCTCACATACAGGTAATGTCTGGTCAGAGCAGTAACTGCTTGCGAACATATATGTGCTGCTCTGCTCGACTTTCAGCAGTGGTCAGAGTTCAAACAGATCCAGGGAAATAGCAGAATCGAACAAGTTGCCATTTCTGCGGCGGGTCTCCCTGCAATTCATAGATTTGGCAGCTGACATGCAAACCTTGGCGATTTGTCATCGGCTGAACTGAACTTTCAAATCTGCATACAAGCTAATTTTGAGCAGAAACGTAGTATTTGTGTAAGTTATTAATAACTTAGTTATTGCTGTGTTGTAAGCTATCAATACCTGACAGAAACACTGCATGCTGTACTCCACCTTCCACTCTACAGCACTCAGTCCATACCTAACACTACATGTTTTCATGTTGATGAAACTCATGAGATATATTCATGTAAGAAAAGGAATAATGCCGGTGTACAAGCACAGGTACAACAATAAATACTCAATATTGTAAATATTAAACATGTTGAATATTTACGATCAGCTGTCCTGTTGTGTGGGGAACCTTCAGGACAGCTGATGACACAGTCGCATGAAGAAGGAAGGATGACCCCGCCTAGCCCTGGAGGGCGAAGCGTCAATCCGTCATGGCATCTATGTCTGAAACATAGAGCTTTTTACAAGTTTCAGGCATGTGTGACCCAGATACAGTACCCACTTCAGTACTTCAATCATGAAGTACGGAGATAGGAGAGACAGCTAGCTTGATCATAGTCATTAGTGTTGAGTTCAGGGTCATTGTAGTCAGCTACTGTGCCTCTCACCAAGGAGGCAGCATGTCTAAATTCACAAATCAACAAATTTTAGTGAGGAAAAACTATCACGTCCATGTTTAAAGGGGTCCGTTGACCTCTGACCTCCAGATGTGTGGATGTAAATGGGTTCTCTGGGTCCCCACCAGTCTCCCCTTTACAGACATGCCCACTTTATGATAGTCCCAGTCAGTCTGGATCAAGTCCTAGTCAAGTCAGCACTCTGACACACTGACAGCTGTTGTTGCCTGTTGGGCTGCAGTTTGTTCTGATTGGAGCAGATTGTTGATGCTAAAGTCAGAACCTGGGAGGGTTTCTGGACAATATCTGTCATTGATTAGTGTTGTTCATTGATTTCCAATAAATACATACATACATTTACATAAAGCAGCATATTTATCCACTCCCATGTTGATAAGAGGATTAAATCCTGGACTAATCTTGAACAAATCTAATTTTGAACAAATAAAAAATGTGTGAGTAATTTGCGATTAATCGGACAATCGCAATTGCAATTAAATATTTTAATCGACTGACATCCCTAATACATGTACTGTATATTGCAGGATAATACAGGCAAAGCACATTTCAACAACAAGGCAATTCAAAGTGCTTTACATAAAGCACAATAAAACATTGAATAGAACCTTAGATAGTAGTACAGAGCTGAATGTGAAGTAAAGCCCAAAGCACACTCGATATACTCCTGATCCCCCTGCAGATCCTCTTCAGTCTGCTCTATATTCTCACTTCAATTATCACTCCAGCAGGGAGTATAATTAGGTCCTAATCTAGATCTGGGAACAGCTTTCATCAGGGTGGTTTAAAGTCAAAAAACATTCTGCTATGTGTGATACCTGTGTAATACGGGTCATATGACACCTCAACACACATCGTGGTGCAGCACAATAAACAGGGCCACGCAAGAAATGAATCTGGAGGCCTGCCTTGGAGTCTTTTGTGTGTTATATCACATGTTCCTCAGCTGAAAGGTGATCTCTGTCGCTGTGGCTCACCAGGGAACGTCTTATTAATATACTGTATTTCTATAAATCCAGAGAGTCTTCTGTAATAACTTTCCCTCTGTCCACTGCGACATTGTGACCACAGAAGAATGTGTCACCACGAGTCCAGAGCGAAAGTCGCCTTGCTGTAGGGGGATGTGCACGTTGTGGGATTCTGGCAAATATGGAGCGTCACCTGAAGCTGGGCTTCATAAAGTGGAACAGAGGAGTTTAGGTGAAAAAATAACCGGGCCAGGCGTTATAGATACATAGATGAACTTTTATTAATCCCATCCATCCCCATCGTCAACCGCTTTTCCCATTGGGGGTCGCGGGGGGGCTGGAGCCGATCCCAGCTGGCACTGGGTGAAGGCGGGGTTCACCTGGACAGGTCTCCAGTCCATCAGAGGACACAGAGACAGACAACATAGAGACAGACAACATAGAGACAGACAACCATTCACGCTCACATCCACACCTACGGGACATTTAGAGTCATCAATTAACCTAAACAGCATGTCTTTGGACGGTGGGAGGAAGCTGGAGTACCCGGAGAAAACCCACGCTGACACGGGTAGAACATGCAAACTCCACACAGAAGAGTCCCAAGCCGGAATCGAACCTGCGACCCTCTTGCTGTGAGCAGCCCCCTTTTATTAAACCCCAAAGGGAAATTATCTTTCAGTTACATCCCGTCCAAGAAACATAAATATCCTTCTTGTATATCAGCAACACTTATAAATACTTTACACCAGTTCATTCACATTCTTCATGCCACACAATATGATTTCAAACAAGACAAATTAGAATATTGTGACACAGAAGTGTAGAAGTGTGGCACCAAATGCACGATTTCCCCTTTTTCCTTTTGTGACTCTGTCAGGGGGAATTAAGGTGATGTGACTGGAATGGGTTTTTCTTTCAGTCGGAGATAGAGAATGGGCTGGCAAAGGAAGAAGAGTGGCCAGGAGAGGAAGAGGAGTACACGGGATGAACTGGGTCTCAGCCCCAGCACACCGGCCTACACTCCTCTATGTCGGCGTTGCTAGGGTATTTTGCTGGAGCTGAAGCCCCGAACATTGTGACTGTAGCCCTGAATGCTGCTGACAAACAATGATGTGAAGGTACAATAGTCTTTGTTCACCTGACAGATTAAACCTCGAAACCAGCTGTGAGCAGTCTGTGAAATAGACTCGAAATTTTATCAAACGCGACTTTCAACAATGTTTTTTTCATGTTTTCCTACAAATGTCCAGCAACGCGACTTAATCTCCGATCCAGTCTCTTCAAAATAAAACTATTTAATTAGGTTTAGTAATAGATTGACGTGGTTAAGCTTCGGCAACAAACTTCTTAATTAAGGTTAGGAGAAGATCAGGGTTTGGGTTTAAATAACACTGGAAGCAGAGAAACATAATCATGAAAGTTATAACAAAAACTACTCAGATAGCTTGAGGAAAAGATTGTGGTTTGATTTAAAACAATGTGACCATATTAATGTGATAATATAATATGACTCATTTTACTGTAGTGGAGACAGATGGACACAGAGTGAAGCCAGCTGTCAGTCAGCAGCCAGTCGATGCCATAAGAAACACCCACTCGGACTCGATGCTTAGATGCTGTTATGTACAAAAACAACAGAGCTTCGTAAGACCTGCGTGGAGAAACACAGGAAGCCATGGACTTGATGTAGATAGAGGAAACTGTTCATCTGGTACTAGTAAGTAATCAAATATACTGCTTACAGTGTAATACATGACAATGAGGGCTTTCAGTTGTTTAAAATATTGAATCAAGATTAATTGCAAATTCATCATACACTTTAATCTGTTCAGAATAAACCTTAAAGGGAGTTTTATTAAGTAGTTTAATACTCTTATCAACATGGGAGTGGACAAATATGCTGCTTTATGTAAATGTATTTATACATTTTTTGGAAATCAATGAGCAACACTAATCAATGTCAGATATTGTCCAGAAACCCTCCCAGGTTCTGACTTTAGCATCAACAATCTGCTCCAATCAGAACAAACTGCAGCCCAACAGGCAACAACAGCTGTCAGTGTGTCAGAGTGCTGACTTGACTAGGACTTGATCCAGACTGACTGGGACTATCATAAAGTGGGCATGTCTGTAAAGGGGAGACTGGTGGGGACCCAGAGAACCCATTTACATCCACACATCTGGAGGTCAGAGGTCAACGGACCCCTCTGAACATGGACAGGACAAGTTTGGAGCGTTCTTTAACCTCCTTCACAACAAGCTAGTATGACCTGGTATATTCAAATAATGCCAGGTGATAAAAGAGACTGATTAAAACCTGAGATGTCCTAGTTTCATATGAACCCAGTATCTTCATTTGAGCTTTAAAACTGAGCCCAACAACCAAAAATGTAAATTGTGTTAAAGAAATTAGTGACATTAAAACAAATTTGTGTTAACACATTATTATAGTGCTAACTTTGGCAGTCCTACTTTATATTGATGTCATAAATTTTAATTAGATGATAATCAGCATGAGAACTGATAAAATAATTGGTTACAACAGTCATCTGTTCATAGTGATCAATCTGACCCAGGCAGACATGATCACTATACGCCGTATCTCTACATAAAAATGTTATTATAAAGAGAAATGAATAACATAGAAGGTTGGACCGCTGGTCCACAGTACGTTCTGTACTTTGGCCTTTAGAGATCTCAAGAAGAGTCATGCTTCACTCCTCCTTCAGCTTCACTAGCTTGCCAGCGTTATCTTTCCCAACAACTCTCGTCTGCAGCTGAAAGCAATATTGAATGTTAGCCTTGATAAAGCCACAGAAATCACTGACTCTCACCTGTCATTATTTCTCTGGTTTTCACCATCAGAGGTGGCAGTGAGAGAACACACTGTCCTCACTGGGTGACATTAATGAGATTGTCTCAGACGGATATCTGTCTCCAGCTTGATGAAATTAATAACAGAACTGCCTGTTTGCAGCCTCTGGCTGATCGAGCTCAGCACACTAGAACCTATGAAAAGGCAGACATATTAAAGATGCTCTATGCAATATCGGAGCTCAAGAATCAGAGCTCCTCTGAGCTCCAGCATAGTCGGGCCGGCTGCGCGGGCCTGTTATTGCATGTTTGTGCATGTGTCCGCGCCTCATTGGCCAGCTCACTCTGCGCCGTGCTCATTGGACGGCTGCCACTCTGCGCCGTGCTCATTGGACGGCTGCCACTCTGCGCCGTGCTCATTGGGCGGCTGCCACTCTGCGCCGTGCTCATTGGACGGCTGCCACTCTGCGCCGTGCTCATTGGGCGGCTGTCACTCTGCGCCGTGCTCATTTGGCGGCTGCCACTCTGCGCCGTGCTCATTGGCCAGCTCACTCTGCGCCGTGCTCATTGGACGGCTGCCACTCTGCGCCGTGCTCATTGGCCAGCTCACTCTGCGCCGTGCTCATTGGGCGGCTGTCACTCTGCGCCGTGCTCATTGGACGGCTGCCACTCTGCGCCGTGCTCATTGGACGGCTGCGACTCTGCGCCGTGCTCATTGGACGGCTGCCACTCTGCGCCGTGCTCATTGGACGGCTGTCACTCTGCGTCATGCTCATTGGACGGCTGCCACTCTGCGCCGTGCTCATTGGGCGGCTGCCACTCTGCGCTGTGCTCATTGGGCGGCTGTCACTCTGCGCCGTGCTCATTGGACGGCTGCCACTCTGCGCCATGCTCATTGGGCGGCTGCCACTCTGCGTCATGCTCATTGGACGGCTGTCACTCTGCGCCGTGCTCATTGGACGGCTGCCACTCTGCGTCATGCTCATTGGACGGCTGTCACTCTGCGCCGTGCTCATTGGACGGCTGCCACTCTGCGCCGTGCTCATTGGCCAGCTCACTCTGCGCCGTGCTCATTGGGCGGCTGCCACTCTGCGCCGTGCTCATTGGGCGGCTGTCACTCTGCGCCGTGCTCATTGGGCGGCTGTCACTCTGCGCCGGGCTCATTGGACGGCTGCCACTCTGCGTCATGCTCATTGGACGGCTGTCACTCTGCGCCGTGCTCATTGGGCGGCTGCCACTCTGCGTCATGCTCATTGGACGGCTGTCACTCTGCGCCGTGCTCATTGGACGGCTGCCACTCTGCGCCGTGCTCATTGGCCAGCTCACTCTGCGCCGTGCTCATTGGGCGGCTGTCACTCTGCGCCGGGCTCATTGGACGGCTGTCACTCTGCGCCGTGCTCATTGGGCGGCTGTCACTCTGCGCCGGGCTCATTGGGCGGCTGTCACTCTGCGCCGTGCTCATTGGGCGGCTGTCACTCTGCGTCATGCTCATTGGACGGCTGTCACTCTGCGCCGTGCTCATTGGACGGCTGTCACTCTGCGCCGTGCTCATTGGACGGCTGCCACTCTGCGCCGTGCTCATTGGCCAGCTCACTCTGCGCCGTGCTCATTGGACGGCTGCCACTCTGCGCCGTGCTCATTGGACGGCTGCAGCTGATGATGCTGCGTAGCGCCCGCCCTCTGATTCCAACTCCGTCAGCACTGTTGCTGTTAATTTCACTGTTAGCACTGTTAGCTATGGAGGACGGAAAATCAAAACTAAATACATAAATATAGCATTAAATGTAGCAAAAATAATATTAAAAATAAATGTAGCCATTAATTGATAAAATATGACATAAGTTTCTGTTTTAATTTACTTCTTAATGAATTTATCTTTATATTAATTCTTTTTTATTTACTCTTCTGTTTAATTTTCTTATATTTATTAATTTGTGTTAATTAATGTGCATTTATATTTATTTATTTATTTTGCATTTATCTTTTATTTAGCTTATATTTATTTTTACATGTATGGATTTGTGTATCTATTTACTTGTTTATTTGATTCTGCATTATTTTCCCTTTGAATTTCATCAATTACTTATTTCCCCCTGCTAGTATTTCTGCGTAGAGTCGGTGACTCTTAGTTACTGTTGAATGATAACTTGAATGAGGTACTCGTTTTTTGGCTTAGTTTCTCTTGTGAGTAGAGTTTAGTTTTCTAGTTTGTCTGTTACAGCACTAGGGTGTGTGCTTTTGTTTTTAACTTTTCACCTGAAACCCTCGCTTTATGTTGTTATAATCTAAAATACTTTGCCTGACAACAGCAGCTGTATGTTATTGCTGTTACCTCCACACCATCTCTGGGTTGTAATGACGACGAACGCTACGATCTGAAAGTGAAAGTCTCCGTATCGTCAGCTCAGAGCAGCAGGTTTCAGACACACAGGACAACAGAGAGTCGACAGGCCGAGAGATGGTGGAGGATTTGGTGTCGAAGCAAAAGCGCCTATTGGCCAGTATTTCATATTTAAACCCAACGCTATAGGGAACCATAACATTAATGAGGCATCCCTGCAGCAACAGCTGGACCAGAGAGACCAGACACACCGCCGAGATCAGAGTAAGCTCTGCACATACTGACCGTCATCTTTTTTCCAGTGTAATCGGTAACGCCACCACTGACCCTTTTTCTACCAAAATTACACATTATACTCCTTTCCCACTGTGAGCACGCTGTCATTGCAGCGGTTTCAGACCCCTTGGTGTCACTTTTCGGTCGCAGTAATCACATGCTTAACGTTGTGGATTAAACAAAAACACTTGCTCAGGTTTAGGCAACAGAACAACTTAGTTAGGTTTTGGAAAAACCTACATGGTTGGGTGCAAAATAACTGTTTAAAAAGTCAAAATGAAACTGACCCTTGTGAACATGACTGAACAGCTGACACATAGGACACAAACAGCAGTCTTCTGGATGAAAGCCTTGTGTTTGTTGGACCCATCTACCGGTGTACACCTGTGTCGTTTCACTCTTTAACCTGCATCATGGCCGACGGCCGTGACCAAGCCTCACTATTTGATGCCCAGGGCATGAGAGCGGGCTGACCTATAGGCCTGCATGTGTACACAGAATCTTAGAAAGACCAGCTAGGGTTGAAAAGCAGCTGTTTTGGTGACGTCGGTTGGAAACACAAAGGCAAATGTAGTAGAACCACCCAAACTAAATACTGGAATGACGTCTGGTCACGACGACCCCCCCGGGTCAGGTGATCCTTGTTTGACCCACGTTTGTTGTTGAGATAATTGGGGGGGTGAGATTCACCTTAGGCGTCACAGCTGGGGGTTTTAACTGAACTAGGTCACATTTGGCCTGAAGTGAGTGAATATTTAACCCATCACAGCTGTGTTGGGGAACACGAAGCCGAGGGCAGCAACAGGACTCCTGTTCGTTTCGCCGTGGATCGAGGTGGATGCCAGATGTCTGTGGACTCTCAGTGTAAACAACCACCGCTGAGTTAACTGTAACTCTCTGCTTAATAATGTGTCCACTCAGCTGTGTCCTGGGATTGTTCAGCGTTAACAAGTGAGGAAGTGTTGTAGGTACCAGTTGGACCCGCTCACATAAATCAGCAGATTGTTGTGCAGGAGGCTGCCATCATTATCATGATAAAACAGCTGGGATGTTCTGCTTAATTAGAGGCTTTAGTAAATCGAGTCTTTTCCACCTCTTTTAATTAATGAACTCCTCTGTTGTGAGAAACCTGGCATGCTGCACATGGAAAGCTCAAGTGACTAAAATATTCCTTCCAACTCTTTTGTCAGTGAAATGCAATTATTTGTTTTGCTCTGCGACAACAATGATGGATTCACATTTCACGAAACGCACATTAGCTGTGCACGTTTCTCTTCTTTGGCTGCCTCTAATCTGTGGAGCGCTGCGACTATTCTTAGCCCACATATGTCATCATGTTTAGGCCAACGGCCATGAAAACACGAGCTTAAGTACGATAGCGTTTTATCTGTTGTGATAATTACATTTAATCTGCATCTGTCGCATTGAGATGCTTTTTTTTATCGTACTGTATTTCTACTGTGTGATGTGAGTTGCCAGCAGTGCCTTCGGTCAGACATGAGTGATTCAAAATGAAAGTTCAGCTTGGTGTTTGCCTTTATGAAGATGGCTGTCTGGTGTGTATAAATAATTCCCTGTGAAACTGTTATAGTTCTTTACAGTTAAGTAGACACACTGAGTGAAATGCGTTTCCCCAAACTGTGATGATAAGGAGTTCAATCTCACACCTGAGGCAAAGTGGCACAACCGTCATTGCTAGTTTCCGACTGGTGCAGTCGTCATTTTCATGCCCAATGTTGTGTGAGTAGCATATATACTTGCGCCCATCGGCCCATTGATCGTAAAGTGAGGAGTGGTCAGGTGCTTTTTTGGTGCATTGCTATCTTGAGGCAGTAGAAAGTGGGCGCGCCATTGACCAACAAAAACCTGGTTTAAGTCTGGCGCAGTAGTTCCCTGCTATTTAAACGCTGCATTGGCACCTGTGGCTCAGAGGTAGAGCTGGCTGCTCACTAATCAGAAGGCCGGCGGTCCACCGGCTCCACATGTCACAGTGTCCTTGAGCAAGACGTTTAAACCCAGATGTGAATTCAAATGAGTATTTATCTCCTGATTCAATAGTATCCTGATACTTTGGTGCCGATGTGTTGCGGTTCTTCAAGTATTGCAATTCGATATTATAATTTATTGCAATTTTTAACTTTTTAAACACTAGATCAGGGACTTTAACTTTGGAAAATATCTAAATGAATTCAGTAAGAATGTTTGATGTAAATAATCAAAGATGTCCTGAAGTCAAATATATCAATCATTGTCATTGACAGGTCACCAGACAATCACAGGGCTACATTTTTTCAGTAACCCAAAACATTTCCTTCACACATTAGTGGGATTTCCTTTTTAATTTATCAGGGACATGTAATGTTTTATACTTCTGCTGAATATAATCCATCAGTCTGATTTCCATAGATGGATTCTGTAGATCCAGTTCCCTTTGTTAACACCTTATTTTGAAAAGCGGCCGTAGTCCCAGGTGTCTACTTCCTCTAACTTCTCCAAGGTGGTCTCTAGCTCTCCGTCAGCTCCGTTCTCTTTATCCATCCATGGTCAGCTCCATCGGGGCCGTCTGAATGCATTTAACATAAATGTCAGTATATGGAGCTCTGCAGTCGTAGCGTCGGCCCGTCGGACCACGGAGACGAGAGCGACGGCCGGCCGGACCGCACGTTACCGCCGTACGATGACGTTTCCCGTCCGTCCCCTTCCATCCTTTCCTGGATGTGTAGTGTTTACCACGCTGGGTTTAACATGGGAGGATCCACGCTGACCCTCCAACCTTTAATACTTTCTCGTTTCGGCTCACTGTGGTTTGTTTTGATCTTTGATTTTGATGGATACAGAACAGAAATGACATCATGTTACTACAACAATAAAAGCGGTAACTTCCTTCTACCTCCACATGGACTCAAATGATGCAAAAATATTGAATCTGGCTTTAAAAATCTATTTCAAAATTGTAAAAAAAAATCTTAAAATTGCAATACATCGGTGAGTCATTGCGTTCTCCCACAAACCAGAGGAAAACAACCAATCAGAGCTGATCTGGAGTCTGCTGTTCAGCTGCCGTTTATGAGAACTGGCTGTCAATTACTCACAAACTCTGATCAAATGGTCAGACTAGGCAGCTCTGATCAGATATGAATCAATATTCTGTTACTGTAATGACTATTTCTCATCTTGTAGTTACTGTTTAGCTGTAAAATGAGAGTTTGTGACCCGGCAGCCATGTTGAGATTTCTTGGGGGGATTCCACAGCTACTGTAATAGAAACGCTCTCTCTCTGAAATGACCTGTGATTGGTCAAAGTCTCCCATCGTGGACTAGATTGATTAAAATCTAAAAACAGAGCCATGAGGAGGTGCAGAAGTCTAGTTTTCTCCCAGAACACTTGAATTGCAAAATGCTGAAAGCTTATTGTGGAATTTTCGCCCAATGATACATCAGCTTTAAACAAATCAGTGCACGAGAGGAGGAATGAAAGTGAGGAAAGCAAGCCAACGAATGAAGTCAAGAGGACACACTCAGGAGGCTCTTCTTCATCTCATCTGATCATTCTGATAGATATTTTCACAGCAGCGTGTCCATCTGGAGTGAAGCTGAGTGGGGAGAGACTGGTCGGCAGACGCTGCTTTGCTTCATGTGGTATCATAACAGCAGCTTGTATATCCGCCGTCCTTGGTTTTCTGGTTTCCCTGATGAATACAGACTACCGCCACCTGCTGGTGTGGAGAGTTATTTCACTTCACGCAGGAGCAGAACGTACTGGCCGTCGGCTGTGGTCTTTGTTGTGTGTTCAAGTAAACCTAGTTGGCCAAGACAAAGGCGACGTGAGGTGACGCAGCAGTCGACCTTCATCGCTGCCAGTAATTTGATGTTGGCTGTTAGCGTCTGTCTGGCTAGATTTTGCGTTGTGTCCCACACGTTCAGCCCTAGTCGGCCCGTGTCTGAGGTTTTTTGGCCGATTCAGCATGCAGAGCTCATCGGTGAGAGAAATCACTCTGATGAACCCGAACAGGGAGAGCTGAATCGATAAAGTATCCCAGAACATAGTACTGTAGTACTCAAGTGTATCGATTAGGGCTGTCAAATGTAACACGATAATAACACGGTAATGGAAATTGGTTTTAACACCACTAATCTTTTAAACGCATTAATGCAGTAAATCTTTTGGAGGTTGTAATGGGCTCAGTTTTTTCAGTTTTATATCTATTACATATATAAAGTAGGCTGCCAGAGTTAATGCTTAAACACAAATTTGTTTCAATGCCACTAATTTCTCGAACACATTAACACGGTTCATGTTTTTTCGGTTACGGCTCCATAAGGTGCGCTACTTTTTGGTGAGGAAAAACTGTCCTGTCCATGTTCAGAGGGGTCCGTTGACCTCTGACCTCCAGATGTGTGAATGTAAATGGGTTCTCTGGGTCCCCACCAGTCTCCCCTTTACAGACATGCCCACTTTCTGATAGTCCCAGTCAGTCTGGATCAAGTCCTAGTCAAGTCAGAACATGGTGAATGCCAGCAGCATCCAGGTGGATCTTTTGAGAGCCGTTGTCCTCCAGGTTATCTCAGGTGGGACCTTCTGCCCACTGAGCACCCTCGTGTCTTCATCGCTGCTGCACTCTCTCTGTATTTTACAGATTACTACTTTGTTGTCGTGGTACCACATTCTGGGACCCATAACAAATATATTTGCATAAAGAAACATATTTGTCCACTTCCATGTTGATAAGAGGATTATTCTTGACAAATCTCCCTTTAAAGCGCATTTTGAACAGGTAAAAACCATACAAATAATGGCTATTAAATATTTTAATTGACTGACACCTCTAGTATTGATATTTTCTTAAATACAAATGTAAAAGTAATGTATTCACATTGCCAGGATGTGACAACATGTACGCAGACAGGATGGTAGTACCCACTTATTGAACGAGTCCCGGCATTGTGATTGCTGATTGAAGTTGTGTTGCAGCTGTGTCACTCCATGTAAAGAGGAAAAGTACAAGGTTAGACTGTAAACAGCGCCGATGATATCAGGCCCTGTTTGCTCTGATTTCTCCACAACACAAAAACACAGCTTCACACTTGCAAATGAGGTTGTCTTATCAGAGTACTGACCCAGTTTTAGACGTTGAGTTAATCCGTTCTGTGGGAGTTTTCCTGAGCTGACGGTCTGATGACTGGTTTTCACACAGTTTCAATCATTTGGCCAGCTGTGATGAAAGGGCCATACTAATAAACTTGGCCATTTATGTGGCTGTTTGGGGTTGTGTGTAAACAAGAGTTGATGCTGCAGTGTGCCTGCGGATGTACACCGAATATAGAAAAGTCCCATGTGGCTCCAAAAGAGAAGGAAAAACAAATATATTAACCAGCAAGACAAAATGTATATTCATCAGATGGAAGAAAACAAACAGTGTTTCTTTTGTTTGTTGGCTTTCTTTGTGAAAACAGAATAAATTAAACAACATGTCCTCTCCGTGTCCTCCTGCTCAGACTCCTGTCGGCCTTTAAACTGCTCTCATCACTGCTTCCGTCTCCCTCCGTCTCCTCCTGGTCCACCTCGAATACTAAAATCAGAGCAGCCCCCCCCACCCGTGATTATATAGTATTATATGTCAGATGAGACATTATTGTGAAGTGTGTTTTTTCTGTCTTCTCTCCTCCAGTCTAACAGACAGTGAAGCTGGTTTACCCTATGATAAGGAGTCTATGGCCATCATCCACCTCAACAACACCACAGTCATGTACCTGAAGGAGGTCACCAAATTCCTCGCCATGGTCTGCTTCGTCCGCAAGGAAAGCTTCGAGAGGAAAGGTCCGTGCACTTCTAGTCAGTACATTTACAGGCCCGTTAGAAACCGGCAGTGTGTCACCAGCCGTTCAGCATGCCCTCCTTTACCTGAGCTCAGCACTCGATATACAGTTCCCCATACACAATGTTACGTGACTCGCAGTTCGCCGCCGTCCTGTGGCTTCCATCTCAATTCAACCATCAGCACAAAAGATTATGAGCTCTGCTAGAAAATATCTTCTTCTTCTTTGATAAAAAGTTGAAGGTACAGAACAAGCCTCTGTATATATAAACCTAACTGTGACTCCAGTGGTTGGTAGAAGCTAAGATAACAGTATTAAATAGACAAGTTTTGCTTTAAATTATCATTATAAAGTACATTATTGCACAGTTGTAATGGCTGTAAATAATATCCTCGTTTTCACCGTGCAGCTCCGACTGCCGCTGGGGGTCAGATATGGGCTTCTAGTTCAAATTTGGATTCTTACAGTTGTTTTTTGTTTTGAGCTGCTGGGAGGTGAGCTGCTGGGAGGTGAGCTGCTGGGAGGTGAGCTGCTGGGAGGTGAGCTGCAGGGAGGTGAGCTGCTGGGAGGTGTGAGCTGCTGGGAGGTGTGAGCTGCTGGGAGGTGAGCTGCTGGGAGGTGTGCTGCTGGGAGGGGAGCTGCTGGGAGGTGTGAGCTGCTGGGAGGGGAGCTGCTGGGAGGTGAGCGGCTGGGAGGTGAGCTGCTGGGAGGTGAGCGGCTGGGAGGTGAGCTGCTGGGAGGTGAGCGGCTGGGAGGTGAGCTGCTGGGAGGTGAGCGGCTGGGAGGTGGAGCTGCTGGGAGGTGAGCTGCTGGGAGGTGAGCTGCTGGGAGGGGAGCTGCTGGGAGGTGAGCGGCTGGGAGGTGAGCTGCTGGGAGGTGAGCTGCTGGGAGGTGAGCTGCTGGGAGGTGAGCTGCTGGGAGGTGAGCTGCAGGGAGGTGAGTTGCTGGGAGGTGTGAGCTGCTGGGAGGTGAGCTGCTGGGAGGTGTGAGCTGCTGGGAGGTGTGAGCTGCTGGGAGGTGTGAGCTGCTGGGAGGTGAGCTGCTGGGAGGTGTGAGCTGCTGGGAGGTGAGCTGCTGGGAGGTGAGCTGCTGGGAGGTGAGCTGCAGGGAGGTGAGCTGCAGGGAGGTGAGCTGCTGGGAGGTGAGCTGCTGGGAGGGGAGCTGCTGGGAGGTGAGCTGCAGGGAGGTGAGCTGCAGGGAGGTGAGCTGCTGGGAGGTGAGCTGCAGGGAGGTGAGCTGCTGGGAGGTGAGCTGCAGGCAGGTGAGCTGCTGGGAGGTGTGAGCTGCTGGGAGGTGTGAGCTGCTGGGAGGTGTGAGCTGCTGGGAGGTGAGCTGCTGGGAGGTGAGCTGCTTGGAGCTGAGCGGCTGGGAGGTGAGCGGCTGGGAGGTGAGCTGCTGGGAGGTGTGAGCTGCTGGGAGGTGAGCGGCTGGGAGGTGAGCGGCTGGGAGGTGAGCTGCTGGGAGGTGTGAGCTGCTGGGAGGTGAGCGGCTGGGAGGTGAGCGGCTGGGAGGTGAGCTGCAGGCAGGTGAGCTGCTGGGAGGTGTGAGCTGCTGGGAGGTGTGAGCTGCTGGGAGATGAGCTGCTGGGAGGTGAGCTGCTTGGAGCTGAGCGGCTGGGAGGTGAGCGGCTGGGAGGTGAGCTGCTGGGAGGTGTGAGCTGCTGGGAGGTGAGCGGCTGGGAGGTGAGCGGCTGGGAGGTGAGCTGCTGGGAGGTGAGCTGCTGGGAGGTGAGCGGCTGGGAGGGGAGCTGCTGGGAGGTGAGCTGCTGGGAGGGGAGCTGCTGGGAGGTGAGCGGCTGGGAGGTGAGATGCTGGGAGGTGAGCTGCTGGGAGGTGAGCGGCTGGGAGGTGAGCTGCAGGGAGGTGAGCTGCTGGGAGGTGAGCTGCTGGGAGGTGAGCTGCAGGGAGGTGAGCTGCTGGGAGGTGAGCTGTTGGGAGGTGTGAGCTGCTGGGAGGTGTGAGCTGATGGGAGGTGAGCTGCTGGGAGGTGTGAGCTGATGGGAGGTGTGAGCTGATGGGAGGTAAGCTGCTGGGAGGTGTGAGCTGCTGGGAGGTGAGCTGCTGGGAGGTGAGCTGCTGGGAGGTGTGAGCTGCTGGGAGTTGAGCTGCTGGGAGGTGAGCTGCTGGGAGGTGTGAGCTGCTGGGAGGTGAGCTGCTGGGAGGTGTGAGCTGCTGGGAGGTGTGAGCTGCCGGGAGGTGAGCTGCCGGGAGGTGAGCTGCCGGGAGGTGAGCTGCCGGGAGGTGAGCTGCCGGGAGGTGAGCTGCCGGGAGGTGAGCGGCTGGGAGGTGAGCTGCTGGGAGGTGTGAGCTGCCGGGAGGTGAGCTGCTGGGAGGTGAGCGGCTGGGAGCTGCCCTGCAGCAGCAGGGGCCTCAATGAGGATGGAGGCAGTGCTTGTCCACTTCCCACATTTTCATGCATTGAGCTATCTTTTAGAGCAGGATGTCAGATCCACTGCTTTGTTTGTAGCTGCTGAATTTAACTAAAAAACACAATCCAATAACATTAGGATGTTTCAATAGATAAACTCACCGGACATACGTGCAATAAGGACTCATGTGCAACTATGTCATCTGCTTGAATTATAGGAACCGGACAATTATTTATTGATATAATGGACATACTTCTGGCTTTATTTTTCTTTTCTTTTTCTATTATGTATATACTAAATTATTATTTTTTATTTGTATGAATATTAAATTATATTATAATTAAATCTATGCTTGTCTTCTATTGCACTATCCACTTGCTGCTGTAATGGGTAAATTTCCACACTGTGGAACTAATAAAGGAATATCTTAAACACCTATAAAGCTGCTCAGTAGGTGTGACGGCTTGCTCCGCCTGGTGGGCGGTGCTTGGTGTTTCCTCAGCAGATCTCAACATGGCTGCCGGGTTACAAACTTTCTCATTTTACAGCTAAACAGTAACTACCAGATGTTTCTGAAACATCTGAGGAGAGAAATAGTCATTACAGTAACAGGATGCTGATCCATATCTGATCAGCACTTAATAGTCTGACTGTTTGATCAGAGATCAGAGTGATTGACAGCTGATCAGAGACGGTAGACTCCAGATCAGCTCTGATTGGTTGTTTTCCTCTGGTCTGTGAAATCTTGCAGATGCCACTGAGGAACATGAATCTTTTCAGATTACCTGTCTCCTGTACTACAGTCAGGATATAATGTCCGTTTTATAAACATAACTTTTTGGATCATATTTTCTCCAGTCTGCCTGCTGCTGCCTGAAGATGCCGGTAACAGTCACAGTGTTTTGCGGTAGGACGTACTGTACGTATGATGCACTTTTACACCTGAAGCTCTTCATTCAGCCGACTGCTGTAAAATTCTGGTTTACAAAACCTGAAACAAACAAACAGACAGTCTGTTAGGTGCAATGTGTAATCCCTAACAAGTGTTGGATTTAATCCATTAAACAAATCCCGAATTTCCCTCCGGGGATTCATAAAGGTTCATCTTATCTTATCTTATCTTAAATCAAAAGTCTCACGGCCCATGGCTGTTATTGAGGAGCCCTCAGGCAGCTCTACTTCATGGTCCTCTCATGGTGGACGAGGACAGACTGGACGCTACAGTGACTCACTATCACCTCCTGAGGTGGTATTACAGGACAGGACGGGCAGGGCTAGCTGGTTAGCATGCTAATATCAGTATTAATCTCTGCAACACAATACATAGACATCTTTGATATTAATGGATGTCTAGCCCTGGAGTACGCTTGTGATTGCTGGCTCAGATTTGTTCTCTTTACATCCAGTTTTTCAATTTAATCCATTTTTGGTAATTTTAAAATATTTTATTGGGGAAAGTTCTGGTACAGCAGCCGTGGTTAGCCAATATTTAACATGTGAGGACATGTAGTTTGAAAAAATAATAAAATAATAAAATTAATAAAAATGTTTTTGTTGTTTACTTACATGTTTATATTCCTCAAAATAAGGTATCTGGAAACAAATTGATTTGGTATCAGCACCAAAACATCTTTTTCGGTCATTATTTAACCTAATAGATTAAACTGTGCTCAGTTTGGACTGATGGTTTTCTTCCTTAAGATGAAGCTTCCATTTAAAAGTCAGGGAAAGTCGTCATCAGTAGCATCGCTAGTGTTTCCACATTACATTTGAGAGGTTGTGTGTAGCTGGTTCGCCCTGAAGTGCAGTCTAGCTTGTTTGTTTGCTGTCTGTGGTTGTACAGGTGACTGTCTGCGTTGTGTTATTTGGTTGTGTGCAGGTCGTAATGCTCAGTGACTGACAGGGGAAGTTTTTCTTCGAGATTAACCGTATCCATGGAGATCGTCTACTGTTTGTGTGTTAGGGAAGCACACGCCACATACTGTTCACCATCGTGGCTCTTTTATGTGTGTCACACACTGTTTATGCCTTTAACCTGTTTATTGATTGTATTGCTGCATATTGTGTTTTGTCCCTATAAGGTGATTAAATATAAACTTGAGATTCTGAGCATCTTTTCAGCTCACATCCTCTGTAGCTTGTATTCACCATGTCATTAGTGTTATTATGAGCATTAAGATGTAAATAATTAATGAGCTGTATACACTCAGACACTTTAGACCAGGGGTGGGAACCTCTTTGTCTGAGAGAGCCATGAACACCACATATTTTAAATATAACTCTGTGAGAGCCAAACAATATGTTTAAGCTAAATATCATTGCATATTAGACCCACTGCAGAAGCTGCTCTCTCCACAAAGGCAGATTCCTCTGTCCATTCTGCTGAAAGGACGATACTCCTCGTCTTTTTCTCTTCTAGCCATCTTCTCTAAAGAGTTTCTGCAATCAGCTGGTTGACAACTCGATTAAAACGAGCCGTGGTCACTACCTGAGCTGAGGAGGAGCCTTCTGCGCATGCGCACATCCACCTATTGTGGACAGCAGAATCTGGCATCCCCTCTGAACAAAGTGTCTCTGCCTCATCTGCGCTGCCTACGATTGATTGATAGATAGACACAGCGACGTGTATGTTCGCCACTTTCCCGCTGAAATTAGCGGTTTGACGCTGTTTCTGACCGCAGATGGAGCCGCTATCAATCAGCGTTTGTCCCCCTTCCCAGAGACCAGAACCAGCAGGTCTCTCCCCCGCTGGCGAGCTGCGTCGAGCCACAGGTTCCCCACCCCTGATCTAGACCAATACACACTCATGGTCATCCCACCCTCCTTCTCCAGTTTCCAGTTTAAAAAGGATTTAAGAGAAAAGAAAAGAAAGAGAAATGAGAGAAGGACGGAGACGGTTGGTGTTACTGAGGTGGAAGGAGGCGGACCGGGTGATGTGGTTGATATGGGAGGTGGAGGAGAGGGTGCTGTCGAGGATGACACCCAGACCCTCTACCTGAGGGGAGATGGACAAATTATCAGTGGGAACAGAGCCGTTCTGGAGTTTATTTAATGTTTAGTTTGTTTAATTTGAGGAAGCTTGAAGTGAACCAGGATTTTATTTCCAGCCTTTGCAGCTCTTACTTTTTATTTTTGCTATATTGTTCCTGTAGTTTTCTTTTGGTCTTTCCCTCTCTGGGCTGTAATGGTGTGACTGTCTCCTCTCTGTCCCTCACAGGACTGATTGACTACAACTTCCACTGCTTCAAGAAAGCCATCCAGGAGGTTTTTGATGTCCGAATAAAAGTTCAACAGAACCGTAAACTTCTCAGTCAGAGGAGGTGGAGCAAACTGACTCTGACCAATGGAGCGCTGAGCAACCCCCACTGAGCACTGATGACGTCACATCAGACAGCCTATCATCATCAGACAGCCTGTCATCATCAGACAGCCTATCATCATCATCAGACAGCCTGTCATCATCATCAGACAGCCTATCATCATCATCAGACAGCCTATCATCATCAGACAGCCTATCATCATCATCAGACAGCCTATCATCATCATCAGACAGCCTATCATCATCAGACAGCCTATCATCATCAGACAGCCTATCATCATCAGACAGACTCATCATCATCAGACAGCCTATCATCATCATCAGACAGCCTATCATCATCATCAGACAGCCTATCATCATCATCAGACAGCCTATCATCATCAGACAGCCTATCATCATCATCAGACAGCCTATCATCATCATCAGACAGCCTATCATCATCATCAGACAGCCTATCATCATCAGACAGCCTATCATCATCAGACAGACTCATCATCATCAGACAGCCTATCATCATCATCAGACAGCCTATCATCATCATCAGACAGCCTATCATCATCAGACAGCCTATCATCATCATCAGACAGCCTATCATCATCATCAGACAGCCTATCATCATCAGACAGCCTATCATCATCATCAGACAGCCTATCATCATCATCAGACAGCCTATCATCATCAGACAGCCTATCATCATCATCAGACAGCCTATCATCATCATCAGACAGCCTAACGTACCTGAGCTGCACCCTGACGACTGCTCCCCACTCCACCCGACTCCACCCCACTCCACCCGACTCCACCCCACTCCACCTGACTCCACCCAACTCCACCCGACTCCACCCCACTCCACCTGACTCCACCCAACTCCACCCGACTCCACCCCACTCCACCTGACTCCACCCAACTCCACCCCACTCCACCCGACTCCACCCCACTCAACCCGACTCCACCCCACTCCACCCGACTCCACCCCACTCCACCCCACTCCACCCGAATCCACCCCACTCCACCCGACTCCACCCCACTCAACCCGACTCCACCCCACTCCACCCGACTCCACCCCACTCCACCCCACTCCACCCGACTCCACCCCACTCAACCCGACTCCACCCCACTCCACCCGACTCCACCCCACTCCACCCCACTCCACCCGACTCCACCCCACTCCACCCGAATACACCCGACTCCACCCCACTCCACCCGACTCCACCCGACTCCACCCGACTCCACCCGAATACACCCGACTCCACCCCACTCCACCCCACTCCACCCCACTCCACCCGACTCCACCCCACTCCACCTGACTCCACCCAAATCCACCCGACTCCACCCGAATCCACCCTACTCCACCCCACTCCACCCGACTCAACCCAACTCCACCCCACTCCACCCAAATCCACCCCACTCCACCCCACTCCACCCAAATCCACCCCACTCCACCCGACTCCACCCCACTCCACCCAAATCCACCCGACTCCACCCGAATCCACCCCACTCCACCCCACTCCACCCGACTCAACCCAACTCCACCCCACTCCACCCGAATCCACCCCACTCCACCCAAATCCACCCCACTCCACCCAAATCCACTCGACTCATCAGGCAGGCATTAGACTCGGGGGACGGGCGGCCATCTTGGCTTTGACCTCTCACGGTCCCAGAGGTCAGATCAGACTTCCCTCCACATTTGAAAATAAACTTTATGGTATGCACTATCTACATTAGAAATATCATGTTTTCTCATTAAAAAGTCACAGTTATTATATCATTATTATAACAGCTTTCATCCCGGTGAAACCAACAACGTGTTGTTTATTGCTTGTTTACACTGTGATGAGTTACACTTCTATAATAGCCATAAATGGTAAATTGATATTTAATTAAACTTAGTTAACACTTTATTGTTAATCAATTACATGATAATTAATCATGTTAAATAATAATTATTATTGTATTATTTTAACAGTTTATATACTATATTAAGTATTTGTTAATGAACACTAAATCATTTTAAAACTTTAAGTAAACATCTATAAACATTATATAGATATTTATAACACTTTGTTAATGATTATTAACTGGTTTGCAAACATCTATAAACATTATGTCAATGTTTTAAAGTTGCAGCTGATGATTATATTACTTTTTAAATGCTTAATAAATACTTTCTAATACTTTCTTACCTATAATTATTAATTATTTGGATGTTAATTGATTTTTGGTCCATCTATCTACATAATGTTTATAAATGTTTTCCAAACAATTTCTTAAAGGTTTACAAATCATCTGGTAATCATTAATGAATTCTTAATAAAGTATATAAAATGTTCTGTGTGCAACAATAAAATGTTAATAGTTTATTAAGGTAATCAGACTGTAATTGTTATTGATTTTTATCAGCTATGATGCAATCTATAATTTATAATCAAATTATTTCCTATTACACTGATAAATTAACATACATTATAGCATTGTTAATAATTTGTAAACATTAATTATCATTTCATTGTTTTCTAACAGTAAAATAACTATTAGTTTAGTTTAATGAACTATCAGTGTACCATTTATGACGATAGTTATTATAACGTGTTGCCAAGTTCACAATGTAAAGTTTCACTTTCACTTTACAAGCAGTAATTTGAACCCAAACTATGATGTGTTTCCTAAACCTAACCAAGCGGTTTTGTTGCCTGATCCTAAGCAGGTGTTTCTGTTTGAATTCACGATGTTCAGCACATGATTGCTGCGAACGTAGAGTCCTGGTTGGGAAGTGACGCCACGGGGTCCCGACTGAGTGTCAGTATGTGGCCATTTGGGACGAGGACGCGCTGGTCACGTAAACGATGCCGTTTTGTAGCGATCAGGGAGATCGCTACAACGAAAGGGATGGAAACAGGACCGGAAACAGCACCTTTAATATTTGCAGGGAAGCTCACACGTTCTTCACGAGTCGCAGAAGCACACTTCTGTTGAAGTCCCAAAAAGCAGCGTCTCAGCAGCGGCTCCTGTCTGGCTTCAAAGTGTGTTACCATAGTAACCAAAGCATTTAAAGAAACAGTACACAGAGAGGCGATCATTGCAGTTTGTCCCAGTGATGTATGTGATGATTTGCAGAAAGTGTAGAAAACAAAGCAGAACAAAGAACCTAAAGATTAGAGGTTCCTTCAGTTATGGGTCGTTGAGTTCCTGCAGTTCATTCAGATGTGTTTTCATTGCTGTTTATCACATAATTTATTTACATTTTATATTCATAGTTCACATAAAATGTATGCTTACATGAGGATTAAATGATTTTACCGTTAAATTAACATTTTATTAGTAAAATAAAAACGTATTCATGTAATATAACACCGCTGCTCAGGGTTCCAGGTCTATGTCAAACCATTTCTGAGCTACAGTGGATGTACTGTACCACCTCAGCAGTGGTTGTCACTCACAGCTACATCAGATGTAATCTAAATGTATTGCAGCTGCAGTCAGTTTGGTCTGTTTCACACAGATGGAGCCAGGTGGAGGCCTCTGGATGTCCTCATACATCTGCTTTTACAATGTGGAACCAGGCCACATGGTACAAGGACAGATGCAGTGACAATATCATATGTGTATCTGTATAACTCGGTACAAGATCGGGATAGCCATGATATAGCCATAATTGTGTGAAAGAATGAAAATGAAATGAGCTTGAGTTTTCCAGCCTTGGGGTCCTTCAGAACAGGGTCACAGGCCAGAAAAACTTCAGTAATCCTGCTCAAAACTGTCAGACTGAGTATGTGGTTTAGAGTTTCAGTTGGAAGATTGTATCATGAAAAAGCATGTTGAACGATAGTTACCCATAAAACCAAAGTGTGCTGACGTGTGTTTTTCTTTTTAAAGGTTACGTGTTGTTCTCTGAACAGGATGTATAATCCTGCGATGCAAGCTCCTTGTAGGTTATTTGAATTAATGAGTATTTGGGCCAACCTTTACTTATTTGGGACTTGCCTAGTTTTGCCTGATTTGACTAGTAGTTTGTGTATTGATTAAGATTTGTGATTAAATGTATTTTAACACGATGCTGTCCTTCCTTCTTGAGCTGTATAAATACAAGCTGAATAAAAGAAAGAAATTTGACCCTCAGGTTCACACGGCTCAGAAGTCCTTAAAGTCCTCAGAAACAAATCTACAAGTCCTCGTACTCGTGCATTAATGTCTCTAGCTCCACTGGATTCAAACGGAGGCTATGCCCTTTATTTACCCGTTGCCATGGCGAAGGGAAGTATCTGAGCCCCATTGATGATTTCTTTTTATTCATTCACCACGAACATGCTTAACCCTCTGAGATCCGCCAGCTTCACTGTGTTTCAGAGGCTGTAGCAGCTTTAGAGTCAGAGTGAAGCTAAACCAGCTTTTAGAAGGAGACTGAATAACAGTCAACATGTAGGCTAAACGTTAGCGAGGAGAAACTGTCATGGCCGTATTCAAAGGGGTCCCTCGACCTCTGGGTTGAACCCCATAAACTGGGTCTCAGTGTAAAGCTGAGACTCTGGTGGATCCAGTGAGTCCGACTGGATTCATGTGTGATGATGTTGGTCCCCACAGGAGCCATTACACTTTTTTAACCTCACTGTGTAAAATGACCTTTGGTGACCTCTAGGATAATTAGCTGTGAATGTGGACAAGAGAAGCGGTTGCTGTACACCGATCAGCCAAAACATCATGACCTAATCTTGAGTAGGTCCATGAAATCCCTCAGATGCTCGACCGGACTGAGATCTGGAGAATGTGGAGGCTGAGTCAAACCATTTGTGAACCACTTTTGCAGTGTGCACACTGCCTCCACCAGCTTGCCTTCTTCCCACAGTGCATCCCAGGTCAGCGAAGCACACGCACCCAGCCCTCCACATGATGTTAGAGTTCCACCATGGCCACCTGCTTCCATTTCCACTGGTCCAGTTCTGATGCTCACGTGCCCATTGTAGCCGCTTTTGGCAGCAAACACAGGACAGCATGGGCACCCGGACCGGTCTGCAGCTATGCAGCCCCATATGCAACAAACTGTGAAGCTCTGTGTGTTCTGGCACCTTTCTATCAGGACCAGCATTAACCTTTTCAGCATCTTGTGCTATAGCAGCTCTTCTTGGATCGGACAACACAGGCCAGCCTTCGCTCCCCACATGCATCATTGAGTCTTGGCCTCCCTGTTACAGGTTCACCGGTTTTCCTTCCTTAGACCACTTCTGGTAGGTCCTGACCCCTGCAGACCAGGAACATCCCACAAGAGCTGCAGTTGTGGAGATGCTCCGACCCAGTCGTCTAGCCATCACAGTTTGGCCTCTGCCTCTGCCCCCCCCCCCCCCCCCAACTGCCAGGTACTATTGTAACAAGATAATCAATGTTACTCACTTCACCTGTCAGTGGTCATGATGTTATGGCTGATCCATAGTCTCCTTGACAGCAGGCTATTTGCTTGTTGAGCAGTAAAATGGACAAAGATTTTGGTGAGTTGATTGGCCACCCATCATGTCTGACAGATATAGAGTAGGTCACCCTGCTGGTCTGCTTGCATCAACTTGATGAGGCCTGTGCTTTCCTTTAACCTTGTAATCCAGAGAAGGTTGAGGAGAGCTGTGTGTGAAGGTGAAGCTCTGCACTAAATCAGCCAGCTGTCATGTAACCGAGACAATGAAGTCATAAATGCAGTCAAGTTTGATTCACAGTGTCTGGGCTCAGAGTCAGGGACACAGTGACGAGCTCCAAGTAGAGCTGACGTTTTGTTAGTTTGGTCACCAGGGGTCGTGCTCACAGAGGCCCTGTTCACACCTGGTTTTAAGATGCATCCTCAGTGATCGGATCACAAGCGGACAGCTCTAAGTACGTTTGAGTAGGTGGTTGTTAATGTGGCCCAGGACATATTCACTACACACTGCTACAGGAATGTGACCATATGTGGCCCAGACCGCCTCTGGATGTGGTCTGAAACATCCGACCTCAATGCGTCCTCAGTGCTTCTCGAGTGTGCTCACACCTGTACGTAGAGCTGTCCACTTGTGATCTGATCACTGAGGATGCATGATATTACCAGGTATGAGCAAGTCCTCCTAAAAGCACTAAATGTTCCCAGCTGATCACTGCCCACGTTGTCTAGATGTTGAGTAGATGAAACATGGAGTGCTCTCCCAGATGTTGTCACGATGTCTGTCTCAGTTTGTATTTTACTGTCTGACCCTTGGTACCTGTCTCAGTCACTTCTCTCGTCCCCTGGCCCCCTGCATTTCCATCCATCCATCCATCCATCCATCCTCCAGATGTCCTCAGACTCTTCCACCTGTCCCACCTGTTTCCACTTTCCCTCATCAGCCCAGCCTGTGGTATATAGTACATAGCAGAACCCACCTTAGGAGTTCTTTCTGTCTCAGTACGTCCTTGAACTTGTTCCTGTTCCTCCATGTACCTGCCTGCTTGGACCTTTTCCATGCCCCCATTCCTGATCACCTGTGGATACTCAGTTACTTTTGTTTGGACTTGCTACCCAAGCTTTTGTATCTTCACTTTTTCAATAAATTGCGTGAAAGCCCAGGTTTGTTGCATTTAGCTTCCTTCCCTTGCTGCCTTGTACTCACCTGAGTGATATGCTGTATATATCACCCATCTCATATTACCTGAATGTAGTAACCCAAAATACCCTTGAGAGCATGGTGGTACATGTAATAGCACACTAATACGTGATTCCCATCAGCTGCCAATCAGACAGCAGCAGGTAGTGTAGATGCTGTGGTAACACCTGGGGTTGAGGATGAGTTATGAACATGTAAACCACTGGAGGTGTTCAGCCTAAAATGTTGTTTGCAGAGATGGTACAATAATTGTTTACTCGTCTGTTGTTAACTCTGCTGCCACTGCTTGTGTTTTTTTGTTTTCTTGTTACACAAGCTGTTGATTCAGCCTGGCATTAATGGAAGGTGCCATTGTGTGATCTGAATTGAAATGAAGTGGAAACCACACCACTGGACACAAACCAGCACTCTGGGCTAGAAAAGCCCCAAAACACATCTGCAGTCAGTAAACACCACATGAATTTCAAATCAGTGCTCAATTCAGATCATACAGACCCATTCAGCAACATTTTGAGTGGTTAATTTACATATTAGTGATAATTTAAAAAATGATCAGGGTGGATGAAAATTAATTTTAGGAAGAATTTGGGGATGAGAGTCAAAAGAAAAATACTTGTTATACTAGAATGAACGGTGATGAAAATGGCTGGATGTTCTCATTGTATTATTAAACCTCCTTGACAATATAAACGCACACACAGCACACACACACACACACACACAGCACACACTGCTGCCAGTCAGCTGGCGTCAGACTGATGTTAACGGTGACGTTACAGTTAACGTTTGCTTTTACAGTGAGTGAGCTGATGATAACGTTACGTTCAAGAGTCAAAACGCTGCAGCAACTCAGATCATGTTACTAATGTTGAGCACTTATTTAGTGACTTACTCCTCTGTGGATAATAAGGCTGTCATGAGATCTCTCTGTGGCAACATGCTGCTCGTCTCCCATAACAGGAGCATCGTATCCAGCAGCTCCTCCAGCTTTAAGACGCTCAGCCAGCAGGGCTGGTTCCAGCTTCTCAGGGGCCCATGTCGCAAAATATTGTTTTTTTGAAAGTAACGTACCTGCATTGTTAACATCAAAATCAAAATGATTTATGTTAAAGGTCACGTTGAATGATTAACTAATGATAATGTAGAAAAACAGAGATTTTAAATTTGGGACGGTCCACACTAGTCGTCGTATTTCGGGCCGGTTCTGGAAGATGTGAGAAAAGTTAGTTTAGAGCTCTAAAGCTGCGACGGCTGCAGTTAGCAGAAGGCTAAGCTATTACCAAGGTTTCCTCTCCATCTCTGAAAGGCTTTACCGATACTGAAGCTCACTAGAGCCTCAAAACACAGTGTGCCCTTTAAAACGTTTGAGATATTGATTCTGGCTCCTTGTCCACAGCAGGATGACAGCTCAGATGTGCAGCTTTAGCCCTCTGCTCTGAGGTGATTGGTGTTTGCCTCCAGTCTTTCCTTTGCCTCCAGCTAAAATAGCAATCATGACCTTGGCTGTAAAACACAGTGCTATAACGCCTTCATTTTTACTCCTCATCAACATCATTTACATGTTTTTTTTTCGGTAAAACAGGTTGTTGGAAATGATGCTGCTGGTTCCTGCTGAGTACAGGCTGTAATTAAACTGTTAAGCTAATAAGAAACTGACTGGTAATAATAATAATAATAAACTTTATTTTTATAGTACCTTTCATTCAACATTGCAACTCAAAGTGCTTCCCAATAAAAAGCATTAAAAAGAGCATAAAAATATTTAAAAACATGACAAGAGGAAAAAATAAAACAGCTGAATTTCAGTAAAACTCATATTAAATCAGTAGTGCTGTCAAGCAGTGTTAAAACTAAATCAGATTAAAATTCATCATATCAGTGAAATAAAACCTGTCAAATAAACAGTGTTCAGACTAATGAGGAGCTAATTGAAAGCTCAGGTGACCAGATCGTCTTTCGCTGACTTTTAAAGGTATCTGTTGAGTCGTCTTCCTGATATCTGAGGGTACTGGGCTCCAGAGGCCGTCAGCACCAGACGCTGCATCCCCGGTTCTCCTCGGACCGCTGTAGAACCTCCACCAGACCAGCAGCAGATGATGGAGTCTTCCTGGAGGCAGATAGTCAGTGATGGAGCTGGTGGTGTCAGCTGGTCCTGACCCGTGAAGAGCCTCGTATACCAGCAGCAGGACTCTGAGTCAGTTCTAGATGCTACCGGAAGCCAACGTAGTGAAGCTAAAACTGGACTAATGTGATCTCTGTTCCTGGTTCTGGTTCACAGCCGAGCAGCAGAGTTTTGAATAAGCTGCTGTCGGTGGCCACTGTTCTTGGCGTTCCTCCACGTGTTGTTAGGATATGGCATCTCAAGGGCGTGACGAAGGTCGGCGCTGAGCAGTCTGGAGCCAGTGGTGTTTAGGTTAACTCCATCTGGTTGATAATGATCCTTAAAAGTCCAAAAGATATTGAAACTGTCAATAAACCTGGTTCCATGAGTGAGGCATGTTGTTGGCAGCCATGTATTCAGGACCAGGAGTCGGCTAAAGGATTCTGGTCCTCTTCTCCAGGTAGGGATGGGTCCAGAGTTGTTCAGAAAGCAGGAGGAAGTCTTGTTTCATCATCTCAGAGAGTAAAATTCAAACGACCCAGTGTCCCCAGGACCCGTCTCCGATCAGGATGGTGGCCTAAGACGACCATTTGCAGACAGAAGTGGTGGGTTTATATTAGCTCTTCCTGCCTTCGGCCTGGCTGCTCTGTGCCCAGCAGAGACTTTCGTCTAGCAAGACTGGGGCTGGGCTAGCATTAGCCTTGGTGCTAGCGCCACAGTTGGCTTCTCTGCGTCTATCACCGGCCATTTTGCAGTTAGCTGCATTAGCATTAGCTTCAGTGCTCCAGGGTTTAACAGCATCAGCGGAGAGTTCGTACCTGTTTTGCGGTGGAATGAGTAGCTGTTTCAACTTTGCTGTTCTTTTGTTTGATTTCTTGCCATTTCAGACGACCTCAGCCCAGATCCTGGCCGGAGCAGAGGCCGACATGATGACACCATGAGCTGTTCACATGGCGCGGTTCACTGGCGCGGTGGGCATCGGGAATAAATGAACCACCGTTTACAGATAAAGACAGGTTCATTGGGCTGAAAGCCGATCTCACACGTCTCCATCACAGCGATCTCAGACAGTCCTCTGATGCAGCGAAACTGCAGCGACATCAGCAACACAGTGATGAGATGGTGTTTCTAGCCTGATGCTGTTTGGGAATTCACTGCATGTCCTCATTCACAATCCAACATGCTGAATACAAAACTGATGATGATACTTTAAAATAAACTGCTGTTGTCGGATATACAAACCTTTTATATCTCCTAAATGCCAACTGTTCTAGAGCTTTAAGCTTTACGTTATAATCCTCTCGATTTTTATATTAAACATCATTTTGATGCTATTTATGGCTGTTCCAGCCTTTCAGTGTATTTGCTTTCATTGTTGCTGGCTGAGTCTTTCTCTCCTGTGCAGGATTGAAACTGCATCCTCAGACACGAGGGAATATAACATACTGACGGTGATATGGGCTTTTAGGTTGGGTTTGTTTTGTTGCATGAAGTTTGGGCTCAAGAAATGACTCTTTCTGTCTCTGACTGAGCCAGTTATCTACTGTACATTCATGTATATCTTGTGTTGCAGGTAGATAAGAAATGCCCACTTGGTAAAGAGACAGAGCCATAGTCAGTGTGTTGCATTGGCCAGGTGAGTTAGTGAGAAGGATCAAGCTGCTCCAAGTCTGGGCTACGATACGGCAGCATGTGCTCACAAGTTTTAATAAGCCACACGACCTCCACCAATAACACCAAGGTACACAATAAAACCTCAATATGTCGATGTAACTGCAACTTATAAAGTAAGTAACGTAGCATTAAGCATTAAATGACTTGTAGGCTACTAACCTCATGAGTTGGTGCGGCTGTGGCTCACTGGGTGGAACAACGGTTCGATCCCCGGCTCCTACTGTTTGCATGCCGAAGCGTCCGTGAGCGACACGCTGAACCCCAAGTTGCTCCCAGAGTGCTTTGCATCAGTTCACTGCTCCGAAATGCTTCAAATTAAATGGTTCCTTAGCTAACTCATGAGGTTAGTTCCAATGTTTTCTAATTTTATAAGTTTGGTGGAAATACTAAGGTTGCATTTTACCTTTGTGTTATTGGAGGAGGTTGTGTGACATGGACGTGACAGAATGTGTTGAAGTGGAAATGAAGCGAGAAACCAGGTATGTAGAAACATGCCCAAAAGAAGCGTCTATCCTCAAATAAACCTCCTAAACATGCAACCTTATGAGAGACAGGCAGCCACTTGATCACTGCACACACAGTATGTACGAATTTATTTTGGATTGCTTGCATTTTATTTCATTTTTGCATGCGTTTGCAGAATCTGCATGATGTGCTCCTATGAGGCTTTTACATCAAACCTATAAAAAAAGCAAACTGCCTTTGATCGTCCCCACTTAGGGCGAATCCAATCTTTAAGTCCACTGCAAGTGTTATAAATTACCCGTCACTGGCATTGTTTTGTGCTGATGTTTGTTTACTTTTGATCATTATATGACTGTCATCTTTGCTCATGATATTTATTGAGGTATTGATTGATTCCTTCTATGAGCCCCATGCCATTTTTAATCTTACCGACAGCTTCTTTTCATTTGTTGCCTGATTTTTTTACTTTTTTTTTTTTTTTTGTGCAAACAAATAAATTTAAAATTTCAAAAACTCAGACTTGACCTGGGCCTGATATATTACTGCCTTGACCAAATAAGTTATTTCTAGTTAGTGAGACAGTCTTTGGTCCCCAAGCAAGCAGCTGCTGTTTCTACCAGTCACCACAGATGCTGCCAAATCAAGCAGGACAGAAAACTTATATAACTTTAGATCCCCTCCAGACATGTTTTGAGACATTTAAAAATACTCTGCCTGGAATATTAATTTGTGTCTGATTTAGTTTTTCCACACAAAGTTTGATTACCTTACAAAAAAAATCTTAAAATTGCATCTCTCTTTTTAAAATAGTCCAGAGTTTATGAATATGCAGACATTTTACAATTTAAATGATCCACCTCCAAATGGACCATAATTTACTCAATGAACATCATATTGAAGACTTCTTGAAACTAGTGATTGAGACCATAAACTCATGTTTACAACATTTACTGAGGTAAGAAATCAGAGAGAAGTAGGCTCATTTTCTCATTGACTTCTAAACAATCAGACTTCTGAGAGCAACCAGAGGAGTCGCCCCCTGCTGGATGTTAGAAATAATGCAGGTTTAGCATTGACTTTACTTCACAGACCTGGAGTTAGCCACCTTGTCATGATGTCGTAAAATCCTCTTTATTTAATTTTCAGGAGAAGATTGTGAAAACAGTCTTCTAGTGTCAAACTCTGCACATACATCAGCGCTGTCAAAATTAACACCATAATGATGCATTAATGCAGATTTGTTTTAACACCACTAATTTCTATAATACAATTAACACAACTTGTAATTTTTAGGTTGCAGCAGCCAGGATTAAAGCTAAAGTGAAGATGGTATCATATGAAACTAAAAAACCTAATGAATCCACTGGTACCAACCAGGTCAGACTAGTGTAAGATTATTTTTGTAAAAATCTATTTTGTAGATGACCTTATTTTTCTCAGATTTTCTCAAGTTAATTAATGGTAATTTCACATTGTATACAGTACAGGTACGTGTTGTGTTCTGCTCCGTGATTTAGATGTGGAGCTACATGATGCGGCACACCTTGGCTGCTTGAGATGTGGGTGGTGATTGGGACTGGCGGAGTGATACGGTGGTGAAGTGAGGTGTCACAGTTGCTGATTGTTCTGGGCGCTTGAGTTCGAAGGGGAAAATAAAGTGTGCTGAGTTATCCAGAAGACGTTGTCTTCTTCACCCACAGCCCTGCAGTGGTTTAAGTCAGTAACAGCTATGTTTATAGTTAAGGCAACGAGAACCCTGAACTACACCAGCATGTATGAAGGAGGCTTCAAAACGCTCCAAAAAAAACCTTTTTGGTGACGAAAAACTGTCATGTCCATGTTCAAAGGGGTCCGTTGACCTCTGACCTCCAGATGTGTGGATGTAAATGGGTTCTCTGGGTCCCAACCAGTCTCCCCTTTACAGACATGCCCACTTTATGATAGTCCCAGTCAGTCTGGATCAAGTCCTAGTCAAGTCAGCACTCTGACACACTGACAGCTGTTGTTGCCTGTTGGGCTGCAGTTTGTTCTGATTGGAGCAGATTGTTGATGCTAAAGTCAGAACCTGGGAGGGTTTCTGGACAATATCTGTTATTGATTAGTGCTGTTCATTGATTTACAATAATACATTTATACATACATTTACATGTAGCAGCGTATTTTCCACTCCCATGTCATTAAGAGTATTAAACACTTGATACATCTCCCTTTAAGGTTCATTTTCAATAGATAAAAAATGAGAGATTAAATTTCAATTAATCACGATAACTATTTTAATTGAGTGACAGCCCTAAAAATAGCCAAAAACGGAGTTACTAAGTAAGTAAGTAAGTGTTTGCTGGCGTTATTATACATAACTATCAGCAGTATGATGGTCTCGTTTCTGTGGATTTACTCCTAATAATAATAATATCATCTTTTATATTGCTGTTTGGCACCTGCTTGGCTGTGTGTCTGTTTGTGTAAATATTTGTGTATACATCTGTGTGTGTGTGTGTGTGTGTGTGTGTGTGTGTGTGTGCAGGCATGTCTCTTCCATGCCAGGTCAGTGGATTGTGTAACAGCTGGTGGCTGTCGTCTGCACTACAATGTGTTACATAAGACAATTTGATGTTCAGAGTTATAATCCGGCCTGTGCTGCCTGAGAGCTCCCCATCTGGGATTTCCAGGCTGTCCTCATCCTGAGCACTCTGCACTCCCCCCATCCCCCTCAGTGCTGCCTCACACATTACTCCACCCAGAGACAGGTCGGGATGCCCCCGTTGACCACCACCTCCACGACAGGGTGTCTCTAAACCTGACAGCTGGATGTCTTCGGTGAACCTTTGACTTTTTCATCCAGCCACCTCTGTAAACAAACTATCTCAGAACATGCTCTATGTATGCTGCCATGAATCAATTTAGCACATTTATGCTCTCAGGAGGCAACTCCGACTCCTATTGTACTACATTCCCATATAACTGCACTCTCTATTACCTTTCAAGGGAAACTCAAACAGTTTCAAACAAAACAACAGAACTACATAGTTAGGTTTGGTAAAACATCATGGTTTTGATTAAAATAAGTATGTTTGTTACATCATTGTCAGTTACAAACATTAGTTCAAGTCTACGTTGACACAAACAGCAGCCTCCTGGGTGAAAGTCCAGTGTTTGGTTGACCCATCCATCCCAACCTCATCCCTGCACAGACGTTCACAGACTTTGATTAGAAATGGATTTGTGAGCTGTCAACAAGAAGCCAGGAGAACACACTTTTCTCTCGAAACGTAACTGACAAAGCGGTTTCTTTGCATGAGAACGTGCCATATTATAATTGAATTAGCCCATTTTATGTATTTCAGCATTGAAAGATTGATAGATGTATCAAGCATTTCATTTTGGGACTTAAAGGTGTCTGTATTTACAAAAACACCTATTTATGAAACATGTGTTTGGTTCAGAAACGTCAGCATTCAACGTAAGCCCTGATTGGCAGAGACACACAATGCCAACATGTCTCCTGGTGACTGGGTTTGCTGTTAGTGATGAACCCACAGAGTGTTATCCCAGCTCTGTAGCTCTACACAGCATTTCAGCCTCTTTAACCTCTCCGTTTTAACTTAATGACCCTTATAGGTTTGGGCACAGCTCTGTGAGCTAATTGTCATGGATGAGATCTTTGGTTTGTGTATGAATACAGTAATTACACATTCAGCATCTCAGTGTAAAATACCATTTTATTGTACAGAGAGAGATGAATCTGTTACCCATGATTTTATGTTTTTAACTGAAACTTACACCAAATTGATAATGCAGCTGTTGTTATTCAATCAGCCCCTCCCAACTTTACTTCTTGTGAATTTCTCCACTGTGGGACCAATACAGGAATATCTTATCTTATCTTATGGGCAAAACTAGAATGCATAAAAATAAGTCTGAGTTGCCATATTGTTTAATAATTCCCTCCAATGCAAACAGGCTATGGAAATTTTGCTTCTTCTGAATATGTCGCGTCCTCTTGAGCTTCCTTCCTGAATATCTACAGACCACCTCAATACTGTACAAACTTTTCTAATGATTTTACTGAACTGCTGTCTGTAATTTGTGTTGACTTTGAGTGTGTAGTCGTTGCTGGTGATTTTATCCCGAATGGGATAAGCGGTTGACGATGGATGGATGGATGGATGGTTTATAAAGCACTAAAAGGTTTAGTGCCCAAATACCTTTCTGATCTTCTGCTAAATGTTCTGAACCATCCAGACCTCTCCGGTGGTCTGGATCAGGTCTGCTTGGTGTACCCAGAGTCAGAACTAGACCTGCGGAAGCAGCGTTCCTTAAAACTTTCCTGTCTGCTGCCTTTTATTAAACCAAACAATCATCTTATACTGCACGCTAACTTTTACTCTTGTGTGTTATACTATCCAGCGTCCACTCTTTTACTTTTAGCTTGTTTTTATTTGCCTTGCCTACGACGCCCAATCACATCTGTTTCTATGTGTGTGTCCTTCACCTTTGTCTTGTTGTGAAAATGCCAAAATCCCATTTAAAATGAACAACATGATCCTCCGTCAGCCCTGACTCCTCCTGACAACAGTGTGGGAGAGTGTAATGTAGTGCTGGAGTAACAAATGCAAAAAGTCCCAACAGGTAAAATGAGCCCAATAAAAATAAACCCTAAATATACTGCAGGTGTCTCCTGGGAGGGCATGTGTGATCTGAGAGATGAAGATGAAGATGAAGATGAAGATGAAGAGGATGTCAGAGTGAATATCCTCCAACAGCATCTCAAGATCACTGCTGACAAAACCAACCAACCAGCCTGCTGCTGCTGTTGCTGCTGCACACTGTGGGAGGTGGAGGTGGTGTGTGTGTGTGTGTGTGTGTGTGTGTGTGTGTGTGTGTGTGTGTGTGTGTGTGTGTGTGTGTGTGTGTGTGTGTGTGTGTGCACCTGCAGCTGTGTGTACTCACCAGGATGTTTAGGTTACTGACAGAGAAGATGATGGTGTTTTGAAGCACACACACACACACACACACACACACACACACACCAGTTCCTGATGTGTGTTTGTCTCAAAGTGCTCATCTCAAATTCAGAAATCAATTCATGCTACAAAATAAAATGTGTTTTATTTTACAATGCAGCAATGAGCCCTAAAACCCAGAAATTAATTTTAGTACTTCTTGTTCCCTCATCTGGAAGTCAATGGGTTTTATGACTACGGTTTTAGTTCAGATGCCTGAAATAAGGGCTGTGATTAACACAAGCTGGAGGGATTTTAATGCTTTGCTCTACTACTAGGCCACTCCTGAATGTTGGAGGCTCAATGTGTCCCAAAAAGTGTCCAAATGAGACTAATAATTATCATCACACCGACTCATCCTCCTCGTTGTGCATACTCACGTTCAAGCGACCATGGTGTAGTTTGTTTTGTTAGCTTTTTTATTTCTGGTGATTGCATTCACAACTCAAAAATCATAATGCTGGTGTTCATTTGTGAAGATTTTGCTGAACAAAATGTGTATCATAAATATTTGTTTACCACATAGAAAAAAATCCCTTTGGCTTTTAGTGGAGGGAACCAGGGTGATGCTAACATCAATACTAAGTTAGGGTTTTCAACCCTGCATACATCGTCATGCTGCCTGGAAAACTCAAGTAGCACATCAAACATGGATTAATCCGCCACTTAAAGTAGTCCCCAAAACATGCATTACATTCACTTTAATACAGAATGTGTTGCAAATATACACATCTGTGTGTAGTGCTCTCTTTTACATATTTCGCCTAGTTGTCGTTTTTTTTTTTTTAATGAAACTATACTGTATATTGTGAGCTGTTTTTAAAAATTCATATGTTCAGACTGGCCTTGGGGCTAAGAGCCAGAGACAGCAGAGAAGCAGTGAGAGACTAACACATTGTTGGTTCAGGTCCGTTCATGGTGTTTATTGACAAGTAGAAGGTCACCAAATAACACCAGCCAAGTCTAAAAGTAAGTAAATTAAAGTAATAAGACAAGACATCATAAAAAGCAGGGCTGCAAACAAATGATTATTGAATCTTTATTTTAATTCATTGTATTAAATGAAAATATAACAGCATGGCTGCTGCTAGCAGGGCAAAATTACGATAAACCGCATGAACACTTTAACCTTCAATAACAGGTTTTTTTTTTTTGGTCACTTGGGGGCAGCCGAAACAAGCTGTGAACACATTGACATCCATCCATCCAGCCATCTTCAGCTACCTATCCCGTTTGGGATCTCAGGAGTGCTTGACACCCTGGTCAGGTCGCCAGTCCATCAGAGCAGAGACAGACAATCATTCACACCTACAGGACATTTAGAGTCATCAGTTAACCTAAACAGCATGTCTTTGGACTGTGGGAGGAAGCCGGAGTACCCGGAGAAAACCCACGCTTACACGGGGAGAACATGCAAACTCCCCGAGCTGAACCTGTGACCCTCGAACCTGTGTTACCGTGTGGCCCCACATTGACATCATAACCTTTTAATCGGGCTGTCAGCCAATTAAAAAATGTAATTGTGATTAATCGCACATTTTTTATCTGTTCAAAATGAACCTTAAAGGGAGATTTGTCAAGTATTTAATCTTCTTACTGATAAGGGAGTGGACAAATATGCTGCTTTATGCAAATGTATGGATATATTTATTATTGGAAATCAATAACAGCACTAATCAATGTCAGATATTGTCCAGAAACCCTCCCAGGTTCTGACTTTAGCATCAACAATCTGCTCCAATCAGAACAAACTGCAGCCCAACAGGCAACAACAGCTGTCAGTGTGTCAGAGTGCTGACTTGACTAGGACTTGATCCAGACTGACTGGGACTATCAGAAAGTGGGCATGTCTGTAAAGGGGAGACTGGTGGGGACCCAGAGAACCCATTTACATCCACACATCTGGAGGTCAGAGGTCAACGGACCCCTTTGAATACGGCCATGACAGTTTCTCCTCGCTAACGTTTAGCCTACATGTTGACTGTTATTCAGTCTCCTTCTAAAAGCTGGTTTAGCTTCACTCTGACTCTAAAGCTGCTACAGCCTCTGAAACACAGTGAAGCTGGCGGATCTCAGAGGGTTAAGCATGTTCGTGGTGAATGAATAAAAAGAAATCATCAATGGGGCTCAGATACTTCCCTTCGCCATGGCAACGGGTAAATAAAGGGCATAGCCTCCGTTTGAATCCAGTGGAGCTAGAGACATTAATGCACGAGTACGAGGACTTGTAGGTTTGTTTCTGAGGACTTTAAGGACTTCTGAGCCGTGTGAACCTGAGGGTCAAATTTCTTTCTTTTATTCAGCTTGTATTTATACAGCTCAAGAAGGAAGGACAGCATCGTGTTAAAATACATTTAATCACAAATATTAATCAATACACAAAGTACTGGTCAAATAAAAGGCAAGCCTCAAATAATGAGAGATCACTTGGTGTGTCTAGTATGACGGTTAAGTTTACTTGTTTCATATGATGCCAGTATCTTAACTCAAGCTTTAAAACTTAGTCCGTTACAACCTCTGAAAAATCAATTACATTAATGCCTTAAAGAAGTTAGTGGCATTCAAACAAATTTGCATTAACACTTTATTATTGCGTTAACTTTGACAGCCCTACTTCTTAGTTATTATTGTGAACTCGCTAGCAAACAGTTATGGAGCAACATGGTTTATCTGTTAATTATTACATTTATTTGGAGTGGTGTTTGTGTTCACCCGATGAATCCAATAACCGCTCTCTTTCAGCTCTGAGTTTGGTCTCCACCACCTCGTGAAAGCAAGACCTGTCTCTTTAGCTGCTAAATGCTCTGCTACGTTCACCAGCTAGTCTCTGACGCTCTGTCTGCTGGTTGGAGATGAGCAGGTACTGCACAGGAGCTTTGTAGTGTTTTCACTGGAAGCAGCTATTACAGCGTTGACAGTGAACCAAAACAGTAAATTTACAGACCAAACAGCTAAACAATGAGCTGAAAGTCACTATAATGTAAAGCTGAGCTGATGCTATGACCGACCTGTTTCACATTGTCATTTAATACATTGCTTTAAAAGGTATAGCCTCTCTAAAATCAGAAAAAAAGTATTTTCAGTATTCAAAGTGCAGTTCAAAAACAATATTTCATTGTCTTTATTCTCTATCACTTTAGTATCTACCTCTTTATACTCTATTATTTTGAAGTGCAGAGGGTTTTTTTATACATCTGTATTTGTTTGAAAAAAGACACTGCTCTCATTAACTGGAGGTCGGAGTTCATCCGTCATTTTACACTACTAAGCCCAACATAACTGAAGTGTTGATCATCTCTTCACAGATTTTCATCACAGACTCATATTATTTTTCCATTCCGGTTACAAAGCTCCTTAGTTTGCCATTTTTAGCGCCGTCCAGCCTCCCGCTGTGCCGGCTTGGTGCCCAGCATGCCCGCCGTTTTACCAGGGATTAAAAAGCCTCTGATAGGTTGAAGTCATCAACAGCTCCAATCAGCAGATGTTAGAACACATGAAGCACAGGCCAAAGGTCAAGAGGTCAACATGTGGTCAGCCATGACATGCATAAACACGTTTCACCCGTCGGAGACACACTGCATGCTCAGATCAGCGTTTATCCATCTGATGTTACTGTTCTCTGTCACATACAATCATTAAAGATGTTACAATACATATACTAATACATAACATAAGACACCTACAAGTTCACTTTTTCACAGTTGCAGTACAAAATACTTGGATGTTAACTAGTTGTGCACTCAAAGTTTACTACTCTTACATTTAAAGCATACTTAAAAGTATACTTTTATAAACTAAAAGTGGGCCAATTTAGGTCCAAGAAGTACATTATACTTACTACCATACTAGTTCATTGGTATTCGTATGGGTATTACATGAAGTATACATGTGATTATACTTGAACTGTACTTAAGTTTACTTCATGGAATAAACTTGGAGTATACTTCTTTTTTGTGCGGGATGAGCGGCATGCCTCTGGGGATGTCAGTGTGCACGACTTTGATCCAGACTGAGATACAGTATGATAATAATCAACGGTATTGAACAGATTGCCATAGAAGTTGGTACATTCATGGTCTCCCACAGAAGGAATCCTAATGACTCTGGTGATCCTCTTATTCCTCATTAAGGACCATTATCAGGTCAAAACGTTTAGCTACTCTACTGGTGAAACTCCACATTTAACACAAACTGTAGATTGGCACAGACATTCGTGTTCCCCTCACATTTAAATCAAACTTATTTAGCAGCGTAATCAGTTCAGAACTCTAATTTGTGCTTTGGTTGTGACCAAATACCGGTTCCCGGTGTACAGCTGGTTGGGTAAAACCGATCAACTTTACTGCAGTTGGAGTCCGTGCTAATGTAAAGGGATGGGTTTCTGAACCTGTTATGGATACAATGGTTCCACACGCAGGGGGTTTCCCCTGTCCGACTGACCACGTTTGGGTTTGTGGTAACAAGGTTTATCTGTACCTTCCCCAGGGGTGGTGTGGTGTGTGCTATTTAGCAAAGTTACAACCTGCAGCTCTTGTGATTGCCAAAGACGGTGTTACTGACATCCTCTACACAACACTATATAGAACACGTTCTGTCCTCTCTGCTACTACATCTCCACCACTGATATCAGATGGAAGAGGTATATTTATGACACTCTTTCCGATGTACGGCGCAGCATATTTAGCACGTAGAATGAATGACATGCACTGGGAACTGGAGGATCTCACACACTCTGTCCTTGATTTGACATGCCAACTTAAAGATGACCCTGAGTGATGATGAGCTATGATTTTACAGAATAGGATGGGTCTCGATTATGTGTTAGCCTCTCGAGGAGGCCTGTGCACAGTTATTGGTGATCACTGCTGCACATTCATTCCTGATGGTACATCTAACTATTCTCTCATTGTTGCTCAGCTCCAACATCTTAAAAACAAGCTCACTAATGATGCAGACGAGGGCGTGGGGTGGGGTGACCCCTTCCCATGTCTTGTGTCTGGTGATTGGTCTACTATCCTACTGAAGATTTTCACACTGATTCTCACACTAATGATCTTCTTTTTCATGTTCATTTGTTGTGTCATCCCTTGCTTCAAGGCCCTCATGAGTAAAACTATTAGCGGGACCGTGTCTGAGGTGATGTTGAGTAATGAGGTTAGAGCACTCATAGCAGAATACCCGATTGAAAGTGGTTTGAAGATTTGAATTTCTTTGATTCTTAATTGATCACTGAGTTGTAATGATGTGATTATGAGAATTTGACATTCATCAATGATAAACAGGAGGGAAATGTTGGAATAATTATTCTTTTATATTGTTTATTTATTCTAAGTTGTCCTTTTCTTCTTCTGTGTGTGCTGACTTGTGCTTTAGTTATCATTGAGTGACTGTGACCTTCTACAGACTAGAACAGGTCCATCAAGTCCTGATATATGCAGCTATGCAGTAAACATGCTAAACGACGCACTAATGATGACATTCTTCTCATTCTCAGACTGTGTCTGATATAAGATTGTGTGACTATGCAAGTATTACTGACTGCCAAACCTAAATAAAAGGCCGGGGGAGACCAGGACTCTGTGGAGAAGGATTCTGTAGCAGCGGTGTTTCAGTGGTGTCCTGTCTCCCCTTAAGTAAAAAGATCTGAGTTTGTGTCTGCCCCTCATTTCTTCCTGTGTTCCAGGTTTGAACCTAACACACTGCTGTAATTCCCATCAGTCTCTCCAATAAGAAAGACAGAAAACTAAACGATGCTGAAACAAACTGGGTTATGGCTGGAAAGAGTCCGTCTAAGTATGACGTCACGCTCTCGTAATCGGAGCAGCTGGAGGAAAACGTCTCGGAGGGGATGGGACGCCCTTCACGGTGGAGAGAAAATGTTAATGTAAACAGAGGAAATCATGGCGGGTCACTGGAGACACCTTCAGCTCAGCGAGGCAGACTGTCACATCCTGCTGCAGTAAATAAAGGGACTCTGGTAGTTAGAAACACTGCTGCTTTTGTCCATAGGGATCCTTAAAATCAACACAAAATGACAAAAAGAGAGAAGATAATAAAAATAACTTGAACTTGATTCATGACTTCATTACATTAGCATGTTAACATGTCCCACAGAAGTGCAGGAGATACAGGATGCCTGCAGAAGGTTAATACATGAACACACGTTTTACACAAGACGGATCCTTTCTTACCACAACCAGCAAACTGCTAGATGGTAACCCACATGTTGCAAAAACATGCAAACACTTTCTAGAGACTGGCTGCCCAATGACGTATCCTATCCTCAACTACTGCAGGTCAATGCCTAACCTCAACCATTTCGTAAGGGTTTCACAACTTGCAGGTTACCTTCTAGATGCAACCCAACAAACTGCTCAAGGATGTGTTTATAATATGTTTTTTTAAAATGTTCTAATATGATGTGTTAGTACAATCAAATTTCACATTGTCCCACTTAAGGAAATGGGGTTTTAACAAGTATGACAGGAGGACTTGATTAATGTGGGCCAGCATGAACTGTTCAATAACAATGTTTATTAATAGGGTTTTAGTCTTTTACTGCATTATTTAAGATATTTAAGGTAAATGATATAATTATATAACTGTCATAAATATGGAATTATATTTCATAATTTGGGGGTGGCTGCATCTCTGTTGAAATTAAGTTGGGTTAAGTTACGAGTTTCTTTTTCTAATATCTATCTAATATCTGTAGGCTTTTATGCCTATGTATTACAGGTTATTCAGTAATTATTCATAACGCAGCGAGTGGTAAGAAATGGTTTAATTCTTTAACATTATAATTAATAGCAGATTCATGATTTTTTCCTTTTTTTGGCTCTGAATTTAACGATGCTTTCTTTGCAAATATAAATTGCAATATATGATAAAATATTTAATGGTCTTTATATCTAAATGCTTCAGAACTATTATAGTCTAGTGTTTGTAACATCCACACATATAAACCAGCAATAACACTGTAAGTAATAAAGTGACTGAACATGGGATTACATGTTTAGTTTTGAATGGTTCCTACATGAATTATGGGCATTTAAGCCTTGTAGCGGTGTCTTTTACAGATTTTGCAGTGTCCCACATTTTGGACCCACATTTTTGTGACAACTTGGCACTAAGAATACCAATACTGTATATCTAGCATGTGTGATATGTGCATTATCGTTCTGGAGATTTCAGCGTGGTACTGGATGTGGATTTAATATACTGCAGCTCACACAGATTAAAATGCAGCTCCGCGTACACCCCTGCAGTCCTGCCGGCATGGAGTTGTGATGAGTGCGAGGCGAGCTCGACCCTCCCTCGACACTCGCAGCTGCTCAACAATCTACGCTCACGCTAGTCAAGTTGACTTGTGAGACTTGGGATGCAGACAGTAGCTGACGTGTCCGCTACTTTGACTGTCCCAGCCATGCCGGCATGCTGTGTGCTGTAAATCCTCGGGTGGCGTGTAAAACACAGTGGAACAGTACAGAACAGTAAGCGAAGGAAAATGAAGGACAGCTCACAACAACATAAAAAAAGAAAATGTATTTTCTGAAAAAACATGTTGTTCTGTCTTCTTTAAGTTTATTTGGCTCGTTATGTAAATAATGATAGCCGAATCTCCCCTTTACACACACTTTAGGACAATCACACAGTTTTATATGCAGTATAAAGACGGGGTTTTGCCTGTTAAATTTGTTTATGATAAATTTGAATATTTCCACATACTGGGGTCCCTAAACAGTCTTGAATTACATAAATTGGGTCTCACTGTAAAGCTGAGACACAATGAGTCCAATTTTGTGATGATGTTTGTCTCCAAAGGAGCCATTTCATATGGTGACACCATTTTTTTTAATGGACTGCATTCATATTGTGATTTATAGTTTAACACGTTACAACCACCAGTGATGACATGTGACTAGTCAGCTCCTCAGCTCACCCTGGCTGCTTCTCTTCATTCCTGTTTTGCAATATTTTTAACTGATAAATCAGAAATCAGGCAGGCGAAGTCTATGACTGATTTGTAATTTTCCTCGATCAAGCCTCACTGACAAGCTCTTCTTTTGTATTTTCTGCAAGTGTCAAAACAAAACTACAGAAACTGCTAATCTCTCTCTTTGGATAAAAATGACCTCCGTGTGGTAGATTTGTTACCAAGGTGTTAATGGAGACATGAAGTCCCACCCCTTCTGGTGGACCCCATGCAACCTTATTTCAGAAAAAAATATGAACAGTAGCACAGAGAGAGAGATAAATCATGTTTTGATCTGTTTGAATTACGCCATGAATCACACATATGATGACTGTCAATTTAAAAGATCATTTTGCAGTCAAGCAAGTCTCAGTTTGTTGTAAAACTGTTGAAGCATCAGACTGAAAATACGAAATTAGATGGACGACACCCCCCAAAGTGATGTAATGACATCCGTCTCTCTGAAGCTACGATGTCTGGGTGATGAGCTCCACCAGCTGCAGCTCTGATCCTTCTTCCTCTTCCTGGCTGATGAAACACCTGAGGTCAGGTAACGCCTCATCTGTGCTCATAGCTACGTTAGCTAGCTAGTGTTGGTGGCGTGCTGCGTATTGTGCCGAGACGAGAGATATAGTTCACTGAGCTATTTCCCATCAGACAACTGTAAATGACGCTACGACAAACTGAGACTTTCTAGACTTGCAAAATGATCTTTTAAATTGACAAACATCATATGTGTGATTCATGGCGCAACTCAAAGGGGCTCAAAAAGAGTATTAATCTCTCTGCGTTCACTGCCGTTCACAGTCCCTGTGAACAATAGACAGTTTATTCCTTTGTAACGTGATACGCTGTATTTTTTTGTCTCTTCTATTTCACAGACACAAAAACTAAAAAAGAGTAGTTCACACACACAATACAAAGGCAACCATGGCCTTGATTGAGGCTGTGGGAGTGCAGGTCGGAGCCTTCGCTGGGTGAAAGGAAAGACAGGCGGTAGGCGGATGGGTCGAGAGGTTGAGGCATGAAAGGCTGCGCCGTTTGTTTTGGATGTGATGTAAATGAAAAGAAAACCAATGAGTCTGACTTCCTGTGACATCTTTTCATTTGTTCCTGTTCAGAATTCCCGAGCTCCTTTTCTGTTTATTCTCATAAAACTGGAGAAAGCAAATCTATCACTTCCTGTGCACCATCAGGTTTCTACCGTGAAGACTTTCCAAATAGGTTCCGGCCAAAAACAGAAATATTACGATGAATTCATTTGAGGTATCTCAAAATTAAGCAACAAAATTTTACAAACCCATCAAAAATGGGCAATTTTACGTTACCCCTCCACCCAAATCCACAACCTCGGAGTCATCCGTGACCCCGCCCTTTCATTCCTGCCCCATGTCAACCACATCACCCAAACAGTCAACAGAAATACTCATTTGATCGTTTGTAACATCCAGACTTGACTACAGCAACTATATCCTCTATAGTATCACAAACAAAGTCCGGTATGTACAGAACTCTGTCGCGCCCCATCACCCCAGTCCTCTATGACCTCTTCTAGTGTAAAAACACAGGATAAACTTCGGGTAATACTCTCAATGGGCTGGTTCCCTCCTACCTGTCTGACCTCCTCCACCAGCAGCCCCCTGCTGATGCCTCAGGCTGGTGCCAACATCTTCAAGTCTCTGGGACCAAGTGCCGAACCCGGGATGACCTCTCTTTGTCATTACCAAGCCACATCAAAAATGCTCCCACATGATCATCTTTCAGAGTCCCTTGCCTTCACAGCTATTATTCATATAGTATTATTATTCACATAAGATGTGGACGTAGTCATCATGACGTCCCCCATCGGCTTGTGGGATACAGTTTATTTTGACTAAATAAAACTAAATGGGACCATAATTTACTAAACGAACATCATGCTGTATTGAAGAAGACTTGAAAATAGTGATTGAGACCATAAACTGATATTTACAGTAGCTTTGTTTACATGCGTTTACATGGACACAAATAATTCCTCATGTAAACGCGTCAATCGGAAGATTGTGATCCAATACGGCCCATTTGGGAAGAAGTTTCATTCCGAATGACAGAGGTGGTTTATTCCGATCGGCGTCCCGCGTACACACCCATTCGGATCCTGTCTTCCTGGTTGGGGTAAAGTTATCTCCATCTCGCATGTGTGCTACGTCAGCGTGACGCGTTTCCGCCTTTGCGGTAGAGGTAAGATCGGGCCTAAAAAATCCAGCCCGACCCGACCCAGGCCCGCGGGTATTAAAGCCCGACCCGGCCCGAGCCCGATCAATTAACTTGATTTGCAGGCCCGAGCCTTTATATTTTATTAGTGAGGACTCAGGAGGAGGAGGAAAGGGAGGGGATGCGTCAGTCAGACCCGGACAGAGCTCTGCTCCGGGAAAAGGGACTGGTTGTGATTTGTGTGATCACATTTGTGACGATGCCTGAGCATCATGATAACAAATTAAAGCCTGTCTTTGTAACGAATTCTCCCAGTTAAACAAGACTGTAAGATGCATATTCAACAAACATTTATATCTTACCACACAGTGCCTTCTCTGTTTTATCCAGATTATTTATTTTATAACAAGTATTCCTTAGTTTAATATCCACACATCGTTTTAGTATACATAATATATAAATATATATTTATTAAAAAAAGTTAGTGAGAGAGAAGCCCGGCCCGACCCGAACGTAATAATTGACATTTTGGGCCCGACCCGGCTCGGACTCGGGCTCGGGCTAAAGATCTTACCTCTATTTTGCGGCAGCGTGTCGTTTTTCGGCAAGCAGCAAACATGGCGGGAGGGAAACAAAACTGGTGCTGTCGCTGAGACGACTTTCTTGCTGGAAGCGTTAAGAGATCTCAGGATTGTTGGTCGGCTTGATGGTCGAAAGAAACATATTACAAAAACTCTACATAAACAGACACTGCGCTAGATTAGAGGAAAATAAAATGTGTGGGGAACAAAGAGCGACCGAGCTGAGGACGAGACCGACACCGTGGCGTTTGTTTACAACACAGGCAGAAGTACAGCTTCTTCTTCTTCTACTATTTCTGGAAAATTAGACAACTCTGAGCACGCCCAAAGGATTTATTCTGATTAAACGCTCGGTGCACGTCTACGCACGTCATGATCGGATCACTTCATTTAGTGTCCATGTAAACAGTGGATCTGGGATTTCCGATCAACCAAGATTGAGATCGGATTGGAGAAATTTTGGACCACGTAAACATAGCTAATGTTTACTGAGGTAATAAATCGGAGAGAAGTAGGATCATTTTCTCATAGACTTCAATCAGACTTCTTGATGCCACCAGAGGAGTCGCCCCCTGCTGGATAATACAAAGACGTTTAATGCATTTCAGCAGTGGCTTCACTTTTCAGCCCTGGAGGTAGCCCACTGGATGAGTGAAAACTACTAATATTACAATTACGCTTATATTTATTACTGTGTATACTGATAAATTTATCCATGTCTCATTTCATCTTTCTCACACACACACACTCTCACACACACACACACACACACACACACACACACCCTGGCGGTCGACCATGTTCATTATATTGAGGTAATTTGTCACCCAGTGGAACAGTGTGGCACTTTTATGTGTATATTGATTTCTATGGTACACAGCCATCAGTCTGTGGTTCCACAGACTATACTATATTATTAGGAGGATAAATGTATTGTTGATCTCTTCAGGGAGTTTGTTGATATAAAAAAATAAAAAAAGATGACAGAGATCACCTGACAACCACTTCTTACTAGCCAGGATTAGACTGTGAAGTTGTCACTCAACAAGGCTCAGTCAAAAGCGAGCGTATGTCTGGACCCTGTATGGTCAGTCTGTGCATTTGTGGCTAAATTGTTACTCGAATAGTCAGTGGTCATGTCTATAATGTTACTGTAAATCCAGCGGTAGATGTCCACCATGTCCAGCGAGGACACAGTCGGAAAGTTGGTGGTTCAATTCCTGTTTTCTTGTCATATCTCAATGTGTTCTTGCAAGCAAGACACTTAAATCAATGAGTATTTAGATCAGATCCTGATGTGTAGGTTGGCTCTGCCATCAGGGTGTGAATGCATGTGAACGGGTGAATGCCGACCCGTGTAAAGCCCTTTGAGTGGTGGGAAGACTAGAGTGCCATATACATCAGCACCCATGGACGCAAAGACTAGGAGGCAAAGACTAGGAGGCAAAGACTAGGAGGCAAACACTAGGAGGCAAACACTAGGAGGCAAAGACTAGGAGGCAAACGCTAGGAGGCAAACGCTAGGAGGCAAACGCTAGGAGGCAAACGCTAGGAGGCAAACACTAGGAGGCAAAGACTAGGAGGCAAAGACTAGGAGGCAAACGCTAGGAGGCAAACGCTAGGAGGCAAACGCTAGGAGGCCTCCTAGTGTTTGCCTCCTAGCGTTTGTCTCCTAGTGTTTCTGAACCTCTGCTTGTTTTTTGACTCTGCCTCTTGCCTGTTGATTTTTGGATTCTTTGCTTGTTGGACAGTTAACTCGTGTACCGACCTGAGCTCTAGTAAAGACTGTAATGATCTTTTACCTGATCTGATCCTGAGTCGTGCTATTGAGTCCCGTGTCTTCCTGAACCAGACGTCACTCGTTGCTTCTATACTCTTTGCTAGAGGACACACTGCTCCATGTAACCGGCTGTTCAAGCAGCGATGCACCGTTTATTGACTGGTCCTGGTCCTCTGCTCACCATTTCAAACAGGAAACAACAAAATCTACTTCTGAAAACATTTGAAGTGAGAAAAAGGGCCACACCACTGCTGAATGCAGTTTCATTTTAGAACTAGATCACCTAGTTTTACGGCTTAGTCCAAGTTTTCGGAGACATTGAGCTGGATGGGCTCATTTGCTTGAAGGACTGTTCCCGAACAACAGCCAACGCTCAGCTGACCGATCAGGTAACGTCATCACTCTGTGGCAGACTTCATGTTCATAGGGCAGCTTCTCCGCGGTCCAGCCAATAAACCGGCATTCGTTCAGTCTTATGAAAAACAATCCTAAACTGCAGTCTGTGTCCTAAACAAACCCTCATATTCACTTTACAAAAGCACCCTTAAAAGATCATTCTGGTTTCTTACAACTTGGGTCTCATTTTTTTAGTTTTGGCCGTCTCTGTGTTCACTCAGTCAATAGACTAATGGGAAAACAGTCTCATTTCATCTTTCACACACAGTTTTTCAAACCTTGAGACTCTGTGGGAATTTGCTTTTATGTTATTTTATTTTTTTTGTCTTCACTATTGCTTTGCTGCTTTGCTTCGTTTCAGTAACTCGTGATTTTTTTTTTCTTCTCCTTTTAGCAGGTTTTCACAGAGCGAGGCCAGCCGTCGACAGATATTAACTCTGACAATCAGCCAAGGTTGGTTTTCTCTTACAGCTGCAGCAGGTTTCTGCAGGTCAAACTCGCATCATCGTATTGTGCTAGTGTGGACTGACCCGCGTGGCCCACTGCCACATTTACTGAACAATCCTGAAAATATACAGTCCTCGCAGAGAACAGCAGCTATACGAAGCAGAAACCATTGACCATAGAAACCATAGACCATGAAATGTACTTTTTACTTGCCTGGACGAGCAGAGAACATTTAAATTAGCTTAGTTAGCTACTTAGCCGGGGCGGCAGTAGCTCAGTCTGTAAGGACTTGGGTTAGGACGCGGACGTCACGGGTTCAAGACCCCCATGGACCAAGACCAACTGGTTGCTGGAGAGGTGCCAGTTTACCTCTTGGGCACTGCCGAGGTGCCCCTGAGCAAGGCACCAAACCCCCAACGGCTCTGGGCGCTTGTCAGGAGCAGCCCCCTCACTCTGACATCTCTCCACTGACGCATGTATATGTACTGTGTGAAAAACAGAGTGTAAAACTGAATTTCCCCACTGTGGGACTAATAAAGGAATATCTTTCTTTCTTTCTTTCTTTAAATTATCCCAAACAGCTGAAAGGCAGTCTGAAGCTCCTCTCTTGCAAATAGTGAAACTATTTAGCAGCATCTGATTCACAGCAGAAAAAAACCTATAAGAGGCTGTAATATAATACAGGCAGACTGGCAGCTTTAGATGAAACCATTCTTTCTACTTTCAGCGTTGTTTTACACACCATCCTGTTTTGTGCTTTTTTTTCTTATTCCCTGTAACTTGCAGCCCTCCTCTATCGTTACAGGCCTTTCATTTCATCCTTGCTGCTGGGGCCTTACGATGATTATCATCCATCTATCTGCAGCCTAAAGCCTGTTCAGAGGACACAGATCAGTGTTGACCTCTCATTTTATCCCTCACCAGTGATCAGTGACCAGCGCAAGAGGTTTTAAACCAGCGACTTCTCACTCCAACCAAGAAGAAGAGTTTTAAAATGCACAATACCTGAATCCAGAGTTATTTTCCCTCCTCTGTTAATGTTAATGACCCAGACCGAGGCTGGGCCGAGGGCTGGGAGGCGGAGTCAAAGGAAACGCTACTGCACCTGGTCTATGGGCCCAATGGATGAGGAAGACCACCACATGATCCAGGTACTTTATCACTATGATCCAGGTACTTTATCACTATGATCCAGGTACTTTATCACTATGATTCAGGTACTTTATCACTATGATTCAGGTACTTTATCACTATGATCCAGGTATTTTATCACTATGATCCAGGTACTTTATCACTATGATCCAGGTACTTTATCACTATGATCCAGGTACTTTATCACTATGATCCAGGTACTTTATCACTATGATCCAGGTATTTTATCACTATGATCCAGGTACTTTATCACTATGATCCAGGTACTTTATCACTATGATCCAGGTACTTTATCACTATGATTCAGGTACTTTATCACGATGAGCCGAGCACTTTATCACTATGATCCAGGTACTTTATTACTACGATCCAGGTACTTTATCACAATGATCCAGGTTTTTTATCACTATGATCCAGGTACTTTATCACTATGATCCAGGTATTTTATCACTATGATCCAGGTACTTTATCATGATGATCCGGGTACTTTATCACTATGATCCAGGTATTTTATCACAATGATCCAGGTACTTTATCACTATGATCCAGGTACTTTATCATGATGATCCAGGTACTTTATCACGATGAGCCGAGCACTTTATCACAATGATCCAGGTACTTTATCATGATGATCCAGGTATTTTATCACAATGATCCAGGTACTTTATCACTATGATCCAGGTACTTTATCACTATGATCCAGGTACTTTATCACTATGATTCAGGTACTTTATCACTATGATTCAGGTACTTTATCACTATGATCCGGGTACTTTATCATGATGATCCACGTACTTTATCATGATGATCCAGGTACTTTATCACTATGATCCAGGTATTTTATCACTATGATCCAGGTACTTTATCACAATGATCCAGGTACTTTATTACTATGATCCAGGTACTTTATCACTATGATCCAGGTACTTTATCACGATGATCCAGGTACTTTATCACTATGATCCAGGTACTTTATCACTATGATCCAGGTATTTTATCACTATGATCCAGGTACTTTATCAGGATGATCCGGGTACTTTATCACTATGATCCAGGTATTTTATCACAATGATCCAGGTACTTTATCACTATGATCCAGGTACTTTATCATGATGATCCAGGTACTTTATCACGATGAGCCGAGCACTTTATCACAATGATCCAGGTACTTTATCATGATGATCCAGGTATTTTATCACAATGATCCAGGTACTTTATCACTATGATCCAGGTATTTTATCACAATGATCCAGGTACTTTATCACGATGATCCAGGTACTTTATCACTATGATCCAGGTATTTTATCACAATGATCCAGGTACTTTATCACTATGATCCAGGTATTTTATCACAATGATCCAGGTACTTTATCACGATGATCCAGGTACTTTATCACTATGATCCAGGTTTTTTATCACTATGATCCAGGTACTTTATCACTATGATCCGGGTACTTTATCATGATGATCCACGTACTTTATCACGATGATCCAGGTACTTTATCACTATGATCCAGGTATTTTATCACTATGATCCAGGTACTTTATCACGATGATCCAGGTACTTTATCACGATGATCCAGGTACTTTATCACGATGATCCAGGTACTTTATCACTATGATCCAGGTACTTTATCACTATGATCCAGGTATTTTATCATGATGATCCGGGTACTTTATCACTATGATCCAGGTACTTTATCATGATGATCCGGGTACTTTATCACTATGATCCAGGTACTTTATCACTATGATCCAGGTACTTTATCACTATGATCCAGGTACTTTATCATGATGATCCGGGTACTTTATCACTATGATCCAGGTATTTTATCACAATGATCCAGGTACTTTATCACTATGATCCAGGTACTTTATCATGATGATCCGGGTACTTTATCACTATGATCCAGGTACTTTATCACTATGATCCAGGTACTTTATCATGATGATCCGGGTACTTTATCACTATGATCCAGGTACTTTATCACTATGATCCAGGTACTTTATCATGATGATCCGGGTACTTTATCACTATGATCCAGGTATTTTATCACAATGATCCAGGTACTTTATCACTATGATCCAGGTACTTTATCACGATGAACCGAGCACTTTATCACAATGATCCAGGTACTTTATCACTATGATCCAGGTACTTTATCACTATGATCCAGGTACTTTATCATGATGATTCAGGTACTTTATCACTATGATCCAGGTACTTTATCATGATGATCCAGGTATTTTATCACTATGATCCAGGTACTTTATCACTATGATTCAGGTACTTTATCACGATGAGCCGAGCACTTTATCACTATGATCCAGGTACTTTATTACTACGATCCAGGTACTTTATCACAATGATCCAGGTCCTTTATCACTATGATCCAGGTACTTTATCACTATGATCCAGGTATTTTATCACTATGATCCAGGTACTTTATCATGATGATCCGGGTACTTTATCACTCTGATCCAGGTATTTTATCACAATGATCCAGGTACTTTATCACTATGATCCAGGTACTTTATCATGATGATCCAGGTACTTTTTCACGATGAGCCGAGCACTTTATCACAATGATCCAGGTACTTTATCATGATGATCCAGGTATTTTATCACAATGATCCAGGTACTTTATCACTATGATCCAGGTACTTTATCACTATGATCCAGGTACTTTATCACTATGATCCAGGTACTTTATCACTATAATCCAGGTACTTTATCACTATAATCCAGGTACTTTATCACTATGATCCAGGTATTTTATCACTATGATTCAGGTACTTTATCACTATGATTCAGGTACTTTATCACTATGATCCGGGTACTTTATCATGATGATCCACGTACTTTATCACGATGATCCAGGTACTTTATCACTATGATCCAGGTATTTTATCACTATGATCCAGGTACTTTATCACAATGATCCAGGTACTTTATTACTATGATCCAGGTACTTTATCACTATGATCCAGGTACTTTATCACGATGATCCAGGTACTTTATCACTATGATCCAGGTACTTTATCACTATGATCCAGGTATTTTATCACTATGATCCAGGTACTTTATCATGATGATCCGGGTACTTTATCACTATGATCCAGGTATTTTATCACAATGATCCAGGTACTTTATCACTATGATCCAGGTACTTTATCATGATGATCCAGGTACTTTATCACGATGAGCCGAGCACTTTATCACAATGATCCAGGTACTTTATCATGATGATCCAGGTATTTTATCACAATGATCCAGGTACTTTATCACTATGATCCAGGTACTTTATCACTATGATCCAGGTATTTTATCACAATGATCCAGGTACTTTATCACGATGATCCAGGTACTTTATCACTATGATCCAGGTACTTTATCACTATGATCCAGGTATTTTATCACTATGATCCAGGTACTTTATCATGATGATCCGGGTACTTTATCACTATGATCCAGGTATTTTATCACAATGATCCAGGTACTTTATCACTATGATCCAGGTACTTTATCATGATGATCCAGGTACTTTATCACTATGATCCGGGTACTTTATCATGATGATCCACGTACTTTATCACAATGATCCAGGTACTTTATCACTATGATCCAGGTATTTTATCACTATGATCCAGGTACTTTATCACGATGATCCAGGTACTTTATCACGATGATCCAGGTACTTTATCACGATGATCCAGGTACTTTATCACTATGATCCAGGTACTTTATCACTATGATCCAGGTATTTTATCATGATGATCCGGGTACTTTATCACTATGATCCAGGTACTTTATCATGATGATCCGGGTACTTTATCACTATGATCCAGGTACTTTATCACTATGATCCAGGTACTTTATCACTATGATCCAGGTACTTTATCATGATGATCCGGGTACTTTATCACTATGATCCAGGTATTTTATCACAATGATCCAGGTACTTTATCACTATGATCCAGGTACTTTATCATGATGATCCGGGTACTTTATCACTATGATCCAGGTACTTTATCACTATGATCCAGGTACTTTATCACTATGATCCAGGTACTTTATCATGATGATCCGGGTACTTTATCACTATGATCCAGGTACTTTATCACTATGATCCAGGTACTTTATCATGATGATCCGGGTACTTTATCACTATGATCCAGGTATTTTATCACAATGATCCAGGTACTTTATCACTATGATCCAGGTACTTTATCACGATGAACCGAGCACTTTATCACAATGATCCAGGTACTTTATCACTATGATCCAGGTACTTTATCACTATGATCCAGGTACTTTATTACTATGATCCAGGTACTTTATCACTATGATCCAGGTACTTTATCACGATGATCCAGGTACTTTATCACTATGATCCAGGTACTTTATCACTATGATCCAGGTATTTTATCACTATGATCCAGGTACTTCAGCCATTCCATGTGCCCACCAAGCAGCTCTCATAGGAATGAATGGGAACCATTCTCTTTTACAGCGTTGTTTATGGTATAAACAGCCTGTTCTCAGTCTGACAAAATGCATATGAGTGGAAGTGCATGTGCACGAATATGGTACGTCAGAGCTAGTGACGTAGAATAAAAAGTGAGAGGTTGCAAGGGGTGTTGGATGGGTCCAACTAACATAGGACTGTCAACCAGGGGACCAGTGTTTGTGTCCCAAAGTGTTGTTGAGCTATTTTACGTTACGTCTGTACTAAAGTTATATTGTTTACATACATATATCACTTAATCCAGTCATGATGTTTTTCTTAAACCTGGAGTAAGACTTAAACCTGGTACCATACCATTTTGCCTTGACCGCGAAAAGCTGTTTCCCAATGTTAACCCGGTGATGTGAAATGACACATGAAAAAGCATTATCACGACACACAGAATGTCATTAAAATGATAAAAATGCTATGTATGCCTTTAACATGGGATCAGGTTGATTTTAGGAATTGAAATGATTTTCTAGTCCTTCACATCCAGCTCTGTCTCTGATTAGTGGATTCAGCTACCTCGGCCACCACCATTGACAACAGGTGCCTAAAATCAACCTTACAGCCATGCAAGGGTGCTTTCCATCCTGTAATATGGTAGATGTGGAAACAACTTTTCTTCCTCTTCTCTTATTTTGTGGTCCAGGTTCATCTCTTCACATTTAGATAAAATGATGAGCCTATAAAACGTTTGTAGTATGCAGCTTATTATCAGAACTATAGCACAGAACTGTAGCACTCCCTCATATCCTTTGGTACATGCTGTCATTTCACCTTTCCCAACTCATTTCAGCTGAATGTCAAAACTCCTGATGTGATTGGAGGATTATTCGCCCGGCGTGGGGACCAGCTCCTAATTAAGAAGTGAGAGCAGCTTGGTGCATTTCCATCAGAGTGTGATGACACCCTTTTTCTTCAGGGTTTGATAGAAGCGGGGAATTGCACACCCAGGACATTATGATCCTTCCTTGATATCATGCAGACATAAAGAAACTCTGGTCTTTTGGGCCCTTTTCAGACTTCGCTGCTGTCTTTTGTATTTCTGATTGTGGGTGACTGGAGTGAATATTAATGAACACCTTTCCACTAGGTTACCTGCATCACGGCAGACCTACAAGAGTTTGCGTTATTTTGTTATTATATTTATTGGTTTATTTTCATTGAAACACCCTTTATACGTATTTCCTTATTATGTAGGGGGCGGCAGTAGCTCAGTCTGTAGGGACTTGGTTTAGGAATCGGAGGGTCTACTATACCTAGGAACTAGGAATACTACAATACCACAGTGCCGATTGAAAAGTGGTATGGCCCAACCTCTTTAGCCAGAAGTTAGAATAACAATATCAACGGTACTCAACTTAAAACTACAACAAGAAATGGCAACTAGTACTACAACATAAAACACTCAACTCACTTCGGAGAAATGGCTGCCGACTCTGACATGCATGTCTACCACCACACAGTCTCTGCACTGCTGTTTGGCCACTGTTTGGATGAGGACGGACCACCTTTCTGGGCACCGGCAGAAGCCTCACCGGTCAGTGGAGGGAACACCACAGGAGACGTCACCAAAAACGGCGACACGCTCACACTTTCTTTGGGTGCAGGTCACCCACTCACCAACAGAGGGCAAACTTTCCTCAGGGATACAGAGGCACGAAAAAGATCTGGCACATCAGGCAAAACATTAGCATCAGCGGAGGATGGACATCACCTCCAGCTATGTCTTTCCCCATGATAAAGTCAACTGGAAAGCATGAACCAACAGCCACCAGGAAATAACCAGTGATCAGGTTAGATTTCACATGAATGTGGTGAAGAGGGGTGGGCAAGAACCCCTCAAAGTACCTCTTACGACAGCGCTCTCACCACAGGCAGACATTACGTTGAAGGCAGCACACTGTAAAGAATGAACGGCTGCGAGCCGCCGGTGTCACACAGCACCATGGCGGGGCGCTGGTCCTCAGCCTTTCCTGTTAAGGACTAAAGTGATCAGAGTGACTCAGTGTGGTAACCTTATGTTCGTTTAAGTAAGCAGTAGTACGCTCTAGGACAGTTTTTAAATTCCAGTATTAATTCACACACAGAGGCTAAGTCAACAGCCTTGCATGCTTTACACCAGCATCCATAAAATATTTGTTTCTCTCTGGCAGAGTCAACATAAGTCTGTGTAGGTGCTCTCTTGAGGTTATGGAACTGCTGTCGGTACGCCTCCGGTACCAACACACACACACAAACACACACACACACACACACACACACACACACACACACACTCACACACACACACTGCAGACAGTGACGAGCAGGCCTCCTGAGCTTTACCAACGAGCTCACACTGCAGTAGTAAAACCCTGCATCCTTCGGCCAGTGTCATGCCGTGGCGATGAGTTCAAATGCACTGAAATACGATTTCACCTCAGACTCACAAAACACAAGTGCACCAAACCAGCAGGAGACTCTACTAGTGCCGGTAAGCTGAAAACTCCCCTAGCCACTCAAGAGTACAGCTTTGAGCTCCCCTACAGTAAGGCAACTCAGCACAGGTGCATCATAATAAACAGCAATCTCCTGCAATCACTCTTCTTTACACTTCTCAGATTCATTGAGAAGGTTTTGTGACAAACTCCTCCAACACAAAAGCTGCCATGCTCACCCTGGACCACCACTTAACTTAAACCCATATGTAGACATAACAATGGGACCTTATAAGAATGCTGTCCAAAAAAATGTTTTCAGTGGAAGTCATGATGCTTTGCTTGCATTATGCAGCACAAAGTGTCATTGCAAGATTTACCTGAATGCTGAGGCTGTGGAATGTAATAATAGATAGAGGATAGATAGATAGATAGATAGATAGATAGATAGATAGACAGATAGATGGATAGATAGATAGATAGATAGATAGATAGATAGACAGATAGATAGATAGATAGATAGATAGATAGACAGACAGATAGATAGATAGATAGAGCAGGTTATCAACAATATACATGAGACACTATACACATCTATACTAATGCATTAAGTATATACAGAGAATATAATTCTAAGAAAAATTAAACACTATACACTAATAATCCGGGCTCCACGGTGGTGCAGTGGTTAGCACTCTCGCCTCACAGCAAGAGGGTCGCAGGTTCAATTCCGGCTTGGGACTCTTCTGTGTGGAGTTTGCATGTTCTCCGCGTGTAAGTGTGGGTTTTCTCCGGGTACTCCGGCTTCCTCCCACCGTCCAAAGACATGCTGTTTAGGTTAATTGATGACTCAAAATGTCCCGTAGGTGTGGATGTGAGTGTGAATGGTTGTCTGTCTATATGTTGTCTGTCTCTATGTGTCCTGCGATGGACTGGCGACCTGTCCAGGGTGAACCCGCCTTCGCCCAATGCCAGCTGGGATCGGCTCCAGCCCCCCCGCGACCCCTAACGGGATACGCGATTGACGATGGATTGATGGATGGACACTAATAATCCACACTACAATAATAATAATATAATTATGATATGATATATAATAATAATAATACATATTCTATAATAATGTGATGATGATGATGATATAATGATATAGTATATAATGTAATGTTATATAACATTACATGATATATATGTATGATATATCTAATATAATATACTAGATATAGATATATGGTATAATAATAATAATAATAATAATAATAATAATAATATAGATACAATACACAATATAACATAATGTAATACTGTATAATACAATATTCATTACACATTAGCAGGGAGTCTAAATGAATCAAACTAAATATAGAAGAAATATCAGGATACTCACACAGGCTTGGACTCAGAAGCAGACTCAGACTCAGGACAGTTCACAATAATCGGCATCTGCAACGAGAGGAGAGGTTAAACATGCCAAAATATAACAGGATGTGCACCAAAATAAAAGCATGCAACACAGAACAATTAATCTAAGTCCTCATCTTCCTGATAAGAAATAAAGAATCACACTCTCTATACAGTCAATAGTGCAGATGTTAATGTTAACTAGTGCAGATGTTAATGTTAAATAGTGCAGATGTTAGATGTTAAATAGTGCAGATGTTAATGTTAAATAGTGCAGATGTTAATGTTAAATAGTGCAGATGTTAGATGTTAAATAGTGCAGATGTTAATGTTGAATAGTGCAGATGTTAAATGTTAAATAGTGCAGATGTTAGATGTTAAATAGTGCAGATGTTAATGTTAAATAGTGCAGATGTTAATGTTAAATAGTGCAGATGTTAAATGTTAAATAGTGCAGATGTTAATGTTAAATAGTGCAGATGTTAGATGTTAAATAGTGCAGATGTTAATGTTAAATAGTGCAGATGTTAGATGTTAAATAGTGCAGATGTTAATGTTGAATAGTGCAGATGTTAGATGTTAAATAGTGCAGATGTTAATGTTAAATAGTGCAGATGTTAGATGTTAAATAGTGCAGATGTTAATGTTAAATAGTGCAGATGTTAGATGTTAAATAGTGCAGATGTTAATGTTAAATAGTGCAGATGTTAGATGTTAAATAGTGCAGATGTTAGATGTTAAATAGTGCAGATGTTAATGTTAAATAGTGCAGATGTTAGATGTTAAATAGTGCAGATGTTAATGTTAAATAGTGCAGATGTTAGATGTTAAATAGTGCAGATGTTAATGTTAAATAGTGCAGATGTTAATGTTAAATAGTGCAGATGTTAATGTTAAATAGTGCAGATGTTAGATGTTAAATAGTGCAGATGTTAGATGTTAAATAGTGCAGATGTTAATGTTAAATAGTGCAGATGTTAGATGTTAAATAGTGCAGATGTTAGATGTTAAATAGTGCAGATGTTAGATGTTAAATAGTGCAGATGTTAGATGTTAAATAGTGCAGATGTTAAATGTTAAATATTGCAGATGTTAATGTTAAATAGTGCAGATGTTAATGTTAAATAGTGCAGATGTTAATGTTAAATAGTGCAGATGTTAGATGTTAAATAGTGCAGATGTTAATGTTAAATAGTGCAGATGTTAATGTTAAATAGTGCAGATGTTAATGTTAAATAGTGCAGATGTTAGATGTTAAATAGTGCAGATGTTAATGTTAAATAGTACAGATGTTAATGTTAAATAGTGCAGATGTTAGATGTTAAATAGTGCAGATGTTAGATGTTAAATAGTGCAGATGTTAGATGTTAAATAGTGCAGATGTTAGATGTTAAATAGTGCAGATGTTAGATGTTAAATAGTGCAGATGTTAATGTTAAATAGTGCAGATGTTAATGTTAAATAGTGCAGATGTTAATGTTAAATAGTGCAGATGTTAGATGTTAAATAGTGCAGATGTTAGATGTTAAATAGTGCAGATGTTAGATGTTAAATAGTGCAGATGTTAGATGTTAAATAGTGCAGTGTTAGATGTTAAATAGTGCAGATGTTAATGTTAAATAGTGCAGATGTTAATGTTAAATAGTGCAGATGTTAGATGTTAAATAGTGCAGATGTTAATGGTAAATAGTGCAGATGTTAGATGTTAAATAGTGCAGATGTTAATGGTAAATAGTGCAGATGTTAGATGTTAAATAGTGCAGATGTTAATGGTAAATAGTGCAGATGTTAATGGTAAATAGTGCAGTGTTAGATGTCAGATGTCAGGGGGAGCAGAGAGCTCTCTGCCAGCCAGAGGTGATGTGTTGAACAGCTTGATAGCTGTTGGCAGGACAGACTTCCTGTATCTGTCCTGGTGACAGTGGAGCTGAATCAGTCTGTTTGGTACCGGGTGAAGTGGGTGGTCCGGATGGTCCAGAATAGACAACAGCTTGTTCATAGTCCTCCTCCACCACAGCCTCAAAAGTGTCTGGTTTGCAGCCAATCACAGAGCCGGCCTTCCTGATCAGCTTGTTCAGTCTGTTGGCGTCGCCGGCTCTGATGCTGGTCCCCCAGCAGACCACAGCAGAGTACAGGGTGCTGGTCCCCCAGCAGACCACAGCAGAGTACAGGGAGCTGCTCCCCCAGCAGACCACAGCAGAGTACAGGGTGCTGGTCCCCCAGCAGACCACAGCAGAGTACAGGGTGCTGGTCCCCCAGCAGACCACAGCAGAGTACAGGGTGCTGGTCCCCCAGCAGACCACAGCAGAGTACAGGGTGCTGGTCCCCCAGCAGACCACAGCACAGTACAGGGTGCTGCTCCCCCAGCAGACCACAGCACAGTACAGGGTGCTGGTCCCCCAGCAGACCACAGCAGAGTACAGGGTGCTGATCCCCCAGCAGACCACAGCAGAGTACAGGGCGCTGGTCCCCCAGCAGACCACAGCAGAGTACAGGGTGCTGGTCCCCCAGCAGACCACAGCACAGTACAGGGCGCTGGCTACAACGGACTGGTAGAAGATCTCCAGCATTCTGCTGCACACGTTGAAGGATCTGAGCTTCCTCAGGAAGTAGAGGCGGCTCATCCCCTTCTTGTAAACAGTGTCAGTGTTGCTCGGTAGAAAAGGCTGGATGGTGTTGAATGCACTAGAGAAATCAAAAAATGTGACTCTCACAGTGCACCCAACACCATCCAGATGTGAGAGAGCTCTCTGCAGGAGATAAATGACGGCATCCTCCACATCTCGATGAGGCTGGTAGGCAAATTGCAGAGGGTCTAGTGATGGTCTCACCTGTGGTCTCAGATGGGTCAGGACCAGTCTCTCCAGCACCTTCATCACAAGAGAGGTGAGGGCCACTGGTCGTTGAGGTCCGATGGAGATGACTTCTTGGGCACCGGAACCAGGCAGGAGGTCTTCCACAGGGTTGGTACCTTCTCCTGGTCCAAGCTCAGGTTGTTGCTGGCAGGTTGGATGTTGGCTATGTGTTCATTGAGCAGTTGTCACACACCACAAAGATTTGTAACAGCGGACGTGGGAGCGGGTACAGTCTGGATCCTCAACTGCTTGTTGGGATTTATTTAAGTATCTTCTTATAAGAAATAATCTCAAAGTTATTCCTGCATATGTGCTATGTGTATGATAACAAATACCTTACACAGTTCCATGCAGGAATGAAATCTGGTGAATGTTCCACATAAATGTGGGTCAGCTGGTCTAAACCTGTCTAAACCAGACCAGAACTTACCTGTAACCATAGCAGTGGCAGATTAGAAAACCAGGTCATTTGTAAAGGTGTTGGAAAGCTCTGCAGAGAGCATCATACCACCCCGATAGCGCCGTGGCTCTAGGGATGGTCATGTTAGTTGTAGTTAGCTGTTCGCGATGTCAGGTGGTTGATCAAATATCCAACACAGTCCTCCTCTGTTCCACAGTCTCTCCTTAGGTTTAAGAAAAGATCAACTCTGTTAAGCAGAGGCATCAAACTCCTTAGGTTTAGGGAAAGGTTGACTCGGTTAGGTTTAGGCACCAAAACTACTTAGGTTTTGGAAAAGATCGACTTGGTTGGGCTTAGACAACAAAACTAATTAGTTAGGTTTAGGAAAAGATCAACTTGGTTAGGCTTAGGCAACAACACTACTCAGATTTAGGAAAAGATCGTCTTGGTATGGCGTAGGCAACAACACTACTCAGATTTAGGAAAAGATTGATTTGGTTGGGCTTAGACAACAAAAGCAATTAGTTAGGTTTAGGAAAAGATCCACTGGTCTTCTGGAAGAAAGTCCTGTGTTTTTGACCCAACAATCTACCCTAACCTCCTCCCTACTTCGCATTCACTGCTCTTTATACTTCTGGGATTACAATTACATAGATTACAGACAAATTGATTTTGTGCTGACCATCACGAAAAAATGTGAATCAATACATTAAATTTTGTGACTATTTCATAAAGTGCTGTTTGTCTGGGCTGAATTCCTGTTATTGGATGTATTACAACAATGCTTAAAGATTCAATTCAATTCATTTTATTTTATTGATACAGCCCAAAATCACAAATGATAATTTTGCCTCTGGAGGCTTTACAGTCTGTACAGGATATAACATCCTCTGTACTTTATCATCTGATAACTATTAACAGGGAAAAAAAAGAAAGCTCATGAGGATCCCCCTTCAGGATGGACAGATGTGCAATAAGATGTTTTTGCTCTTCTCCTGACTGGCTAGTTTTTATTTTATGCCTCTCCACACAGTGCAGGGACACTGCCATCTTTTATACTGACTTCTCTGTTTCAGAATTAGTTCCATGCTTCTATGAGCAGATAATCTCTCTGGACTCTGGAGGAAACGATGCTTGTAGTAAAATGATCCAGTCACCTTGATGCTATTCACCTGAGTTGCTGCTGTGTTGTCATTGAGTGGGTGTGAGGGCTACAGTGTGAGCCTACGCTCTACCCACTACTGAAGCGCCACAAAAGGTAGAAAGGGTTGAGAAAGAAGGAGCAGAGGAGGTTAGTGATTGGTCGATGAATAGCAAGTGTATACAGCCTGTTCTCTTCCTCTGCATCTGTAAGAATGAATTTCCTTCAATGGTAGAAATATGATGGTAGAAAATAATTCCACCAACGTGCGGTGTGGGAATAAAACAAACTTCTAAGGCAGCAGCAGCTGTGATGGCAGAAAAGAAAATCAGTTTCATCAAAAGTAGAATGTGCTTTAAACAATGTCAAAGAGCCAATTCAGTTATTGGGAATAAGCTTCAATGGAATTAAATAATGTCCATTTAAATGTATGAATAGGGTCTTACCTGTTGAAAGTCGTCATCTCTGATCATCTTGTTGTGGTTCCTTTATTCTGTGCCAAACTCAAATCCGACAGCTGGGTTTATGATGTCAAACTTCTTGTTTTGCAGTTTTCGCTGTAGTGTTGCTGCCATCCTGTCATAAATTGATTTGGGTACAATTATATAAACTAACTAAATTGCTACTAACTTATTAAATAACTACTAAATTGTGCAAACATAAGTCTTTAGTACCCTTACAATACAAAGAAGGAATTTTATAATTGTACTTACTAAGGCTGTTGTATACTCTGTGTTTAAGTCTGTGTTTTATCTTTAGATGCCCTCAACTGGCTCCTTTCAACACAAAGGAGCAGCAGCTCTACGTCAGCCACCCTCCCGATAAAGCCCATTTCAGATGCTTGTACCCGCGATCTAGTTCTTCGGGTCCTGACCCAGCCCTCATGACCAGAGGTGAGAGGAGGAGCAAAGACTGACCGGTAGATCCAGAGCTTTGCCTTCCAGCTCAGCTCTTTCTTCATCACAATAGTGAGGTAAAGCGACTGTAATACTTCCCCGCTGCTCTGATTCTCCAGCCAATCTCATGCTCCATCGTCTCCTCACTCGGGAACAAGACCCCGAGGTACCTGAACTCCTTCACCTGGGGAAAAGACTCATTCCCTACCCGGAGTAGACAGTCCATCGGTTTCCTGCTGAGAACCGTGGCCTCTGATTTAGAGATGCTGATCTTCATCCCAGCCGCTTCACACTCAGCTTTACTAAGTTTGGACTATATTTTTCCTATGTATTTTTAATAGTTCGCATTTTTGTACAACCTGTTTTTAGCTTCATTTGTTGGCGACTGATCATAAAACAAAACATTTAGGTCGTTTTACAGACCTTTAAGAAAGAATTTTTTTTCTGTTGAGTTGTTTCAGAAAGAAGGATTGGGATCTTCAGGTCAGACTTTTATTTCAGGTGGATTACGGTAAATGACACCAGTGGCTTGTTTCAGAAAGCCGGATCTCAGCAAACATACAGATCATGTCTGTGTAACGTCTGTCAGTCCAGACTCACTTTTGTACATCTAGTGGACGTGCAATAATATTCACCCATACAGTTCAACAACCCACAAAATACAATGACCAGTAATGGCCTATATTTTAAACTTCCACAGGTATGAGGAAAATAAGGGATTTTTGTGAAAGTTGTCAAAACACTTCACATGCCTTTTTATGTTGGGATATTTCAGAAAACTAGAAAACCTCCCCTTCAGTATGTATAACATTCTGAATGATGAGGATGCCTCTGTATTACTAGGACAAGACTCAGCGAGACAAGACTCAGATGTAAAGTATTGATGCAGCCAGATATCATCAAATGATAGCATAAGAAAGAAGGTTTTTGGTCTAAAACCTGCAACTATTTGAAGTTGCTTTGATTGAATTTATGTCAACAACTTCCTGCCACTGCAGCACATGTTAGTGAAGCATCACACATCAATTCATGTCCACTGTAATGTTAGAATTAGATTGTTCTGCCTCCATAATGTGTCTGTGTTTCACCACTTCTCTGCCAGAGAAAGACCAAGTATTTGACCTGTTGACCTGGAAGTCAGAAACCTTCATCTGGTCAGGACCATACTGGGTTGTTATCTAGTGAGATTCACCAGGCTGGTTGGAAATGAAGAGTCTCACCACTTAGAGCCCTGAGAGGTCAAACAATCAGTTTCTGGATGGATGTAAAAGTTAAGATGTGTACGGTGGATTCATCAATATTTTCATTATTACATTTAATATCCTTCATCTTTCAGTCATCATCTGCTATAATAATAAGATATTCCTTCATTAGTCCCACAGTGGGGCAATTTACATTACGTAATTAAACGTGGTTCTGTTTGGTGCAGGGACAATGTGTATTAGCAGAACAATGGCCATTTGTTTTTGGGATAACGGGCTGGAACATTTTTCGGTCTATTGAGGTTTTGAAATTATGGTCCGTCTCTGTCCTTCAGATGTAGGTAGACTACAAAGTCTTGGTTCTGAGCATATGGCTCTGCTGGGCCACGTGTTTGTTTAGCAGTTGATTTTCGTCTCCAGTCGACAGGTCTGTGATTGGTGCTTTGGTGGACTTGAAGCCCACACTGAACCTGTGCAAGTCTAGCCTCACAGAGCAGACACTGAAGTAAATGTACCAAGGATAACTGGCAAATACCACAATACCCCAGTTTACTACAACTGTAATGTCACATTTTACTTCACACAGTAGAGAACTTTCAATTAGTGCACTAGAGTAATGGCAATGGTATATTAACTGAGTCTTCCTTTAATGTCCCTGATGACCCTTAGACCTGCTACCTGTCTGCACAGCTACACCTGGTTTGCTCATTAGCTCAGCAGCATACAGAAAGAAGAAAACCTGAGCGAGTGTACTGCAGTAAGATAATAAATGCAGATGCTTGCATACAGGTAACCCGAGGTCACTGAACAGTGATGGGTATGATAGGATGTGAATCATATGTATAAGATTCTGGAGCAGTTTGTTGGATTGCTTTCCACCACCGACATCAAAACACCCAACTCTTCCACTCACTCTGAGAATCTATGAGCAGGAGTGATACCTTACTTTATCATGGCTCATTGATTTATACAGCTGTGTGGTTTGGGATTTTAACCTCTGTAGCAGCAGGCACCTTTTGGGTCGCAATGCCAGTCACTTGTCCAGACTGGTATAGGTCAAGAAATGTTGTCTGGACTGACATAAAATTTAGTATATATTAGGGTTAAGGTTAATGGGACAGTAATGCGTTATCTCGGGTGGATACTGCCATCATATGAAACCCAAGCAATCCATTAAAACCAACCATTTCATACTAGTTTGTCGCAAAGGAGGCTAAATAAAGCGGCAAACTTTTGATAAATTGTGGTGAGGAAAAACTGTCTGGGCCACCCCACAAGTCTCACAAGCATGCCCACTTTCTGATAGTCCCAGTCAGTCTGGATCAAGTCATAGTCAAGTCAGCACTCTGACACACTGACAGCTGTTGTTGCCTGTTGGGCTGCAATGGACAAACATGAGATAAATCATTATAATAATTATATAATGATTAAATATTTTAATCAATTGACAGCCCTAGTACAGACATTTATGGCAATAGTGCCTCTCACCAGTTTAAATCCTGGGGGTCCAGCTGTTTCAAGTCTGAATGTCTAAAACTAAGTGCTGACTTTAGCAGTGAAGTTGTTCAGAAGCCAAGTCAACCAGGACAAGACGTGACGTATGAAGCATGATAATGTGTCATTTTACCAATAAAGCCAGTTATTTTGTAAAAGCAACACCGCTATCTTATAATCTTCACGTGTGGCGTCGGCCTATATTTTCCCATATCCATCTGCATGTTTGTGCCCCTGACTGTGCGGTCATTTTGATAGTTAGTTTATTGGCAGAGACGAGGGATCGGCTTGTGTTTCCGTTGTGCCGGGAGGAGATTGTGCTTCGGCAGGGATGGACTTTGTTGGGGTTTCTAACAATGGCTGACTTCGGGCTGACTGCTCATGGACGGTACATCCGAAGTCTAGACCTTCTGCTCTTGGCAAAGTAGTCTCCTGGTGGCAGGCGATAAACAAACTATCCAGACGCACGGACCATGGATGTATTATTGAGGAGCCCTCAGGCAGCTCTACTTCTTGGTCCTCTCATGTTGGACTGAGGACAGACTGCATGCTACAGTTACTCACTATCACCTGGTGGTATTACAACACAGCATGGGCTGGAGCTAGCTGGTTAGCATGCTTATTTCAGCAGATATCTCTGCAGCACATAGATATCAGCACTGTCACCTCTTCACATTTTGTTGATAACATTTGTTCATAATTTTGAATGTTTTAAACTAAAATTCTGGCCAGATCTTCCACATTGCACCTTTAAAAACAAAACAGGGGCCGGAGGAATATTCACAAGTAAACACCAACAGACTTTGTGCACAGCCTCATTACAAAATGAACAGGTGACTGAGCAACTAATAAATGCAAAACTGCAGAAATGCCAAATTATTTATAGCCCTGTGGGGTTTGTCTATGCAGACGGCAGCTGCAACACAACAGCTTCAGGGACCAATCACAAAGGTACAGTAGGCTACATTATGTACGCAGCGTAACACCAACAGCTACACACAGATAGACATGTAAGGAATGAAACAGAGTGATGGACGACATCCATGTCATATTATTTCCCTGAACTGATGCCATGACAGTCATTTTGTTTGTTTCATCTGCTTCCTCCATCGCTGCTAGCTAGTCTTTCCAAAATGTGGTAACTGATATCGTTACCAGCAGTGGAGCAAGTGTTTTATTAGGATGATGGCTATAGGGATAGTGACGGTCAGAGGCAGAGCTACCTGGCTTGGATGGGTCAGATAGCCCAGTCTCACAGCAGTTTATGAGATACTCATGAAATTCAGTGTACTGATTAGTATACACTGGCATGAATTTCGCAGGTTTTTTTTCATGACAGTCATCACAAAATCAGTTTGTGTGTAATCAACATAACTGTGAACTAAGAGGTATAAACAGCAGCAAACACCACACAGAGAGGAGTTCGAGGTGGATGGGGGGTCGAAAAAACACTGGATTTTTGCCCAGGAGACCAAAGTTCGGATCTGGTGTGAAACCTGAAGCCAGAGTTGATTTATTTATCACGTAACTTCCTTACTTAAGTTACAGCACGGCCGGAGTTACTTAAACCCAAACAATGACCTTTTCTGAAACCTAACTAATTATTATTATTATTATTTTTTTTGCAACTATTCCTGAACCTAACTAAGTCGTTTTATTTTGAAAAGACTGGAGCGGAAATTGACATGTGCATTACATGTCGGCAAAAGCATGAACATTTTTTTGGAAGTCGTGCCGAGTGTCACGAAAAGAAGGGAAATGTGTCACTATGTACACAAATCAAATACCGGTAGATTAAATTTGGTGACTATTGAGACTGTGTTGTGTCGGTGCAGCAGCTCACGTTATCAAATTAAAAGGAAAAATGGACAACAACCAACAGTGCTGGTCAAACGAAAACATTAGGGCACTGCTAACTCGAGGTCGACCGATTAGTCGGGCTGATTAGTTGACATTATTTTCTATAATCGGCCGATATCTGAGCATATTAAGCTGAATATCAAGCAGGCGTATCAGCAGGCAGCCCAGTGTTGTTGTTGCTGTAGACCAGGTGTGACTCCGCCCCCCTTGTGTCAATCAAACTGCCTTTCTAGCAGCAGACCTCAGCAGTGTTGTCAGATCCCTCCAGCAAATCCTTTTCAAAAAAGCGACTAGTGAAAAATCTAGTGATTTTTCAGGTGTTATTGGAGACTTCTGAAGACTCTGGTATCGTTCTTCCTCTTCCCAACGAGCAGTGGGAGCTGCCGTGGACCCTCCGGTCCTCGTCGTACAGCGGTCCCTCCTAGCTGCAGTAACAGCAGGAGATGTTCATCCCTCCTCCTCCAGACTGCACGAAGCCGCTACTGGCTGGATGTAAATGTAAATTTTTCTTTGTCTTAAATAAACAGCCACAGCCTCAGTCACGTCTTCACCTCGTCCAGCGAGTGTGAGCCTCTCTGGACATCAGCACAGCAGAACCGGGGATACCTTCAGCAGCATCCAGCTGGCTGCTCATCATGTCTCAGTGTAAACTGGACACTAAATACAGAGAGGAGCGGGAATCAAACCCTGAATTTAAACTCCTCTGCATCTGTGATCAATGCTGCTAAGTGCATTAACACTTCATTTTTCATCCAGAGGTTTATTTGACAAAGTTTAGTTTTTTTGATTACCTGTTTCATACATATATATATACATGTATTTGTTATTATTAAGAAAATCAGCCGAACTTCTGCATATGAAATATCTGCTTCATATATCGGCCATCAGCTGTTCTGATTCTGTAAAAGAAAAAAAGAAAATCGGCATCAAAAAAAAAAAAAAAAAACATATCAGTCGACCGCTACTGCTAACATTTGACCAAGCTTTATCTGGAAAATATCACATTTATTTACTTTACATGGAGCTCAAATTAATACTGAATTATATTAAATCATGTTTGCTGAACCAGTTAGAGTTAATGTTTGATCGTGAGTCGTAAGCAATCTGAAATTATTCTTTAGAAGGAGTTTACCGGCAAGTTTGGCTCTGGGCAGAAAATCTTCAATAACCTTTCAGCATATTATAATTCAAGTGTTGTGAGAGAAAACTAGACTTCTGGACATCCTCACGGCTCTGTTTTCAGACTTTACAGTCAAACTAGGCAGCGCTGATCAAATATGAATCAATATTCTGTTACTGTGATGATTATTTCTCTCCTCGGATGTTTTCAGAAACATGTAGTTACTGTTTAGCTGTAAAATGAGAAAATACTATTTTCTTTAAGGAAGCCGTTTATTTGCACTGATACTGTTCTCTCAAGTACCTGACTAATGATATTGGTCTACAGCTGCTTAGTGCATTACTATCTAGGTTGGCTTTTACAGCATTTTTCAGCAGCATCTGAGAAGATACCAGTTTGGAGTGATGTGCTGTAATTGTTAGGACACGTCTTTCCAAAGTGCAGTTTCATAAATGATTTATTTTTCAACCTGGACCATATTTTCCCATGTTTGTGTCTAAGCGACTATGGGGAAAACCATTTTTGAAACTGGTACAGTGTTGATGGAGAACACTGCAGCCACTACACAGACTGAAATATCACCAAATCAGTTCTGCATCGTCTATGTACATTCACTTGTTTTAGCCACTGACAGACTGAGATTGTTATTATGAGTGCACCATTAAGGAAAGGACCCTGGGAAATGTGAAGCTGAAGGTGGAAACCTCCCCGTAAACTTCAGACCTCCCAGAGGATTGTCTCATTATTAGATGTCATCTCTCTGGGACTCTTCTTGATGTCCGATGTCTTAGGCACCGGAGAACGTTAAATTAGCTCATGTAACTTAAACTATGAATAGCATTCTGACTGTATACAAATACTGTATACTTTAAATACTATATACCATTCCCAATCAATGGTGGAGATAGTTTCTCTGTGACAGCTTTTGACATTTAAAATTGTCTAATTTCGTTTGCATACATTGGTTATCTTACTCAGTGGGGTGGGGGAAGGGAGGAGTGGATATTTTAAAGACTGGAGGGGCTAATAAGAGCCGTTAGGAGGGCGATATGGGCATGTAGGGGATAATGTAGAGTGAGCCAGTCGAAGCAGAGGGGTCTTGCATTAATCTGAAGGGGTTTATTTCACAGCATCGTGCTAGCTGTACTTTATCCTAGTTATTACACAACTACTTACTTAAGAAATCAATAATTTGACAGAAAAACATCCGCCAGAGTCCAACATCAGACCTGTGTCCATAGGTCTGTTATAAAGAGCAACAGTCTGCTGTAAAGAAATAAGAGTTTAGGATGGTTTCAGCATGTTAATGTGATCCATGTTCAGTATTACAGATGGATGTAAATGCTGATGAGCTGCGGTCATGCTCAATCTAACTTCCAGTATTGAAAAATTTAAATGTTATCAGACCCTACAGAGAAATAAAAACATTTTTATTTACTTTCCACTTGTTCTGGTCTGTTTGTCATCATGTGTCTTGCGTGGTAACCACACTGTTGAAATCTTCACTCATAACTGTCACTTATCGTCACTTAAAATAACAATCTGAGCCTGTCGGTGGCAAAAACAAGCACTTTTAGTGGATGTACATTGATGGTGCAGAACTCCTCCGAGTGATTACACTGCAGCTCTAGCAGCTGCCGTCTGCAGCCTCAATACCGGACCAATTTCAAAAACTGTCCCCATTAGTGACCCAAACGTGGGAAAACAGGGTCCAGGTTGAAAAACACCAAAGTTCCCTTTTAAGCCGCAGTACGTTCAGACACGCCTTCTGTCTCTGTCGACTGCTACAATGGCATCGCAGCCAATTCAGAGCAACATCAGAGAGGTATTCAAAGGGAATTGAGCTTTCTGAAACTGAAGGTACAAGGACAGGGGTGCCAAGGTTGTTGCTCTATTTCTTGTCCCACTTTTTGACTTGAAAAAAACATGTCACAAATCCTGCTGCTGCACCAAATCTTCCCTTCCCCTCAGAGGGGATGTGTGAATGTCTGGTTTCCATCAGGCTTTTTATATCTGATGGATGGATGGATGGATGGATGGATGGATAATAGACAGACTGATTGATTTCAACTTTATTAATCCTAGAGGGGAATGTTCCTGTACAGTAGTAGTATTAAAGACAGGCAGAGATAACAGAGGGAAAGGAGAGGACGACGTCCTCCCTCAGAGAGACAGACCATCCTCATCTTTCTTGAAGAAAATATTCCTTTTCAATATATTTACTTTAAATGAAAGTAAATGCAATACACAGAAAACACTTGCTTGGGGATATTTTGAAATAAATGAAAGCAACATCTCGATACTCTATGAACAGATATGTCTTCGTATTCCCCTGAAATGAGACTTGATTGATGGTTTCAGGTAAAACTGGGTTGTTAACACAGCAAAGGGGGTGAAAAACAAAATGGAAGAGGAGGACGATGAATAGGTTCACTTCAGTTTATTTTCAGACTCAAAGTCCGTTCGAAAAATATATAACACGAATATAATAAGATACATTAAATAAAAGAAAAGCAATGCCCCTTTTTTTGCTATCAAATAGCGTTAAAACCAGGATATGACAGCAGTATGATATGGTGTTCTGATTATCATTTAATCGACAAATAAACTTGTACATCAGACTCTCAACAGAGCCTGGAAGTGTTCGTACCTTCCACAATAATTCACTTGCACTTTAAGTGCTGTCTGCATACAGTCATTACAGGCTACCTGAAGCTATGCATGCTCACCTTTTTAACTGTGGATGAATGATGACGAATGTCCCAAAGAAATTAGACTACCCTCCCGACAGCGAAAAGAAAAATAAAACCACAACCCTCCTCATTTCTGACCACTCAGCTCCTAATAACTCTGGTTCAGTCTCATACTCATATGTGCCTCTTATTCCCTCATTGTCTGGACAGTGTGGGGTTGTTGAAATAATCCCTTTAGAAATGATGAAATGAGGTTTTTATGCTGTATGTTTTTGTCCGTATTCACAGAGCCTTTGGTAGTTTAAGTTTGTCTTTTACAAGAAAATCTATCTTTCTGATCCAGCCACTCGGCTTGATGAATACTAGAGTAAAATAACGGCTTTCAATGAATGAATCTTAAGTTTTTCATCTGCAACTGTGGAAATATCTGCGACAATAACCTGGCATTATGGAGATAAGTCTTGTACTGAACACTCAATCAGCCCCAGAGGGAAAATGTTAATGTTCTCTCACTAACACAGCATGTGTCAGAAACTACCCACTAATCCACTAAAGCTCCCAAATAACGAGAACACCAGCATGTTTCCTTTAAACCGTGTTGGATATTACTGTATGCTATTATTTATCCACAAGGCCAATTTTACTGCAGATAAACACCACCTCATGGTGTTTGTACAAACAAAGGCAAACCCATTGTAGAAATGACAGAAATACAATTTCTGTGCTCGTACTGACTACCTCTCTGATTATAGGGCAGATTCAATTATGGCAGATATGCTGTGGTTAGTATGTGAATGCCTGCTTTAGTTAAGTGAAACCTTAACACAAGCTGCAGCGTCTTTAACCTCACTTTCTCCCTGCTGGAAAGTCTTGATCGCTTTCACTACTGAGCACAAAGAACCATGTCTGGGGAGTGTTGAGAGGTATTCTGGGAAGCTGATGTACATAAGAGAGGTTGAGGGACAGTGGGTACAACGAAGAACGAATCAAAGGTTTTGACAATAAAAGGAAAAAATGTGATGTCTGGCTGTCGCGGGAGTGTAATTAGCTAACAACAGCCAGGCTCCCTGTTCGTGCTCAGTGATACACCTGGAGGCATTGGAGAGGCTTGAAGGGACGGACCGTCGCTGCTGCCAACGTGGCAACTTTCTTGCAAGATTTAAGGACTATAAGACTAGGGGTGTAAGAAAATACTGAAAAAATTGAATATTGGCAAATTATATGTTGTGATACTATCGATTTAGTTTACTATTTAGTCAATACTGTATCTCATTTTCAAAGAGATGTGCCCTTACTTACAGTGAATTGTATTGTATATTGTGTTGTATATTTCATTGTCTTGTGTTCATTCCCAACATCTGTGAGAAGTTCAGATTCTAGCACCATCTGTATGCAGGTGACACAGTCGTGTACTCCTGCGCCACACCTCAGACAGCATTTTCTAATCTGCAGACTACAGACTTTAACACCCTACAACCTTGCCCTTTCGGATCTGAAATTGCTTTTAAACTCAAACCCAAAACTAAAGCTATGATTTCCTCTCCTGGGAGAATTAAAGTTCTAACCCTTTCTATTAATACACTTGATGGGATTTGGACAATATGGACAAAACTCTAAATTTGAAATGTCATATTGACCATCTTGGAAAAAGAAATTCAAATTCACACTGGGTTTTCTGTACAGGCTTAAGTCCAGGTTTCCCATGGCAACGAGAAAACACTTCATTGCTGGCCTTTTCCTGACTCAGATTGATTAAGGTGAAACTATTTACAGGTTTGCATCACCATCGACCTTGTCCATCAAGATATGTCTCTAATTCTGGCTTCAGGACCCATCGTTGTACCTTATACAGCATGGTAGGATGGTCATCCCTCACTCTGTGGAGGTCACAACATTGGTATGTTTTAGTAAGATCATCGCTGGCTAATTTCCTACTTACTGAAACTGAAAGCTTGTATTTCTCCAAAGCAGTTATAATCTGAGGTCACATAAATGGCTTCAGTTTAAAGTGCCTTCTATCAGTACAGAAACTGGCAAAACAAGCCTGATCCACTATGGTCCTGGTCCTGGAACGATCTGCAGTTCCAGCTTAAACTGGAGACCCTTAAACAGAATTAAAGAAGTGGTCACTGCTAGCTGCTTCAGTTACTGTAAATAACAAGCATGCTGCCCTGTTAATGCACCGAATGATGTAATGTATTTATGTCGTTCTCTTGTTATGTATTGATGCCGCTCGTTGACCCTGTCTTGGCTGGGTCTTACTTGTAAATGAGGTTTTAATCTCAATGTGACTTCCTAGTTAAATAAAGGTTATATCTCCTATGGGTAATAAGATGAGATCTCTGCTCCTTTTCCCATGATAAGTGCATCTAGTCCAGCAGTTCCTCCATCTGTAGGACGCTCCAGCCAGCAGGGCTGGTTCAAGTTTATGGAGGCCAATATGCAAAATCTTGTTTTTTGTCCAAATGCTACTTTTTACACATTATGTTTTTATATATTTATTTAACTGAGCGGGCTGCACGGTGGTGTAGTGGTTAGCGCTGTCGCCTCACAGCAAGAGGGTCGCAGGTTCGATTCCAGCTTGCGGCTCTTCTGTGTGGAGTTTGCATGTTCTCCCCGTGTAAGCGTGGGTTTTCTCCGGGTACTCCGGCTTCCTCCCACCATCCAAAGACATGCTGTTTAGGTTAATTGATTACTCTAAATGTCCCGTAGGTGTGGCTGTGCGCGTGAATGGTTGTCTGTCTATATGTCGTCTGTCTCTATGTGTCCTGCGATGGACTGGCGACCTGTCCAGGGTGAACCCCGCCTTCGCCCAATGCCAGCTGGGATCGGCTCCAGCCCCCCGCGACCCCTAACGGGATAAGCGGTTGACGATGGATGGATGGATTTAACTGAGCTTCATTGTTAACATCAAAATCAAAATAAACATGCAAATTATGAATAACAAACCCATTAAGCAACTTTTTTAAACTAAAAACAAATATTTTGAGTAAATTATAAATTTATGAGTTGTTAAATGTTAAAGGATGATGACATAGAAAACAGAGATTTTAAATTTGGGATGGTCCACATTGATTTTGGGACAGCTTAGGTTGTGTTTTGGACAATGGTGAAAAAAGTTAGTGCTTCTTTCAGTGGACAAGAGTTGACAACAGTGGGCTGGTTTGTGTTGATTTCTTCAACGAATGTTACCTATCAGAGTTTAAACCTCACAGACACGTGGCGTCGAACACTGTGCCCTTTAAGCTTCCACAGAACTCACCCAGATACAGGGAGCGGAGCCAGAGAGGTGACCTCCAGCTACGATAACTGGAGAGGTTTTAGTCATAGCTCTCTGCTTTGGAAATAAATATAGCCACATGGCCCGAGTTCCTGCTCAAGCGAGTAGTGTTTGGCTGGCTCATGTACCCGGCTGCAGGGCTCCACGCATGGCCTGAACAAAGCTCTCACAACAGGAGCACTCACCCAGACAACTGACAAGGTTATTGTCACTATAGGAGACACTAATATGAAACTAGAAAAGCACTTTCTGAGGAAATTGCGGTGTGAATGCTGCATGCTGAATAGCTGACGCTACGCTGTAATGTTGGCCTGAATGTTGTGAGAGGAAGGTGAAGTAGCAGGAATAGTTGGAAAAGTGGGAATGGGTTTTAATTGTATGAATGTTATTGAAAAATTGAATAATACCAATTCTTTTTAAAAAAGATGTGGAATATTTTAAGGTTTCTGAATAGCTGATGCTACGCTGTAATGCTGGATTTAATCTGTGTGAAGAAGGTGAAATAGTAGGGATAGTTGGAAATGTGGGGATGGGTTGAATTTGTATGAATATAATTAAAAAGTTGAATAATGCCAATAATATTTAAAATGATGTAGAATATTTTAAGGTTTCTGAATAGCTGATGCTACGCTGTAATGCTGATGTAAATGTTGTGTTGAAGAATGTGAAGCAGTGGGAATAGTTGGAAAAAGTTTACTCGTAGGAATATCAATGAAAAGTTGAATGATACCTATGATTTACAGATGTGGAATATTTTAACATAAAGGGAAGCTAAAACTGGTGTAATGTACCTTTTTCACAGCAGCCATATTGACATATCATTGGAGATTAATCACAGGTGTAATTAATAAGCTTAATTATGACCCTGATCAATTGAAGTCCTGGTGAATGTGACACACTAAACGGTGTGTGTGTGTGTGTGTGTGTGCGTGTGTGTGTTAGTTAGCCCGCTGCGATTAGCTCATATGAATCAGGTGTGGAGCTGCCGTTACTACGGCAACCTGTAACTGTCTTGTATTGAACTCAGCAGAAGACAAATCCAAAACCTCCGATAACTTCAGTATTTGAGGAGACGAGTAACGGCTCTCTTATGAACATATGGTGTAAAATTTGTGTGTGTAGTGTTAAAAAATGTGTCCACAGAGTTTCAAAAGCTGCTAACTTTTGCACCGATCAAAAATAAAAACTGCACCAAAATTAACGCAGGGTCTAAAGGGGACCTTGGCTGGAGTTGATGCCACTTCCAGGCATTTTTAGCCAAATGTGTTGTAAGTCTATATCTATGAAGAAATGATGTATGAAGAGTGAAATTGTGGGTATGGGAGCAGCTTTAAAATATTTTTTTTAATAAGACTTTGAAGCTCCCTCACACTCTAACTGTGATGACCATCACACTACCAAACACAATACACACTAATATAAAAGTGTGAGCACAGCACTTTTACTTTTGCTCCAAGCAAAGCTAAATATTTCAGAAAGTATGAATGGGATTTAAAAGTTGAATAGTAGCAAGACTCTACGGAAGATGTGAAACATTTTACAGTTACAGTGAAGTTGCTAGGTGAAAGTATGAATGAGCAGTGAAGCCTTGAAAATAGCTGATAATTAACATGTCCTCCATTCATTTGCATGGAGAATTTTTTGATGAATTATTGTTAATAATTCTGAAAATATGAATGTTATGAATGAGAAAATCATTGTTTCCTAAGCTGAATATGTTGATGTTTGAATAGTTTGCATGTTGAAAAATGTGGAAGGAGTAACCTGTCTATATCGCCTGTATATAGCCATAACCTTGTGACCACCTGCCTAATACTGAGTAGTCCAGCACATCCACAGATGCTCAGTTGGATGGAGATGTGGAGGATTTTAGAGGCCAAGTTAACACCTCAAACTTGTGTTCCTCAAACCATTCTTGAAGCATCTTGCAGTGTGTACACTGCCTTCTTCCCATAGTGTCACGTTCTCTCCGGGTTAGCGACACACAAGCACCCGGCCAACACGTAAAAGAAAATGTGATTCATCAGTTTTCAATAAAACCAGTGCTGGCCTTGGGCAGCCTATAGATTCAAACACACAGTACCTGATGCTGCTCCAGAGAAGAGAAAAATGTAATTCTGTTAAGAGAGACAGATGAAGAGAGAGCGTAGGTTGATTAAAACAGGAGTAGTTATGGGGACACACCTCAGTTAGAGGGACAGAGTATCCAGGACTTAACCAGGACTCACTGATGAATCAGAAACCAACATGCCTATTGTTAGACATAATAAAGACAAACATAAGACTTTCAACCAGGAGACCACTGTTCATGTCCCATGGGAAACTAAAAGTAACGTCGACTATTGAGTTGTTCCCAGTCTTGTCAAGCAGCAGGTACATAAGACCCTCTTCTAGGGGGCACGCTCAGGCAAGAGGCCTCAGTGCAGCCTTGCACCTTGAGAAAATTCCCCATAGCCGCTACAGGGGGGTCTCCTCTTCAATGTACAGGACCAGGACTCCTTGACACATTACCAGATATTCAGAAATGAGGGTGAGACGAAGGCCGCATGAGCTGGACAAGCTGGGCCATGGAAGCCGTGATGAAGACGTCTCATGGGTTTGGGTGGGTTATCTGGAGAGCATCCTGGGATCTCGGCAACGTCCAACACAGACTCTGGGTCACTGTCATTACAGCAGAGTCTCATGTCACAGCGTCAAAAGTGATCCCATCTCTGCTTCGATGCAGAGGAGCGCTGGCCAAGCGGCGGTATTCAATGAGCTGGGATCAGAAACATCCGAATGAAGCATTGATAGGAACCAATGTGGGGCTGAAGAGGAGGAAGGGGAGAGAAAAGAGAGAACCAGAAGGCTGCTCTCTGCTTATAGAACTCGGATTACAATCCATAACCATTGCTCTGCTTCTAACAGGCTCTGTCCTCGTCTTCCAGTTTTATTTTTCACAATTCTCATTACCACAGCAATTAGCAGCAAGAGTTGTCAAGTTGTCATGTGAATTCAAGTAGACAATTGCATATTTTTGTATTATTGTATTAATTTGTATTGAAAGACTCAGTAGGAGTTTGAAATGAGAAATATTCATCCATCCATCCAGCCATTATCTTTACCCATTCATCCTGTTTAGGGTGGCAGTTGGGGGTGGATTTCCACCCACATCGGGCAAGTGTACAGCCTGGGGCTGATACACAGACAAAAAAAATAATAATCCCATTCATGCCTACAGGAAATTAGCAATACAATAGCCAGCAGAACTTCACACAGGCAAACTTCAGTTTCCCTGTTGTGTGTATTTAAACATTTAAAGGTCCGGCGTGGGCTGCACAGCAGTTAGCACTGTCGACTAACAGCAAGAGGGTCACAGGTTCCAGGGCCTATCCGGCTCTTCTGTGTTCTGAGTCTGCATGTTCTCCCTGTTAGTGTGGGTTTTCTCTGGTTCTCCAGCTTCCTCCAACAGTCCAAAGACATGCAGGTTAACTGATGACTCTAAATGTCCCGTTGGCGTGAATGTGAGCGTGAATGGCTGTCTGTCTCTGTGTGCACTGCGATGGACTGGTGACTGGTCCAGGGTGAACTTCGCCTTCGCCCAGTGTCGGCTGGGATCAGCTCCATAAAATCAGCCATTAACCCATCTGCACAAGGTGTCCCCAAAGTTGACAAACTCTTCCATTTAAAGCAGTGTTTCCTGCCTGCCTGCTGCAACCCCTGCAGTAACACCAGCCTGCATGGTACTATATCAGTGTGTGATGGTCACCCGAGGTAATATGCTCTGAGTGTTGACTGAGTCTGTATCACTGCAACACAAAGACATCATTCAAAAGCAAAAACACCTGGAGGATTTCTGTCAAACTGCAGGCAGGAGGTGCTGTGAGAAGACTGAACACGTTGAACTTTGGCATCAGAGATCAGCTGTCTACATTCATCACTCACCAAAATAAAAGCGCTTCCTAGTTTCACTATACGCTGTGATGCAGAAGACCTACTGATTACTACAGCCATCTGAAAGATACTGTGCCTATTGTTAACACCACAGCCACAAACTCATTACATAGTGTAAAGTAAGAGAACATCTGACCAAATGGAAAATAGTATTGAGTGCCATGTCCGTTGGGGAGCATGTGCCCGTTCAGAACGGGCCAGTTGCTTGCAGTTTTACCGCTCATCGATCGTTGTGTTGTATTAACGTTAATATCCAGCATCCATCAGCAAACGTGAACTGCAGTTCGTGAGTTGTGGTCTGTAAAGGCCTGCTGAGGACGATATTCAGGACTTTTTAAAATACAGTTTATTAATATTTAATGTGTCGCGTATCCAAGTTGCACAAACTTTGACAGCGCACATCCTTGGATCCCCAGCACTACAGTCAGCAAGTGAAAAGTAGATCAGATGATAGTTTCTCAAGATATGAGGACACACACACTCACACACACAGTAACTTCACACCTGCAATAACTAACCCTAACCCCAACCCTGAGGGCAACAGTTCAGAAGCTGTGAACACAACACTGATATTTCCTCACCTTTTAAGATAATATGGTAAACGGTTGCCTGTTTACCTGGACTGTCAAAGTTAACGTAATAACGATTTAATGCCACTAATTTAACGCATTAACGTAACTTGCAAGTTTTAGGTTGTAGCAGGAGCAAGAGCGAAGCATGTTAAGCATGTAATATTTGGAGACTAATAAATAACGCTACAAACTCCAAACACTACATTTTGGTGGAAAAACTGTCATGTCCATCTTCACAGGGGTCCGCTGACCTCTGACCTCCAGATGTGTGAATGTAAATGGGTTCTCTGTAATGATGGTCGGTCGGGAACCAAACGGCTCTTAGAGTCGGCTCTTTGAAGTGAACGACGGGAGCCGGCTCCTCATTGGGAGCCGTGTTTTTCTCTCTCTCTCACTTTTTTTCTCTACGTCGCACGTGATTGGTCAATATGTGTTTGCGCTGAGCAGAGGGGAGGGGCAGGAGTTACACTCGCAGCACCGGTAGCGCACAAACAGAGAGAGAGAGAGAGAGAGAGAGAGAGAGAGAGAGAGAGAGAGAGAGAGACGGGGCAACAAGAAGAGACAACATGGACACATTAGGAAGGTATAGTAAAGAAAATGAGTGACTCCAGGACCATTTCTATTTTATTGCCAATACAAAGGCAGAGTGTAGAGTCTGCAGGAATATCATATAGAGCCAAAAACAACCTGCACAGGTAAACAACCTGAGAACAGTCCACCAATCAGAGCAATGGGAAGATAAAACAGTCAGTTGAGTGTGATATTAATGAAGGTGCCAGTGTGTCTACTGCTGCTGCTGCTGCAGTAGTAGTAGTAGTAGTAGTAGTAGAAGTACTAGTATCTACAGCATCATGCTGTAAACCACCACAACCACCTAAACCAACCCAGAGCTCTATGAGACAGTTTGTGCAGAAGTCTGTGACCCCAGCAAGACTCAATTGATGAAGAACTGGCAAAAATGATTGCACTTGATTTCCATCCATTTTCAGTTGTGGCTGATAAAGGATTCAGGAAGTTTATTCATGCACTGAATCCTGTGTCTGCAATTCCAAGCAGGAAAACAAAAAAATCATCCCAGGCCTATATGACAGAGAAAGAAAGAAAAGAAAAGAAAGATATTCCTTTATTAGTCCCACAGTGGGGAAATTCAGTTTTACACTCTGTTGTTCACACAGTACATATACATGTCAATGGAGAGATGTCAGAGTGATGGGGCTGCTCCTGACAAGCGCCCAGAGCAGTTGGGGGTTTGGTGCCTTGCTCAGGGGCACCTCGGCAGTGCCCAAGAGGTAAACTGGCACCTCTCCAGCAACCAGTTGGTCTTGGTCCATGGGGGATTTGAACCCGGGTCCTCCACATCCTAACCCAAGTCCTTACGGACTGAGCTACTGCCGCCCCCAAAGGTGCATCCACTGCAAGAGAGGGTTAAAAAAGCCACAGCAGCATCCTTCTTGTCAGTTACGTGTCACTTTATTGAAAATGATAAAATGGTGGTCTGTCTTCTGGATGGTTTTGAGTTCAGCGACAGACACACTTCTGGGAACTGAGCAGAAGAGCTGCTCAAAGTGGCCAAAGAGTGGGATGCTGTTACTGACAATGCAGCTAACATAACAATTACATTAGTCATTCATTTTGAGCATAATTTGATATTGCTGTAGATAATAAATTAATTAAAGCAACAAAATAACCTGAAGAGCTGCTTGAGAGCCGAAAGAGCCGGTTCTCTAAAAACAGCTGTAATTCCCATCACTAGTTCTCTGGGTCTCCACCAGTCTCCCCTTTACAGACATGCGCACTTTCTGATAGTCCCAGTCAGTCTGGATCAAGTCCTAGTCAAGTCAGCACTCTGACACACTGACAGCTGTTGTTGCCTGTTGGGCTGCAGTTTGTTCTGATTGGAGCAGATTGTTGATGCTAAAGTCAGAACCTGGGAGGGTTTCTGGACTATATCTGCCATTGATTTGTGTTAATTATCAATTATAATTATCAATTATAAATAAAATAAATATAATAAATAAAATATACATATATTTACAGCAGCATATTTGTCCACTCCCATGTTTGTAACAGGATTAAATAGCTGACAAATCTTCCTTTAAGCGACATTTGAACAGATATAAAATGTGATAAATTTGGGAGTAATCGTGATTAAATATTTGAATCGATTGACAGCTCTACTATTTACACATCCTGCAGTTACAGAGGATGATAATAATTCATTAGGAGTCATGTTTGTGTCCACCTGATGAATGTAGGTCCAATCCTCACTGTCCTGTTTCTGATCTCTATTAACCCCTGAGGCAAGTATCTGTCAGGGCAGGTTACACACTCAGACGTGGACTCAAATGCAGACTCAGAGGCAGAGCAGTTAACAGTAAACGTCGTCTTTATTCCAGGAAGTAGGTCGGTACACGGTAAGGCAATCAGATGGGCAGACAGGTCCAGATCGGCAGGCTAAGGGCTACGTCGTTAAACAGGCAGTAATCAATACACGAGGATATCAAAACACTAGATTGCAGGTACGCTTTCCTACGAGAGACAAAGACGAACTGGCACAGGAGGAAAAGGGAGGACACATTATACACTCCTGATCAAAATCTTAAGACCAGTTAAAAAATTGCAAGAATTAGCATTTTGCACTGTTGTATCTTAAGAAGGTTCTAAGTAGAGTTTCAAAATGCAAAAAGAAGAAATGAGAGCAAGAGACTAAATGTTTTGAACAGGCAATTTATTGAAAAGAACAATTTAACTGAAATAGGCTGTTCATCAGCTGATCAAAAGTTTAAGACCACATCCTTTAAAAGCCCAAATCTGTGCAAAAATTTAGATTCCATGTCATTTTCTGTCAAGTAATCACACTGTCAAGACCTCTTGATGGGAAAAGCAAAAAAACTCACTGCCTTGGAACGTGGCAGGATTGTTGAGCTGCATAGACAAGGCCTCTCACAGCGTGCCATCGCTGCTGAGGTTGGACGCAGTAAGACAGTCATTTTGCATTTCTTAAAAGATCCTGAGGTTTATGGAACAAAAAAATCAAGTGGTAGACCCAAAAAAATCTCACCGGCACCGAGCCGGAGGATCCGAACGGCTGTCCGTCAAGACACGGGACGATCCTCATCCCAAATTAAGGCCATTACTGGTGCTGACTGCAGCCCAATAACCATCAGACGGCATCTGCAAAGGAACGGCTTCAAAAACAAAAAACCTCTTCAAAGGCCACGTCTCCTTCAACGCCACAAAATTGCCCGTTTGGCCTTTGCAAGGGAGCACCAAACATGGGACGTTCAAAGTTGGAAGAAAGTTTTATTCTCTGATGAGAAAAAATTGAACCTTGATGGTCCTGATGGCTTCCAACGCTACTGGCATGACAAGGAGATGCCACCTGAGATTTTTTCAACACGGCACAGCGGAGGGGGCGCCATCATGATCTGGGCTGCTTTTTCCTTCAATGGAACAATGGAGCTCCAGGTTGTGCAGGGCGTCAAACAGCAGCTGGCTACGTGGAGATGTTGCAGCGGGCATCCCTCATGACTGAGGGCCCTCGTCTGTGTGGTGATGACTGGGTTTTTCAGCAGGACAATGCTGCAATTCACAATGCCCGTCTGACAAAGGAGTTTTTTCAGGAGAATAACATCACTCTTTTGGATCATCCTGCATGTTCCCCTGATCTAAATCCAATGGAGAACATTTGGGGATGGATGGCAAGGGAAGTTTACAAAAATGGACATCAGTTCCAGACAGTGGATGCCCTTCGTGAAGCCATCTTCACCACTTGGAGCAACATTCCTACAAGCCTTTTGGAAACACTCGCATCAAGCATGCCAACACGAATTTTTGAAGTGATCAACAATAATGGTGGAGCTGCTCATTACCGAGTCTGTTTTTGAGACTTTAATTTCTGTTTTAGGGTTTTTTTGAGCTATGGTCTTAAACTTTTGATCAGCTGATGAACAGCCTATTTTAGTTAAATTGTTCTTTTCAGTAAATTGCCTGCTCAAAACTTTAGTCTCTTGCTCTCATTTCTTCTTTTTGCATTTTGAAACTCTACTTAGAACCTTCTTAAGATACAACAGTGCAAAACGCAAATTCTTGCAATTTTTTAACTGGTCTTAAGATTTTGATCAGGAGTGTATACTGGTGAGGGAGGTGGATAACTATACACAGGTGAACACAGTCAGGGCAGGGGATGACAATCAGACGCAGGTGACGATGATAATCAGGTCAGGAGGAGGTGCTCTAACGTGAAGGCAGGAGGCATGCAGGGCAGGGAGTGAAGTGAACTGCAACGAGAGGAGAGGTTAGAATGCCAACACAAAACAGGAAGTGCATCAAAATAAAAGCATGCAACAGGAAACACAAGATCAACACTTGAACTTCCTGACAGTATCTGTCCCTTTAGTGTTCCCCAGCTAGCCTCTAACTGAGTCTGCTCTTCTGCAGCGTACGGTGGGTTTGTACAGCTTTTTACTCGGTAAGCAGCTGCTGCTGGAAATGATACTATGAGACCAATGACAGTGAACCACGACAGCGAAGTTGCAGCCGGAGAGCTGAACAATGAGCTGAAATAAAGCTTCGTCGAGGAGAGCTGCAGATTGAGTTGATAATTCTCTGTAGGTTCATCACTACGAACCCATTCACAGTGTCTCGATATGTCACTGTAAAATATAATTACAGAGCTACAACAACCATAAACAATAGAAATAAAAAGAAGAAACTAAGTGAAATAAAGTTAGACTATAATGCCTGTCTGGAGATGAGGCCGTGCAGAGCTTGACGGTATTTTATGGCAGTTTTTAATGTACCTACATCAGATGCTAGTTTGTTTCTCCTTAATATTTAGTTGTAATTCCTTAATCTAAAATAAATTCAAAACCCACGAGTGCAACGTAAAACATGAGTATCAGTCTCTACGGCTTAAGGGGTTTGTTTCCTTTTCTTAATTAATAATATGATTTATTTTACCCAACACGAGATAAGTCATTCTATTACGGCAAAGATAAACTCAAACTAATTAACTCTCAGAAACTCCATCCAAGTGAATTTGCGGTCGACTGCAGTTTCAGAACATGTGGGAGATCATTTGCATACTGAATCAGCTTTGTTTTTCAGCTAAGTGACTCTTTTACTGAAAATAGGGCATAATGAAAAGAATTTGACTCTCAGCGGAAACAGCCTTGGGACAGTCATTTCTTGCTCATTGTGGATTGCGAACTGCTGCTTAGTAAATCACTATGGCAACTACATAATTTCTTATTCAGAGGTGATATGGTTGCATATCTGATTTACTTGATCCTATATGTTTGTCTTTTCTGCTTCTGTCTATTCTCTGCAGTACAGACAATGAGAGCAATGTGAAGCCTTCAAAAACTAGCATATTATCAGGTGTTATTTGTTGCACCTCTACCAAGGCCGAGTTAGTGCCCCCAGGGGCAAGAACTACATGGTTGGGCTTAAAACTACGTTGGTACAGTGAAAATGACACTGAACGCTGTGAACAGCTGATTATAATGTGATGCACAGGACAAGAACAGCAGTCTCCTGGCTGAAAGCCTTGTGTTTGTAGGACCCATCCACCTCCCCTGTTTGCTCTCCAGACTACGTCACCACATTCCAGGTGCACCTTTCCACTCTTGCCATGGATGGGTTTACGTTGTGGTTAATGGAACGCCCGGTGAGTTTCGTACTGGCACCAAAGGGTGACAAAACCTCGGTATGTGACGCCCCGAGAATGAGGATGGGCTGCTCAGACAGAACGCATTCTGCCAAAGATTTATTAATATTATTTCTTGCAATATCTGTGCATGGCATCTACATTGTGGTCCAGGACAGAGGAAGTTTGTAGTTATGATTCATATGGTTAAGTTCTTGTTAAGGTTAAGTAAAACTTGGCTGAGGATCGGAAAAATTCAAATTAATAGTAAATGTTAGCTGTTGGTTGGGGTTCAGCAGATGCAGCTGGTCGTCCACTAATCATCCTCCACTAATCATCCTCCTGTCCACATGGTCAAACTGTCATACCTGATCCCTTGGCTGTATTTTTCTTTGTTTCATGTCATTCATTCCTCCATGCCCAGTGCTTCCTATCTATCCTTCCCTTCTCCTGAGTATTTAGTGTTTTCTTCACTGTGCCACTTCATCTTTGATCTCAGTATCAAGCGTTCCAGCAGATTCCTCTAGTGTTGGTGTTCAAGGTTACTTTTGATCCCTGCTTGTGTACTTGACCTTGCATTTGTCTGCTTTCTCCTCGGACTGACTCCCTTTGTAATGAACTTGTTTCTGTTGTTGCCACACATCCAAAACCTCCACACCTTTACATCCTAACAATTCATATGAGCTCAAAGTAGCTCCCCCTTTCCTCTCATGTCTGGTACATAAACCTAGTTAACTCTCTGAGACCCGCAGGGTCCCAGGCGATCCCAACCGACTTTAGCAGGTTTAGCAGGTTCAGTTTTAGAGCTAGAATGTATGAAATTATCAAAAGTAAGGAATCCATTGGTATCAGCCATGTCATACTGGCTTGTTGGCAAAGTTAGGCTAAATTTTGGTGAGGAAAAACTGGCATGGTTATTTTCCAACCTCCAGAAATGTGAATGTAAATGGGTTCTTGTAACGTCCGCGTCTCTTAGGTGATGGGTTTCCTATGGTTTTCATGTTTCATGTGAGCACTTCCTGTTTGATTGTGAAAACTAATTCCCCTCTCGTTTCAGTGCACTTCACTTCCTGCCTGCATGCTCCCCGCCCCTCGGAATGAATGACTGCACTGACCTAGTTTCGTCTCCACTCACCTGCGTCTGATCGTCTTCCCCGCCCCTGATCGTGTCCACCTGTTGATAGTTAATCACTCCCCTCACGGGTATTTAAGCTGTGCTCCCCTGCCTCTCGTTGCCAGTTTGTTGTGCTTCCTCGTGACCCAACTTACCAGCATTTTTTCCTAGTGCCTGCTTGACTTCCGTGTACCGAATACTCAGCTTGTTTTTTGACCCCGTGTTTTGTCTGCCAGTCTGGATTTGTCTGCCTGTGAGTTTTTGCCTTACCGTGTACCGACCTGTTTCCGGAATAAAGACCCAGCGTTGTTCGATTCTACCTGTTTTCTGAGTGTTGCTTTTGAGTCCGACCCAGCCTGCCCAGCCCGGCTTGTCAGGTTCTATGGTTACCCACACATCTCTCCTTTACAGACATGCCCACTTCATGATCATCACATGCACTTTGGGGCACAAACTATGTAGTATACTGTAAATGTGCAATTTTTGCCTACTCTTAAAATGCTGTATTTGGATATTTCTCCATACTGGGGTTCCTAAATAGTTGGAATCCCATAAACTGGGTCTCACTGTAAAACTGACCCTCCTTTTGGGGGCGGCAGTAGCTCAGTCTGTAGGGAGTTGGCTTGGGAACCGGAGGGTCACCGGTTCAAGTCCCGACATGGACCAAAAACTGAGTGTGAACTGGTAGCTGGAGAGGTGCCAGTTTACCTCTTGGGCACTGCCAAGGTGCCCCTGAGCAAGGCACCAAACCCCCAACTGCTCTGGGCGCTTGTCAGGAGCAGCCCCCTCACTCTGACATCTCTCCATTACTGCATGTATGTGTGTTTCAGGTCTGCATGTACCATGTATGAGTTTAACAGAGTGTAAATTGAATTTCCCCATTGTGGGACTAATAAAGGTAGATCTTCTTCTTCTTCTTCTTCTTCTTCTGTGGATCCAGTGAGTCCAACTGGATTCATATGTGATGATGTTAGTCTCCATAGGAGCCATTTCATTGAGCTCACTGTATAAAATGACCTGTGGTGACCTCTAGGATAATCACAGCCTCTACTCCTACTACTACTACTACTACTACTACTACTACTACCTCTAGGATAATCACAGCCTCTACTCCTACTACTACTACTACTACTACTACTACCTCTAGGATAATCACAGCCTCATGAGACTGTAGAGACACAAACTAGAGACCTACTACTACTACTACTACTACTACTATTACCTCTAGGATAATCACAGCCTCATGAGACTGTACAGACACAAACTAGAGACCTACTACTACTACTACTACTACTACCACTACCTCTAGGATAATCACAGCCTCTACTCCTACTACTACTACTACCTCTAGGATAATCACAGCCTCTACTACTACTACTACTACTACTACTACCTCTAGGATAATCACAGCCTCATGAGACTGTACAGACACAAACTAGAGACCTACTACTACTACTACTACTACTACTACTACTACTACTACTATTACCTCTAGGATAATCACAGCCTCATGAGACTGTACAGACACAAACTAGAGACCTACTACTACTACTACTACTACTACCACTACCTCTAGGATAATCACAGCCTCATGAGACTGTACAGACACAAACTGGAGACCTACTACTACTACTACTACTACTACTACCTCTAGGATAATCACAGCCTCATGAGACTGTACAGACACAAACCAGAGACCTACTACTACTACTACTACTACTACTACTACTACTACCTCTAGGATAATCACAGCCTCATGAGACTGTACAGACACAAACTGGAGACCTACTACTACTACTACTACTACTACTACCTCTAGGATAATCACAGCCTCATGAGACTGTACAGCCACAAACTAGAGACCTACTACTACTACTACTACTACTACTACTATTATTACCTCTAGGATAATCACAGCCTCATGAGACTGTACAGCCACAAACTAGAGACCTACTACTACTACTACTACTACTACTACTACTACTACTACTACATCCTGGTAACTAGAGACCTAGAGCATTCAGAGGATGGATGGCTTTCCTAGCTACACTGACTACTACTACTACTACTACTACTACTACTACTACATCCTGGTAACTAGAGACCTAGAGCATTCAGAGGATGGATGGCTTTCCTAGCTACACTGACTACTACTACTACTACTACAACTACTACTACTACATCCTGGTAACTAGAGACCTAGAGCATTCAGAGGATAGATGGCTTTCCTAGCTACACTGACTACTACTACTACTACTACTACTACTACTACTACTACTACTACTACATCCTGATAACTAGAGACCTAGAGCATTCAGGGGATGGATGGCTTTCCTAGCTACTCTGACTACTACTACTACTACATCCTGGTAACTAGAGACCTAGAGCATTCAGAGGATGGATGGCTTTCCTAGCTACACTGACTACTACTACTACTACTACTACTACTACTACTACATCCTGGTAACTAGAGACCTAGAGCATTCAGGGGATGGATGGCTTTCCTAGCTACACTGACTACTACTACTACTACTACTACTACTACTACTACTACTACATCCTGGTAACTAGAGACCTAGAGCATTCAGAGGATGGATGGCTTTCCCAGCTACACTGACTACTACTACTACTACTACTACTACTACTACTACTACTACATCCTGGTAACTAGAGACCTAGAGCATTCAGAGGATGGATGGCTTTCCCAGCTACACTGACTACTACTACTACTACTACTACTACTACTACTACTACATCCTGGTAACTAGAGACCTAGAGCATTCAGAGGATGGATGGCTTTCCTAGCTACACTGACTACTACTACTACTACTACATCCTGGTAACTAGAGACCTAGAGCATTCAGAGGATGGATGGCTTTCCCAGCTACTCTGACTATAAGGGGGTTTCTGAGGAGTTCCCAGAACACAGTGCTTTCCATCTAATGGCTGAAAAAAACAGTTCTTGCAGAAATCTCCAAATGTCAAATGTGGTGTTCCTCAAGGTCTTGGTGTCTTAATGTGGTATTTTGGATGGATTATTGATCATTTTTATCAATTCTTCAATGGTAAAAAAAAAAAAAAAATGGTTAACTTTAGCATCAAATCTGTGTGATCAATGGTATCAACCCAAAAATTGCAACAACTTATGAGACTTAACAGAGCATGAGGATAGACACAAGTAATTATGTTTATTTCTGATTTATGATGAGATTAATTTGACACACAATGCTGAGCTGTATCTGAAATTAATCTCCAGGTTCCAGCTTTCAGATGATGTACATCACTTCTATGTGACATCTATGTGACATGTTGACCTGCTATCATCCTCTAAAGACCCCCTGGACCCCTCTAAAAAAGACAAAAACTGGTCTAATGTGGGTCTCAGAGAATTAAAGTTCTCTGATACTGAATAGGAAAGCTGTTGACTGCACCAATCATCTTTTCTCACATTTGTTTAAAGTACTTTTCCATAGTTGAAGAGTTGGGAATCGTATACTGGTCGATCAACCCAGTCACTGTGTTTTCTCCTCTGCAGAAGTCTTGTGTTGTGCATTATAGTGGCCTGACAGCTTGGTGATGAAAGCAAACAACAGAAGGCTATTCCCACAAGAAACAGATAGACTCATCAAACACTCACTGTATGCTAACATTTGTCAGGCAACTATTGTATTTCTGCAGTGTGCACATAGTGCTGTGGCCAAGCTCTCATTGAGATCCAAAAAAGCCCTTTATAGCTCCCCCTCATGCCAACAGATGTACTTTAATGCTTTTGATTCATTTAGCTCTTAATGTTGAAAGTGCTTAATCTTTGGGGGCGGCAGTAGCTCAGTCCGTAAGGACTTGGGTTAGGATGCGGAGGACCCGGGTTCAAATCCCCCATGGACCAAGACCAACTGGTTGCTGGAGAGGTGCCAGTTTACCTCTTGGGCACTGCCGAGGTGCCCCTGAGCAAGGCACCAAACCCCCAACTGCTCTGGGCGCTTGTCAGGAGCAGCCCCATCACTCTGACATCTCTCCATTGACATGTATATGTACTGTGTGAACTGTACTGTGTGAACAACAGAGTGTAAAACTGAATTTCCCCACTGTGGGACTAATAAAGGAATATCTTTCTTTCTTTCTTTCTTCTTTTCCCCCATGTTTTGTAGTACTGCTCTATAATGTGAAACCCTTTGGTGCACATTGACTTTAAGTTCCTTATCGTGCAATACACACATGGTCAGCTTGATTAATGTGTTACATTATGGAGCTAAATGGGACATATAGGCCATTTGCAATGAATGCAAAGCAGATAATTCTGGTGTGATCACATATAATGTGTACTGTAAGACGTGCACAGCAGCAAGTCAATCCATGAAGTGTTTCAAGGCAGACTGTACGCATAAGTAGCAGCTGTTCATGCAGCCCATCTGGGCCATTATGTTATACAGTATAATTCTAGTGCTGTTTGTTGCACCCATTTACAGTACATCTGTCGTGAAATGGGCACTTTATACATTTGGCTTGGAACAACTCCAGCTGGGAAATGTGTGTGGTGCAAGGATGTACAGTATGTGAATGCATAGCTTTCTTTGGCAACTATATCAAGATAGTCAAACAGAACTTGACCTTGGTATCTTATCATCTGGCCAGATGAGCTCAAGGCGAACTGCAGAATCCTCATTACAGCATGTATAACATAAAAGAGGCTCTGTAAAGCTGAGGGGAACTGTAGATTTAATAATACTTCTCTCCCAGTTCAGTTGACTGTTTCATATTACACACTGATCCACTGATAAGCTCATCAATATGGTTATGTGAATGCTAGCACTAGCTGAGTCAATATTAGTTGTTTTGGAAAATTTGGAAATAACTAAAAGTACTGCAAGATAAAGAGTCTGGATGGGGGCAGCAAAAAAACATATTTTAGCCACCTTAAAAAAAACTATATTTTGAAGTTTAGGCTATATTTACAAGTAATTTTACATCACAGAACACTAGAGTTGCTGGTCTACTGCTGCATTTGTGTTATTGTGTTCGAACTAACGTGGTGTCCACAGTAGTACATTGCTGAGCTTCTGTGCTCATATTCCTGTCTGCTACTCCAAACTGGGGGCTTACCGACCGTTACTGTATGTACAGCCCATTCTCATTCCCAGGGCCTCAAATACCAACGCTTTGTCACGGCCGTCAGCATTCAGTACCGCTGCACAAGGCATTATGGTATGAGATGCTTGAGGCTTTCCATTGACTACGGGTTGTGGTGACGTAGTTGAAAGAGCAGGTGGGAGGGGAGGTGGACGGGTCCATCAGCACAGGGTTTTCATCCAGGAGACCACTGTTCTTGTCCCATAAGTTAAGTTTCACGTTCATGTTACAAACAGCTGTTCGTTCAACATCAAGTCACATTTTCACTGCACAGCATCTCACACATAGTAATTGTTTTTGTTTTTTCCTAAACCTAATAGCAGCGTCATCACACAGAAACCTACCTCACATTACAGAAAAAGATTTTAGAAATGTTTGGGAAAGTACCATGTTGATGCTAAAAGGGATACAGAAATTTTAGGGATATTAACGATTAACCATTTAACTGATAACCGACATTTTAACCGCTTAACGAAAATCTCAGAGGAGTGTCTCGTCACAGTGGTCCACCGTAAGAGAGAGCCGGAGCAGATACAAGAAGTTGGCTCTGGACTTCCAGCTGAGGAGTTGTAGCTTGTAGCATCAAATAACAAACCACATCGCATCACAAATAAACTGAAGACACACTGTCTGCTACAGCTACATTCACAGCTATAACACCACCAACAAACACACTCACCGCCGCCACACACACACCGTCTGTCAGAAACTCACTGAAGTTACGCTACAGCGGACAGGAAGCCACCGGCAACGCTCTGTAGCACTAACACACACTGTTTGTCAGACAGTCACTATTGTTAATCTGGTCAGACACACAGCTGACAACCTGCTAAACTAAATTAAACATGGTGGAGACTTTTCCTGGGAAAGTGCCTGAATGTCCACAACAATACCCGCAAACACCGTGGCTGCTTACACTCCCAAACGGTGAACTGGAGACAGTGAACGCAGCACCGTGGCTGCTATAGTAACTCTCCTGACGGTGACCCGGAGACAGTGAATGCTGCACCGTGGCTGCTTACACTCCCAAACGGTGAACTGGAGACAGTGAACGCAGCACCGTGGCTGCTATAGTAACTCTCCTGACGGTGACCCGGAGACAGTGAACGCAGCACCGTGGCTGCTTACACTCCCAAACGGTGAACTGGAGACAGTGAACGCAGCACCGTGGCTGCTACAGCAACTCTCCTGACGGTAACCTGGAGACAGTGAATGCTGCACCGTGGCTGCTACAGTAACTCTCCTGACGGTGACCCGGAGACAGTGAACGCAGCACCGTGGCTGCTACAGTAACTCTCCTGACGGTGAACTGACGGTGACCTGGAGACAGTGAACGCAGCACCGTGGCTGCTACAGTAACTCTCCTGACGGTGAACTGGAGACAGTGAACGCAGCACCGTGGCTGCTACAGTAACTCTCCTGACGGTGACCCGGAGACAGTGAACGCAGCACCGTGGCTGCTACAGTAACTCTCCTGACGGTGACCCGGAGACAGTGAACGCAGCACCGTGGCTGCTACAGTAACTCTCCTGACGGTGACCCGGAGACAGTGAACACAGCACCGTGGCTGCTATAGTAACTCTCCTGACGGTGACCTGACGGTGACCTGGAGACAGTGAACGCAACACTGTGGCTGCTAACACTCCCAAACGGTGAACAGGAGACAGTGAACGCAGCGCCGTGGCTGCTACAGCAACTCTCCTGACGGTGACCTGGAGACAGTGAATGCAGCACCGTGGCTGCTACAGTAACTCTCCTGACAGTGAACTGGAGACAGTGAACGCAGCACCGTGGCTGCTACAGTAACTCTCCTGACGGTGACCTGACAGTGACCTGGAGACAGTGAACGCAGCACTGTGGCTGCTACAGTAACTCTCCTGACGGTGACCTGACAGTGACCTGGAGACAGTGAACGCAGCACTGTGGCTGCTACAGTAACTCTCCTGACGGTGACCTGACAGTGACCTGGAGACAGTGAACGCAGCACTGTGGCTGCTACAGTAACTCTCCTGACGGTGAACTGGAGACAGTGAACGCAGCACCGTGGCTGCTACAGTAACTCTCCTGACGGTGAACTGGAGACAGTGAACGCAGCACCGTGGCTGCTACAGTAACTCTCCTGACGGTGAACTGGAGACAGTGAACGCAGCACCGTGGCTGCTACAGTAACTCTCCTGACGGTGACCTGTTGGGCTCATATATCACAGCCGGTTCACCGCTCCATGTGAGGCACAAGTCTTGTTGATTAACAATTACTAATCAGTTAACAAGATTACGATTTTTTTTTCAAAATTGGCATCTCTAGTTCTGATTTGAATAAGTAAGGACCACCACTCTGGGAAGCTACAGACTCACACATCTCTAATGTAATTGATGTTCACAAGCTGAGGTAATTAATGCGTTTCTACCAAAAATGAGTCTAACAGCATCCAGGGATGATATAATTAGTGGCTGGTAACACTGGTTATTCAGTATATGATTACCATTGTTACAGACTCATCATTCTGAATGGATTGTCATTCAGCAGCACATATTGCATTCTGCCGCACAGATAATTGCAAGTCCAGTTTGTCAGACTGCTGTGAATTGTAGTGAAGGAAAGAACAATGAGTGAGCTGGCAGTATTGTCTGCATGGGAACACGACACTGCTGGTAAGCAAAGAGGATGACACCCTGCAGCCCAGTTGCACTCTGATGATGGACAACTGGGAGAGGGTCCAAGTACTCATTACCTCTTCCAGTCTCGCTGATTCAACAGCCAGCCGAGCTAAACACCATGTGTGGTCTGGACAAGGTGTGTCAGCCCAGTCGCGCAGCAGTTCGTGAAATAGTCACAATAATTAATGTGTTGATTTATGTATATAGACACACAACACACTTTTTTAGCTAGAGTTAACCCAAAGCACAAACATTTCCTAAAAATAAATAGTTTTTGTCCTGCAACTTCTGTACTCAAGTTACGTCACTAACCAAGCTGATCTCCTCCTAAGTCTAACTCAGTAGTTCTGTTGCCTAAACCTAACCTGAGTATTTCAAGAGTTGCCGTGAGACTGTGTTGGAACACTACTCTCTTGTCATCTAATGGATCAGGCTGTATCATGATATGAACTCAAATAAATCAATTCAACGCCATTCAGCCATCTCTGCTGAGGGGAAGCTGGAAGGAGCTGGTGTGGACTGTGAGCTGGCTGCATGGACCATCAACTAGCTCACCGACAGACCGCAGTATGTGAGGCTTCATGACTGTGTCTGATGTGGTGGTCTTCAGCACAGGGCCCCTCAGGGTACAGTTCTCTCCCCTTTCCTTTTCTCCCTCTACACCTCGGACTTCAAACACAACTCGGACTACTGCCACGTTCAGAAGAAGCCATCGTGGCTACGTATCTGACAGGAATGACCTGAATTACAATCAGAATCTCTTTACTGTCGTTACACAATGTATAATGAAATATCTTTCAGTCACATCCCGTTCAAGAAACACAAAAAGACAGCGACACATAACAGGAGGAGGACAGGAGCAGGAGGACTGAGGGTTCGCTACATGGGCAGCGCTCCCTTTTTTAGATAAGAAAAGGGAGAACAAGAGGGAGGGAAGAAGAGGGAAAAAAGCATCTCCCAGACTAGGCTCCTGTAGGGGGCACAGTGTGGGATCTGGAAAAAAAACACCTCTGCACATAGCAACATAGTAAGACATGGCAGCAAAACTCAAGGACTCGCACATGTGGGAGGGGAGAGGGTGTTGGGGAGGGGAGGTGTCCCAGCACAGATTGGGGGGAGCGTTCTCCTCCGGGCGTCTCATTGTCCCATCGTCCCATTGTCTGTCCGTCCGGTGGCTGATTGTCCGTCCGGTGGCTGATGACGGAGACACGGCCGATCGCCATGGAGACGACCTCGGAGAGCTCTGATCCAGAAACAAAGTTCACAGGAGTAGTTGGTGGAGGGGGGGCATAACATCCAGGAGAATGGAGAGATAACCGGCCTTGGGAAGGCTGGTTGTCTCAGGGAGCCAATGAAGATAACACTTGTTTTGGGTCAGGCCTTAAGTCTCTCTGAGTCTCCCGGTGCCTAAGGTCCAAATAAATCTATATTCGATGGCCAAATTCAGCCGAGCCGAGCTGGCAACTTCTCCAAGTTGGTATCCATCTTGCGACAGAGTTCAGAAATCTCAGCCAGCCTGCGATTTTGATCAAGAATCACGTCCAGCTTACGATTGAGCTCACATATCGCTTGAGTCTGAGTGTTGGCAGCCCTGCACATTCCCTCAATCATGACGGGCAGCTTCCCCGTTGCCAAAAGTTCTGCCAATGTCTTCTTACTTTTGCAATAGATCAGGAAGCTGCTCACTCCAAACAGCAGAATGCCTGTTGTCATAAATCCCATTATGAACATGTCTTCAACATCCTCAGCGGAAAGGATCGATAGGCACACGACCCTCCACCTCTCCCAGGAGTCCACCGTGAATCCGGCTGGAAACGTTCCGTCAGGTCAGGAGGGCTCTCCTTCGCCCGGTCTCTGTTGAGAAACAGGGAGCTACAAAGAGGTCATCAACAACTCTGTAACCTGGTGTGAAACCAACAAGCTTCACATCAATCACCACCAAGACAAAGCTTCCGCTGGAAGACCACACAAACATCACCAGTGACTGTAGAGGAGTATAAGTACCTGGGTGTTCACCTCAATAACAAACTGGACTGGTCCACCAACACTAACGCCCTGCATAAGAAGAGTCAAAGTCGCCTCCATCTTTTGAGGAGACTGAGGTCTTTCAGAGTGTGCAGGACTCTGTTAAAAACCTGTTATGACACTGTAGTGGCATCTGCAGTGTTTTATACGGTGGTCTGCTGGGGGTGTCTGGACCTAACTGAGGAGGTGGGGGAGAGGAGGATGTTGGTGAAACTGACATTCATCATGGACAACATCACGCCCTCCATGACACTGTGAGCTCTGAGCAGCTCTTTTAGCAGCAGGCTGCAGCTCCCACAGTGGAAGCTTCCAGAGGTCTTCATCCCCTCTGCCATCACACTCTTCAATACCCATGTTCAATAAATAAATGTGCCTCAGTCACCACATGTGAGGATGTAAAAAACTGCCATGCTGCGATAGAGGTTGTGCAATACCGTTAATTCATCACACCACTGTGAAATTACCTATGCAATATCTATATATACTCCATCCTTCTGTGAATTTATAATTTCCAAGATTTCAGATCAATCTTACTTTACTTTTTCCTTTTTTACAGGTAATCTTATTCCTGTATATTTGTTTATATACCTGTTTATTTGTATATACTCCTGTATATCTGTTTATATTCCTGTATATTTGTCTATATTTTCCATATATTTTTATATACACTTGGGTGTGTTTTTTGTAAATGTGCAGCTGTAATAACCAAATTTCCCCACTGTGGGATTAATAAAGGTCTATTCTAAAGGTGTGTGTGTCTTTCATAGATCTATAGACAAACTGGTCTGAAACATCACAACAACAACAGCATTATTACAAATGCTCACAGTCACCATTCACTGTTTATCTCAGAATGACACATTTGCATGCTAATATATTAAACATAATCTAATCTCAAGCAGCAAAATACAGGATGTAAGTTTTAAGATTTCAAAGGTGGGTTTTTATTTACACAAATAAAAATGAACATGAACATTCCCATGCCCAGGGGTGTGAAATGTGAAATATAACACCAAAAATGTTGAATAAAAAGTGTTGAAGGGACAACAACAAATAGAATGAGAGTGATAGCCTAACGATATCAATATGAAGGATTTATTTTAGTATCTGCAGGCGCCCTCAGTACACTATGAGAAACCTCCAGTTTGGTACAGGTTAGAGGTTGTGGTCACTTTTACATTTCAGTCAGCCCACTCACTGGGAATGGATTATTATGTGAGTGAGGAAAATGTACAGTATCTGTGGTCAGACCTCATCACTCCCCACAAGCAATGACAATATTATTAGAATATATAATATATATTCTGATCTGAATCACTATGTGATACAGGTTCATAAAACTCTAAAATAGTACACACATCAAATTCATTTATAGAGCAAAATTAAAAACAACAGGTTTATATATATATATATATATACACATGTATATCTATGTACACATGTCTCTATCTATCTATCTATCTATCTATCTATATATATATATATATATATATATATATATATATATACAGTATATACAGTACAGACCAAAAGTTTGGGCACACCTTCTCATTCAAAGAGTTTTCTTTATTTTCATGACTATGGAAATTGTAGATTCACACTGAAGGCATCAAAACTATGAATTAACACATGTGGAAATATGTACTTAACAAACAACTAAAAATATGTCTTATATTGCAGTTTCTTCAAAGTAGCCACCTTTTGCTCTGATTACTGCTTCACACACTCTGCATCCTCTTGATGAGCTTCAAGAGGTCGTCACCTGAAATGGTCTCCAACAGTCTTGAAGGAGTTCCCAGAGATGCTGAGCACTTGTTGGCCCTTTTGCCTTCACTCTGCGGTCCAGCTCACCCCAAACCATCTGGATCGGGTTCAGGTCCGGTGACTGTGGAGGCCAGGTCATCTGGTCCAGCACCCCATCACTCTCCTTCTGGGTCAAATAGCCCTCACACAGCCTGGAGGTGTGTTTGGGGTCATTGTCCTGTTGAAAAATAAATGATGGTCCAACTAAACGCAGACCGGATGGAATAGCATGCTGCTGCTAGATGCTGTGGTAGCCATGCTGGTTCAGTAGGCCTTCAGTTTTGAATAAATCCCCAACAGTGTCACCAGCAAAGCCCCCCCACACCATCACACCTCCTCCTCCAGGCTTCACGGTGGGAACCAGGCATGTAGAGTCCATCCGTTCACCTTTTCTGGTTCCACAAAGACACGGTGGTTGGAACCAAAGATCTCAGATCTGGACTCATCAGACCAAAGCCCAGATTTCCACTGGTCTAATGTCCATTCCTGGTGGTCTTTAGCCCAAACAAGTCTCTCTGCTTGTTGCCTGTCCTTAGCAGTGGTTTCCTAGCAGCTATTCTACCATGAAGGCCTGATTCACACAGTCTCCTCTTAACAGTTGTTCTAGAGATGTGTCTGCTGCTAGAACTCTGTGTGGCATTGACCTGGTCTCTAGTCTGAGCTGCTGTTAACCTGCCATTTCTGAGGCCGGTGACTCGGATGAACTGATCCTCCTCAGCAGAGGTGACTCTTGGTCTTCCTTTCCTGGGGCGGTCCTCATGTGAGCCACTTTCTTTGTAGCTCTTGATGGTTTTTGCGACTGCACTTGGGGACACTTTCAAAGTTTTCCCAATTTTTGGGACTGACTGACCTTCATTTCTTAAAGTAATGATGGCCACTCGTTTTTCTTTACTTAGCTGCTTTTTTCTGCCATAATCTCAAACAGTCTATTCAGTAGGACTATCAGCTGTGTATCCACCTGACTTCTGATGGTCCCAACCCCATTTATAAGGCCAGAAATCCCCCTGATTAAACCTGACAGGGCTCACCTGTGAAGTGGAGACCATTTCAGGTGACAACCTCTTGAAGCTCATCAAGAGGATGCAGAGTGTGGAGCAGTAATCAGAGCAAAAGGAGGCTACTTTGAAGAAACTAAAATATAAAGCGTATTTTCAGTTGTTTCTCACTTTTTGTTAAGTACATATTTCCACATGTGTTAATTCATAGTTTTGATGCCTTCAGTGTGAATCTACAATTTTCATAGTCATGAAAATAAAGAAAACTCTTTGAATGAGAAGGTGGGTCCAAACTTTTGGTCTGTACTGTATACAGTATATATGTATATATATAGACATATATACACACACATGTATATCTATATATGTATATATATAGACATATATACACACACATGTATATCTATATATGTATATATATAGACATATATACACACACATGTATATATATATATATATATATATATATATATATATATATATATATATATATATATATATATATATATATCTTGTTGCCTAAGCAAAACCAAGCTGATCTTTTCTGAAACCTAAGTAGTTTTGTTGCCTAAGCCTAACTGAGGCTATCTTTTCCTAAACCTAACTAAGTAGATTGTTGTTTAAGCCTAACCAAGTTGACCTTTTCGTAAGCCTAACTAAGTAGATTGTTGTAGATTGTTGTCTAAGCATAAGCAAGTCGATCTTTTCCTAAATCTAACTAAATAGATTGTTGCCTAAGCCCAACCAAATCAATCTTTCCCTATACCTAACTAAGGAGATTGCTGCCTATGTCTAACCAAGTTGATCTTTTCCTAAACCTAACTAGCTTTGTTTTGAAAAGACTGGAGCAGAAATTGTTACGTGCCTCACATGTTGCTGGACATTCATGAGAAAAAGTATGAAAAATGTGTTGTTGAAAGTCGAGCTGAGCGTCATGAAAGTAAAGGGAAATTTGTTTCTATTTCATGAGCTGTTGTGAGGCTGTGTTGTAGTTGATCAGAAGATCTGTGTGTGGTGAATGGACTGAGGATATCAGAGATGTAAGCTGGTGTAAGTCCACTCAGTGCTTTAAAAACAAATAAGTCAATATTAAAAAATTAAAACTAAGTTCCTGTAGTCAAGATGTGAAGTAATAAAAACATGTAAGATGGTCGCCAGATCAGAAAAGAAAGAAACGGTTTTATTTTCACCATCAGTCTAATGTGGAAAAAAGCTACTGCTAATGACCTAGTTTGTCAAATTGCAGTGTCAAAAATGATATTAAATATGTACAGAGATTTGAGGACGGGGGCTCAAAAGAATTCAGTATACAATCAGAGAAATTTAGAAATTTACAGTTAGAGCTTCTGATGATCATCAGCGAAGCGCCGATGTTTTGATGGTTCGAGAGATTATCTTTCCAGATATTCCTGTGGTGCGAGGTATGTAAAGGGTGTTTTTTACATCCACTGATCGGCTCAGAGGTCCATCCTTATCCGTCCATATTAAATATGTTCATTCTTTATGATGGAATAGCTTGTTGTGTTTGGGGAACACTGAGGACAGCCGATGACGCAGTCACATGGGAAAGAACGATAGCAGTTGGGAACCAAGTTGACTGAAGAAGAAAGGACGACCACCACCGTCATGGCAGCTGCAGCTAATGCATGAGCTAATGTAAAACATAAAGTAGTAGGACGGAGCTCAGAAATGGAGGACCAACTTGATGATTAGTGACAATGACACAAGTGATTATTTAATATGTCTCCATCCATCCATCCGTCATGAATTTTCAGTTCTATGTAGTGCAAAAACTAATATCCATAATTCTTCCTGGCTGTCGTCCACCATGTTTGTTTACACTAAAGTCACATTTGATCACGAGAGATTTTGTGAGATTTCTGTTCTGTTTTGCTCTTGTTTATCAAGGTAGCAATGATAAATTATGTATTACCTGTAAACATATCCCAGTGGAAGCATTAAAAAAAACAAAATAAAACCTAAAATGGACCCTTGGGGTCCACCACCGTCAACAATTACAGAGGAACACAATTGATACTGATCTATGCTACTTCATTAAACTATTACAATGTCAACATTAAGATGACTCATGAGTACATAATGGTTGACGGTATCAAAAGCAGGAGAAAGATAAAACAATTAAAATGGCATGATTTCTAGTCCAAAGAAAGCAGCAGTAAGTCACTCATTGTATTACCTGTTGGAACAGGTTTTTAGAAATGATTGTTTTATGATCAGAAATGACTGATGATGCCATGTTCATAGAGCAGATTAACAATAAATCACAAATTAATATCAAAATAATGTATAATATACTATAATAATGTGTCCACAATTAATAACCCAAAATTATTGATTATTATAAGCCACAAATTAGCGTAAGATGTGAAGGAAAGTGGTGACACGCAACTTCAGATATTACCCACAATTAGCTTTAATATCAGGATTTACCCAGACGCCACTCGGTTTTATAGAAACAGGGAAAATTTTCTAATTTGATATTAATCAATTGAGTCTCATAATCTCAGGATTGCTACGGAGGTCTTGGCATGGGGAGCAGTGATTTGAATAGTTTATATTTACACAAAATCAGGTAAGTAAGTACTTACTTATTTGACTAACTACAAGACTACACTACTAACAGAATATAATTGAATAAATGATAAACAACATGAAAATAATTGTAGCACCCCTGCACTCTATAGTAGCTATTAATAACCGTAGCTAAGGTGAAGGGCTGTTTGGGTTCGGTTTCTTTAAAGGTAGCTAACAAAAAGGTTTACCTGTTTGGGTGAAGCTTATCTTACCCTATTGATACCCAATCCACTAACACTCACTGTAATGGATTTTAAATAACTGACCCCAGACAGCTTCTCTGAATGAACAGAAACAATTTACTAAATGGTTTATGAAATGTATAAATAATATTTACCCTTTTGTAAAAAAAAAAACAATAAATAAATACACTTTATGCCCCTTTAAAATACTAAGAAGCACACTATAAGTCAGGGGTGGGGAACCTGTGGCTCGCGGGCCAGATGTGGCTCTTTTGATGTCTGCGTCTGGCTCGCATCTAGGCGACGGTCTCTGTTTACCGTTTCCATGGTGACAAGAGAGCCGGTTCCCTATGAGGCAGCGAGGCAGCGTCTGCAGACACGCAGCGGTGTCTGCTGGCGGCATCCATCTATCTATCTGTCTGTCTGTCTGTCTGTCTGTCTGTCTGTCTATCTATCTATCTATCATCTATCTATCTGTCTATCTATCGCGTAGGCAGCGCAGATGAGGCAGAGACACTTTGTTCAGAGGGGATGCCAGATTCTGCTGTCCACAATAGGTGGATGTGCGCATGCGCAGAAGGCTCCTCCTCAGCTCAGGTAGTGACCACGGCTCGTTTTAGAAAGACGAAAGAGAAAAAGACGAGGAGTATCGTCCTTTCAGCAGAATGGACAGAGGAATCTGCCTTTGTGGAGAGAGCAGCTTCTGCAGTGGGTCTAATATGCAATGATATTTAGTTTAAACATATTGTTTGGCTATATGTGGTGAGAAGAAGTCGGCTGCGAGAATAAAACAGAAAAAAAAGTCCAACTTACAGTCCGGAGTCTTCCTTGAAGACCAGCTCGTAGCCCGGGAAAACGGCTCAGGTCTGACAGATGAATCCAACGGCAGCGGAGATGAAGTCCTCGTCACCAAACAAGCGATACAGTCCTCACCAAGTTAGTAACAGTGTTTCTCCGCGTAGCGAGCGACCGTCCTCTTCATGAGCAGCAACAGTCTCTTTTAGCGAAACGATAAACCATCGTCTTCACCCAGCGAGCTTCAGTCTTTCCCGGGCAGCCATGGCGTCCTCGGCTAGCTAACTCAAACATGGCGCCGACCCGGTTCACACCGGACATCTGACTGACACTGAGCTCCAGCTAACAGCGCGAGCTAACAACACCAGTAGATAGTTACACTGTTCTCCCGTTTACATGAACATTCACCACGGTATCAACCTCAGCGTTAATCAATAAATCTCCACTCCGCCGTAATCTCTCCTTCTTTCCTCCGTTCCCGTCGTAGCGTCTTTTTTTCATTTTTTACTTCCCGTAACTCCAGCCAATCACCACATCAGTCACTGACTGACAGCTCCAGTAACCAATCACAAACAAACAGCTCAAACTACAGGAAATAACTGTTTTTCTCACTTTGTTTACATCCACTATTGATACCTCCTTGATAATATACATCCACACATTCACATCCTTCCTTAGTTATGACTGATCATTTGTTCTTTCTTAATTACACTAAATTACTTTCAGTTTAATGTATGGACTGCACTTTTCCCAGCTCTCGTATCTTGTCCTCTCTTTTTTCTGTTCTACCCGTTTACTGTTCTTTTGTCACAGGGCTACATAATGAAATTGAATAAAGAATGACTGAAGGAATACAGCAACTACAAATGATGAACATTCATGATAGAAACAAATGAAAGATGACCAGATCAATTCAGTGACTGATATCTCTCTGACTGGATTTGATGTTTGCCTCTCAGCTAAATTTAGTTTTAGTATTAATGTACCGTTCTTCCATTCAAGAGTTTAAAAAGCACCAGAGAAGATTGAGAAGCAATTTGAGGTTATAAATTTAGACCTGGTCTAATTCAGGTTTCGAATTTATGGATGGATTGTGGTGTGGTTATGGTGTCTCATATTAAGTTTCAGATTTGTAACTGATCATGTTTATTAATTGACTATGAATTGGTTTGTTAGTCTAGTCATCAGACTCTTTCTCCTCTGAGGATACATCTATACATCAGCCTCTCTGAGTACATGGTAGATGGAGGTTGTGCTGTCTGGAGCAGAGTGGCAGCAGCTTCTGTCTGGAACAAGACGATTTGATCTTTTGGATTCAAGGAACTTAATTTGTCATACCAGCACACGTTTCCACACGTTCTGGTATGAAATTAGGACTCAGGTCCCAGCATAGGACTCAGGTCGTCATCTCCGTAATAACACTCAGACGTAACAAGTCCACTTTGTTGTACAGGAAGTGGACGTTGGCGAGAAAGAGAGTTGGAATTGGCGGCCCGCTAGCCTTTTGCCGGGCCGGCCCGCTTTCCTCTATTTTGTTTTCGGGCACATTATTATTGAAACATGTATGTAGACAAACACTACACAGGCAGGCGTATGGATGTTAATATATACTGTAAGTGTTCCTAAATGCAGGGATGAGATTATCAGTCACCAGTGTGGGTGAGTGAACCTGAGGAAGAGGAGGAGGAGGAGGAGGAGGGTTTTTTACACATGAAGCAGTGTGTCACTGCAGGGTCGATGAGATAAAAGTTACCAACAACATGAAACTTATAAACAGAGCTGATTATTATGATATTAATTTTATATGTTCAATGCAAATGTAATAATAATAATGAGTCAATTTATGTAAAGTTCACAATCAACATAAAATGGTATTAATACACTTTAACTAGATTAAAATATATATGAAATATAAGATTAACTAGGCATTAATGTGCATCTAACTTTATGTTAAAGATCACATATAATATACACATGTAAAGACATTGATGTGGCCAGATCTCAGCAGGAGGTTTTGATCTTTAACTTGTAGTTATTTTAACTTGGTTTGGTTGAATTTACGTCCACAATTTCCTGTTTCCTGTTAGAACACATGTTAGCAAAGCATACCACATTAATTCATGTACATTTTAGTGGTAGAATTGTTCTGACTCATAATGTTTCTGTGTTTTCACCACAAAAAGACCAGGTATGTGACCTGTTGACCTGTAACTCATAAAAACTTCACCTGGTCAGTGACGGTATGAGAAACCGTTGTGGTTTCTCTGCTGAGGCTGGTTGTAAATGAAGAGTCTCAAGATTTAGCGCCCTCCAGAGGTCAAGTAAACAGTTTCTGGTTGTGTAAGAGTTGAGATGCGTACTGTGGATTTGTCATTGTTTTCATTATCACATTTCATATTCTTCATCTTTCAGTCAACATTCGCTACAGCTATAAGCTCTAAGTCTGGTTTACTGCCTAGAGGTTGGATGGCAGCATGCTGTGTAAAATACTGTTGCATATCTTGCTCATTTGAATCCTATATCGATATGAATGCTACAGTGAAGAGTAACCTGTGCTGTTCTCCCTGTCCAGAGCTTTTGTTCAGCTCCACAGTAACTCATGACGAAACCTATTAACAGCATGAGAATGGCTGCGGAAGGCACTGGGAGCTTTGCAGCTAAATTAACCAGAGGGGTTCATCCTTTTTTAATATGGAGATGCCAGACCAAAGTTTTTACATAATTCATCCAATCCCAAGGCAGCACTGGCGACCAGCCAGATCATGCAGTAGCTGATTGAGGGGGCGATTGGCAGGGAAATCCAGGATAAGCTGCATTTCTCTGAGGTTGCACAGTGGGTGCCGGCTGAGTGGATGATGAAGGGAATCAGATGTCAAGTCTGTGACTGAATCACTAACGCTCCTAGATTCTGTTCAGACCTCTGAGGTCAATAACGTAACAAAGCCAGACTCTTTTCCACTTCCCAGTATGGAGGATTGCATTCACCAAGTGGGGTCTGCCAAGATTCAGCAAGTTCAGCAGGCTGGAGGGTTATTGGCAAGTGCTGTTATCCAAAGGGGGACTGCCCCATTATTCCAAAACCCCAAAAATGTCCTATCAGAACGAAAGCCCATTTGTCCAACAGCCCGTTATTCCAATAACAAGCATCCATTGTTCCGAAGGCCCATTCCACCGATAGTACTCTCCATGCAACAACCAGATGGACATGGCTGATTATTATGCAGAGTGACGGCATCCACATTATGGATTTTTTCTTACTGGTGAAGGCATGGCCCACTACTCTGCCTCTTATTTACCATTGCCTTTGTTGGACTGGTTGGTTATTTGGGTTCAGGCATGATGAGTAAGATTAGCTAGGTTTAGGGTTAGAATATCAGGGTAAGACATCCAGAGGCAGAGCAGGGTCAGTCATGTGTGCCATGGTAAGCAGTGAAGTCACTTTTTATACTAATTAGCCATGTCCTCTTGTGTGTTGCACGAAGAGTATCAATGGGTCTTAGGAACAATGGATGTTTGTTTTCAAGGTAACAGTGCTGTCAGTCTAAAGGGACATCAAGGAGCACTGGGGTTTCCAAATAATTGGCCTTTGGAACAATGGCATGGCACCGTCTAAAAGAGCATGAAAGATTGATTCATTCTCACTGGGTTATACTCATATACTGTTGCCGTGTTTCCATTCACACATTTTAATATGCATTTTGAAAAAAAAAAAGCAGTTTGGAAATGGCAAAATTCAATAAAACTTCCTCATTTGCGAGAGACGTTTCTTAGGTGCTTTTGTAGGAAGATGTTTAGATGACCGAGCTAACTTGTTCAACCTCTACTTCTTCTGTCCCGTTTAATGGTGGATTACAGCCATACAAGCCTGCAGTGGCAACTCATGACTAAACTACACTGAAGCCAACACACCAAGTTTATTCACTCCAAATCAGTTGATGGAAACACAACAAATTAGCATTTAATTTTTTTTTACTGGGCATTTTATTTACCAGAAAAATAGCAAAAACATCATAAACCAAGAATTTAATAACTAGGCCTATGCAGAATGAACAATCATCTTAGCTGAGGAGACATAAGTGAGTACAAAAGATAATAGAAAAGATTTTTGCGCATATATCCGTATTATGGATATCTACAACTGAATTGTGGATATTCGTAATTCCAGTTTCAGATATCTACAATTTGATTCTGAGTCAGAATAGTCTAGTCATAATTCCATTTCAAGATATGTTTAATGTCCCTCTGTTGCTGCTATCTACACTGTCATTTTTAGATATCTAAAATTACATTTTGACTACTCAGAATGACTTTGATATCTTGAACTGGAATTATGATGTCAAAATGTCATTTTAGACATCTCTCAAGAGTTATGGATAGTCAAAATGTAAATAAAGATATCTTGGAGGAGGAGAGGAGTTTTGACTGGGCGAAATGGTGTTGCAGATATCTGTGATTACACCAGCAGCAACAGTAAGTGGGAGGTGAAGCTGTTCAAACATACTGAGGCGCAGCACTGCAGCCGTACGGGTTTATAAGGTACCAAACTATTCAAGTTCACTAAAGCTTCTCCTAACACTGTTCAGATGCCCTGTTGGGCCAGTGTCCAATAGGAAGCCTAGATGAGCAACGTCATGCACAACAGTTGTGACGAGTCATAATGATGTTTGAGATATCTGCATCTGTTATTTAGGATAGTCAGACGTGAATTACAGACATCTCCAACTCATTCTGACTAGTCACAATGTAATTACGACTAGTCAGAATACAGCTGTGGCTACCTGTAATGTTATTTCTTTATAGTCAAGTTTAGCTATTAAATGTTAAAACAGCTTACCATACACGTGTCTCCCTTCATAACAGAGACTAGCTCTTGCCTTAAACAGTCCACACATGATGAGCAGCAGAAATGCTTTGCTCTGACTTGAGCCATTTTGTATCTCCGGGGAGAGCAACTACCTTGAGCAACGTGCACCAGCACCATCCATTCTTATACTTCTTCACTGCACTAACACATCTCAACTTTAACCCTCTGGGTTTTTGCAATTTTTGGTCCGTCCAGTCTCCTTTTGTAAAATTACTCTAGAATCTCAGCACAACAATGAATCAGACTATGCGAGCTGTAGTGAGCTCACATGAATGTATGAATCATTTCGATTACCATAAAGACGAGAGAAAAAACAAAGTGGAACTTAAGTTTAACAGAAATGTTGGAAATGTTTTGAAAAATGGTGTCCAAAGTCTTGGGAATCACTGGGAAAACTAACATTCTAACCAACACATTGAAGATATTTACATTCTTCACAGAGAGGTCCTGGTTTTCTACAGAAAAATAACTCTGTCCCCGTCAGCAGCGACCCAGAGACCCACACCACACTCCTTCCACCTGTGGTCAGTCTGACTGAGTCGCCTGCTCTGCCTGCAGTGGATGCTCTTCATCATCACTGTAAAACTAATAGAAACCATTTGAAATACTGAGGGTTTGAAATATCAGATCATATCAGCCCAGTACGTGCTTTTGTGTTTCATATCTCACACAGTATGTGAGGACATATGAGACTGCGTGATAGCTAGAGTGTTTGAATATCATCTGATACCTTGAATAAAATCAGAAAACACTCTCTGCCCAAATGAACACCACACGTACAAATATAAAAAGATATCCGTGTGCAGTATACTGTGTGTTTTCATATTTATTTCATATATTCTGAAAATAAATGTAAGCCTCTCAGATGGATCAGTTCCCTCTTGACGAGCTCGTCTGCTCCTGATTCTCCTTCAGCTTCACTTTCCAGAATAAGCGCAGCGCTTCTTGTCTGCTGTTTCTGCACTTTGATGCCCGATTTGAAAAGCAGAAATAAAATTTATAAAAGTCACAAAGTTAACAGATGTTCCCGTTTCTCTTGGTGCGTCCAGTGTGTCCCACCTGCACAGCAGCTGCTTTTCTTTTTTTTCCCTCCTCTCTCTCCTGAAACTGTCCATCCATCCATCCATCCACCCATCCATCGTCAACCACTCATCCCGTTTGGGGTCACGGGGGGGCTGGAGCCGATCCCAGCTGGCATTGGGCGAAGGCGGGTTCACCCTGGACAGGTCGCCAGTCCATCGCAGGACACATAGAGACAGACAACCATTCACACTCACATCCACACCTATGGGCCTCAGTTAACCTAAACTGCATGTCTTTGGACTGTGGGAGGAAGCCGGAGTACCCGGAGAAAACCCACGCTTACACATGCAAACTCCACACAGAAGAGTCCCAAGCTGGACACCACCGTGCAGCCCTCCTTAAACTGTGCAAATAATAATTTACATATCGATAAAAACCACTCATCATTTCGGTTCCTACAGAGACAGCACACAATGCCTACAATGCCGTGTTATTTCATTATGCACGTTCCCTGAGGCCTGTTTCATCCACAGACCGACCCACTTCATCACGGGTTAAATCTTACCTTCTAGAAGCTTTAGCTAACAGCTGCTTTCAACTCGGATAAATGGATAAATACTCACTGAAGACTTTCGCTGTCGGATTTATTACTTTTATGAAGTCTCTGAAAAAACAGTGTAGCTCCAAGATGGATTACAAACCATCTGAAACCGGATCCCTCTGTACTGCTGACCTTTTGAAGAGCATAGAGAAAAGTTTGGGAAAGAGTACCTGTGTTGCCAGAGGTGTCATATTCATCTGTGCTAGTCTGTTGTTCCCAGCTCCAAGCCAACTGGTTCCCACTGAAGACCTACACGATTGAGGGAACGCTTCTCTTTTCTTTGTCGATGACAGCTGGGGTTTAGGGTTAGGGTTGTGGCTCAGAGGGTAGGGCAGGTCGTCCATCAGTTGGAAGGGTTGATTCCCGGCTGATTCTGGTGAGCAAAGTTAGCACCTTGCATGGCAGCAGTGTATGAACGTGTGTGAATGTATGTAGTGTAATGTGCTTCGAGTGGTCGGCAAGCCATAAGATGAACCTTTATTAATCCCCGGAGGGAAATTCGGGTGCCATAGCATGGTAAGTCCATTCACCATTCAGCTAGCCAGTAAGTGAGAGCCATTAATATTATGTGTTGTACATCTGGAGCAGCCTTCGAGTACGTTCTAATCAAAGATACAGGCATGACGGGACGAGTTCACACGTAGCAGTACAGTTAGCAGGTCGGAGACACTGAGGGATTTTCCCTTTCCTTGAAACTTCAGAGGACGAGCAGTTAGGATGATGTTTTGTAATGAGGCCCCTCATATCTAAATGATTTCTACACTGCTCTTTCCTAATAATAATTAGCTAGACAGAGTCAATTACCATTGCAACCAAATCATGTCACAAGCTAATTTTCACTCGTATATAGTGAAATGCTGCCCTGTAGATCTGTGGTAAAAGAGAGCAGGATTGCAACATGGGCACGCTGAGCTGGCCGTCCTCGATCAAACACTATGATTTTATTGACCAACCAATTACTTGATTTTATTGACAGATCTGTGAAACTGAGTTTCTCCACAAAGACTCACACAAAAGCAGGGATTCAAATCTACCAGAGTTGTGCTCTTAAGTTTCATAGAAATAACTCATTCAGCATGAAAACAGCATAAAAATTACTAATCCACATAGAAATGAATTAAGACCAGAACAACTGATTGATTGACTAAGAGGGGGGCAGCCCTACACAGCAGAGTGCAGTAAAGAAAGGATGAGCATTTGATCATTGGCTAGTTAAGCCAGTACCAGTCCATTAATATCGTCCCAGAACAGCACTGAGACTGATGAGCTCAGGACATCTCACTAGAGCAGAAAATGTTGATTAATCCACTGCTGAAAATAGTCCCAGATAAATGCAGTATTTCCTCCTGTTTGAGGTACATAACTTAAATTAATGCTATACATCACTGAGTCAAATTTAAAGAGTTCCATCTTTAGCAGGAACCACTGAGCTCATAGCTATGGAGGATCCAACCTGCCAAAATCAAAAATACACAAATGGTTAAATAAATGACTCAATAAATGAATAAATATGTCATTAAATGCAGCAGTAATCATTTTAAAAATAAATACAGTCATTAATCAACTGAAAATAGGTGACATAAATTGATGTTTTTTAATTTCTCTCTTTATTTGTATAATGCCTGCATTATTTACCAGATTAATTTCCCTGTTGTTTATTTATGTATCTACTTTTATTACTTTTCAAATGTATTTATTTTTGCATACATGTTGGGTGACAGTCCTGTCATTTGCATAATGAGGCTGAAATGTATAAATAAGAGAATAAAGAAATAAATAAGTAAATAAATGCATAAATACATAAATACACACTGTACCTGTCAGGTTTTGCTGTGAGAGTAGCAAAGGAAGAGAGAAAGAGAGAAACCCCAAACGCAGACAACACACACATGGATGAATTTAAACAAAAGGCGAGTCTTTAATCAATGACTGAAACCCAATCTCTAATAGTAATACAAAAAAACATAAACTGATACTCAAAAAAACTTACACGGAAGAGAAGGGAGTCTAACAGGGAATCCAGGAAAATACACGAGGAGGCACACGAATCTAAGTTGAAGGAAACCAGAGCACAGGGAGAACATGGAACCTGAACAATGAGCCGACGAGAACAGAGAGAAAAGGAGTGGTTTAAATAGAGAGGGTGATGACACACAGGTGGACAACCAGGTGGAAGCAATCAGGGCGGAGCAGACAATCAAAAAAGGAGGGAAAAACAGACAAAGACAGGAAGTAAAGCTGAAACAACACAGAGACGCAAGACTTTCAAAATAAAACAGGAAACAACCAAAGACAAGACACCAGGACCAGGACAGTGAGTGAAACACAAACAATACACTAGAACAGAAACTCAGTACAACAAAACAGAACCAATTAATAAACTAATCAAAAGCCTAACTAACATAAAAGTCCATAACCGTGACAGTACCTTTAAGAATAAATAGATAGATAAAAACAAATTAATAATAAATTAATAAATACAAAATAAATGTAAAGATAGGAAATAATAAAATCAAATAATACATTTTAAAAATCAAAAATAAATGCACAAATAAATGGCAAAATTAAACATGAGTAAATAAATACTAATAAATAATATTGAATAGTACTAAATAAATCAGTACAAAGATAAATAAGTAAAGAAAGAAAGTAAAGAAAAGTAAAGAAAGTAAAACAGAAATATCAATTTGTCTCATTTTATCTATTAATTAATGGCTATTGTTTTAAATATTATTTTGTTACATTTATGACATTTATTTATTTATTCTTTTTTGGCAGCTTCTGTCCCCCATACGTGGCTAAAAGTTACAGACAGGATAGCCAGTAGACTAACACACAGCTGACAGTAATCAAAATATATAATTTCTCCAGCTTTATCCTTTAAGTACATGCGTATTATTAATAAACATATACAAAGTGAACATTGCAAAAATGTTGAAAATAAGTTAACAGTAATTGTTTTTCAGTAAAATATGTTGACATCATCATAAGATGATGAAGTAATGAGAGCCATTCATGTAGTGATGGTGGGGGGGGGGTCAAGGACACTGATGAACTGTGGGGAGGAGATGGGAATAAACCAACAGCAGCCATCGTAACCCATCATGTGGGAGCTGATCCAGACTGAGGACTGGTGGCTGCTGGTCTCAGGGCCGTGGACCGGGTCTGGAGGCTGTCTTTAAACTGGCCCAGCGGCTCCTGGCTGCCTGCGATGAGGTCTTTATTTACCAGAGGGAGAATAATCGGCCTCTCTTGTTGTGTCATGGAAGGCTGCAAATAATCCCTGTGTGTGTGTGTGTGTGTGTGTGTGTGTGTGTGTGTGTGTGTGTGTGTGTGTGTTTTCACCCCAGAGCATGTAGGCTACAGATGTTCAGCCTCTCTCTGTCTCTCTCATTGTCTCTCTCTCTCTCCCTCCATCTCTCTCTCACTCTCTCTCTCATTGTCTCTCTCTCTCTCTCCCTCCATCTCTCTCTCTCTCTCATTCTCTCTCTCTCTCTCCCTCCATCTCGCTCTCTCTCCCTCCATCTCTCTCTCGCTCTCTCTCTCTCTCCATCACACCTTCTCTTACTCTCTTTCTCTCTCTCTCTTTTTGTCACTCTCCCTTATTGTCTCTCTCTCTGTCCCCCTCCCCTTCTCTCTCCCTTTGTCTCTCTCTCTCTCTGTCTCTCTCCCTCTCTCTCTTTCCCTCTCTCTCTCCCTTCCTCTCTCTCTCCCTGTCTCCCTCTCTCTCCCTCTCTCTCTCTCTCCCTATCTCTCTCCCTCTCTCTCTCTCTCTCTCTCCTCTCTCTCTCCCTCCCTATATCTCTCTCTCTCCCTCTCTCTCTCCCTGTCTCCCTCTCTCTCCCTCTCTCTTTCTCTCTCTCTCCCTCTCTCTCTCCCTGTCTCCCTCTCTCTACCTCTCTCTCTCTCTCTCCCTCTCTCTCTCCCTCTCTCTCTCACTCCCTATCTCTCTCCCTCTCTCTCTCTCTCTCTCCCTCTCTCTCTCCCTCCCTATATCTCTCTCTCTCCCTCTCTCTCTCCCTGTCTCCCTCTCTCTCCCTCTCTCTCTCTCTCTCTCTCCCTCTCTCTCTCCCTCTCTCCCCTCTCTCTACCTCTCTCTCTCTCTCTCCCTCTCTCTCTCCCTCCCTATATCTCTCTCTCTCCCTCTCTCTCTCCCTCCCTATATCCCCCCCCACCCACCCCACCCCCCTCCCCTCTCTCTCGTGAGGATAAGCGCGGGCAGCGTGTACCGTGTCGGGCACACGGACCCGGTCCTCTCCAGCAGCGTGGCGCGGCAGCCGGTCCGGTGCGATGAGCGAGGACTGGTCGGTCCTGTGAGAGCCATGCGCTGGCGGCAGAGCCCTGCTGGAATGAACCGACCGAGAGGGGCTTTCAAGGGACTCACCTGTGGATTTGCGCCGGAAAGATGCCTTATTTGACCAAGCCTCTGCTTTTCCTTCTCTGCCTGGTTGTTACCGGTGAATGTCGCAAGCACGGCCACCGGGTGCGGAGATGGACCGGTACCGTGGAGACCCAAAAGCATGGCACGTAAGTGAAAGTCTAATGCGTGTTCGTCATTATCACAGTATAACTGGAGACTATGCAGTTGTCATATCATTTATAATTATTAACATTTTCCTTAATTACAAATAAAAAAATAATAATACCAAAAGCAGCATCAGTGAATAGGAGGCTCATATTGAGCCAAATGTCCTGCTGACAGTTCAACATGCATTATGGAGTAGCCTATATACTGGCTGAATTGTTTTATTAAAACGATATTTAAAGCCAAGTTTGAAATCTTGACACCTTCTTATAATAAGGTGTATAATTATACAATAATATATAGTATAATAATATAGTATAATTTCCCCTGGTTTTAATATAGCTGTGACGCTTTCTTTTTTGGTTTGGTTAAAAGCAACCGTGTGAACTTTGTTCAGATGTGGCTTTAATGTAGAATGATGACATCTTGTTAAAATGCATGCAACAGTTTGTGTATGTTGTGTATCACATAGAATGAGTGGAAATGATAAAAATCCTATTAAAATGTGGTAAATTAGAAGTGCATGGAGCGTATTTGAAATGGTTAATGGACTGCAGAGCTCTGCCTAACATTCACCCACACACACACTTGACCTGCTCATCATCAAACAGTGACCCCAGGCTCAAAAACCCATAGACCTCCATGTTAAAAGGTTTTATTTATGTTAGCACTAATTTGCAGGTTTCCGATAAGAGCCTATTTTTGCTGGCCAGAAGAAGCATCCCAATTAATATCACAGGTAACATGAATTATGGATGCACCATGCTAACCGAGCTAAGAAGCGCTAGCTGGTAACTTAACATTTGTTGTGCTCAGGGTACCGCGGTCCTCCTCAGCTCCACCCTCTCTCTCTCGCTCTCTCGCTCTCTCAAACTCACAGTGAGAGCTGCAGGACTCCTCCAACATGCTTTTATCTAACAGAGCATTCAATCCATATTTGATTTTATTCAGCCTTTCAAAACCATTGTGTGATCAAAAATCGTCATGAAATATGATGAACACAAAGCTTCATTGGAAAACCTCAATAGATGCTTGGGGACCGTGTGGCGGAGGTATTCACTGAATCGGACAAGATTAATATATATAAGATCATGTTTACGTTGCCTTGGCAGCATATCTTATATGTCATCACACAATATTAGGCCATTATATATCCATCCATCATCAACCGCTGTTGGGGTCGCGGGGGGGCTGGAGCCGATCCCAGCTGGCATTGGGTGAAGGCGGGTTCACCCTGGACAGGTCTCCAGTCCATCGCAGGACACATAGAGACAGACAACATAGAGACAGACAACATAGAGACAGACACCATTCACGGGCAATTTAGAGTAATAATTGCATGTCTTTGGACTGTGGGAGGAAGCTGGAGTACCCGGAGAAAACCCACGCTAACACCACGAGAACATGCAAACTCCACACAGAAGAGCTCCAAGCCAGATTCGAACCTGCAATATATATATATATATATATATATATATATATATATATATATATATATATATATATATATACACTGTCCCTCTCACCCTCTCAGGGTGGTATCCGTGTCCTTCTCAAGCTCTGGTCCTCTACCAGAGTGCTGGAGTTTGAGGGTTCTTCAGTATCTTAGCTGTTCCTAGGACTGTCCTCTTCTGGACTGAGGCCTCAGATGTGGTTCCTGGGTTCTGTTGGAGCCGTTCTCCCAGTTTGGGGGTCAGCACTCTGAGTGCTCCTCCTACCACGGGGACCACGTTAGCCTTGATCCTCCACATCTGTTCCAGCTGTTCCTTCATCCCTTGATACTTCTCAACCTTTTCGTGCTCCTTCTTCCTGATGTTGGCGTCAGCTGGTATCTCCACATCTATCACCACCACCCTCTATCACCACCATCCTCCATCACCACCATCCTCTATCACCACCACCCTCTATCACCACCATCCTCCATCACCACCATCCTCTATCACCACCACCCTCTATCACCACCATCCTCCATCACCACCATCCTCTATCACCACCACCCTCTATCACCACCACCCTCTATCACCACCACTCTCCATCACCACCACCCTCCATCACCACCACCCTCCATCACCACCACCCTCTATCACCACCACCCTCCATCACCACCACCCTCTATCATCACCACCCTCTATCACCACCACCCTCTATCACCACCACCCTCTATCACCACCACCCTCTATCACCACCACTCTCCATCACCACCACCCTCTATCACCACCACTCTCCATCACCACCACCCTCCATCACCACCACCCTCCATCACCACCACCCTCTATCACCACCACCCTCCATCACCACCACCCTCTATCATCACCACTCTCCATCACCACCACCCTCCATCACCACCACCCTCTATCACCACCACTCTCCATCACCACCACCCTCCATCACCACCACCCTCTATCACCACCACCCTCTATCATCACCATCCTCTATCACCACCACCCTCTATCACCACCACCCTCTATCACCACCACTCTCCATCACCACCACCCTCCATCACCACCACCCTCCATCACCACCACCCTCTATCACCACCACCCTCCATCACCACCACCCTCTATCATCACCACTCTCCATCACCACCACCCTCCATCACCACCACCCTCTATCACCACCACTCTCCATCACCACCACCCTCCATCACCACCACCCTCTATCACCACCACCCTCTATCATCACCACTCTCCATCACCACCACCCTCTATCACCACCACCCTCTATCACCACCACCCTCTATCACCACCATCCTCTATCACCACCACCCTCTATCACCACCACCCTCTATCACCACCACTCTCCATCACCACCACCCTCTATCATCACCACTCTCCATCACCACCACCCTCTATCACCACCACCCTCTATCACCACCACCCTCCATCACCACCACCCTCTATCACCACCACCCTCTATCACCACCACCCTCCATCACCACCACCCTCTATCACCACCACCCTCTATCACCACCACCCTCCATCACCACCACCCTCCATCACCACCATCCTCTATCACCACCACTCTCCATCACCACCACCCTCTATCACCACCACCCTCCATCACCACCATCCTCTATCACCACCATCCTCTATCACCACCACCCTCTATCACCACCACCCTCCATCACCACCACCCTCTATCACCACCACCCTCTATCACCACCACCCTCCATCACCACCACCCTCTATCACCACCACTCTCCATCACCACCACCCTCCATCACCACCACCCTCTATCACCACCACCCTCTATCATCACCACTCTCCATCACCACCACCCTCTATCACCACCACCCTCTATCACCACCACCCTCTATCACCACCATCCTCTATCACCACCACCCTCTATCACCACCACCCTCTATCACCACCACTCTCCATCACCACCACCCTCTATCATCACCACTCTCCATCACCACCACCCTCTATCACCACCACCCTCTATCACCACCACCCTCCATCACCACCACCCTCTATCACCACCACCCTCTATCACCACCACCCTCCATCACCACCACCCTCTATCACCACCACCCTCTATCACCACCACCCTCCATCACCACCACCCTCCATCACCACCATCCTCTATCACCACCACTCTCCATCACCACCACCCTCTATCACCACCACCCTCCATCACCACCATCCTCTATCACCACCATCCTCTATCACCACCACCCTCTATCACCACCACCCTCCATCACCACCACCCTCTATCACCACCACCCTCTATCACCACCACCCTCCATCACCACCACCCTCTATCACCACCACCCTCCATCACCACCACCCTCCATCACCACCACCCTCTATCACCACCACCCTCTATCACCACCACCCTCTTCTGCTCTTTCTCCTCCACCACTATGTCCGGTTGGTTAGCCAGCAGCTGTTTGTCAGTCTGGAAGCTGAAGTCCCTCAGGATCTTAGCCCTGTTGTTCTCCACCACCTTCGGTGGTATGTCCCATTGGGATCTGGGTACTTCTAGTCCATACTGGGTGCAGATATTTCCGTACACTATCTCAGCCACTTGGTTGTGCCTCTCCATGTACGCTGATCCTGCTGGCATCTTCCACCCTGCTACTATGTGCTGGACTGTAAAAACCCAGTTGAGACAGATCAGACTGTGGTGTAGGCTATACATGTCCAAAGCAAGCCCTTCTCACTCCCAGCTCATCAAATTTGGATAATGTCCCTCTGCTTTGGAAGCTGAAGCATGGAGGCACCCTATAGCAGCAGTATGTGATGAACCGGTCTCTCAACTAACTCCAGTGTGACGTAGTATTCATATAGTGAGAGTGGAGGAGGGATGATGGATGGATCAAACTGTGGTTATGTTGCCTAAACCTGACTTCCTATGAAAACGGAAGTTTATTTTGAAAGGGCACTATGCATGCAACATAGTATTGACACACCGTCCCTGGTCTGTCAAAAAGTACTGCAAGAGGAGTACCTCGTGTCTGTCTAGGCACTGATCAAGTGGGGATATTTGACGAGTTCGGAGTGAGAACGTGTTGTCACACCGCTAAAACCTGATTAATATCAGCATATCCCACATGTATATACTGTCTACATGAGTAATTCAGAATATTGTCATATTTTGAATAATACTGGAATATTAGTATACATTTAAACATAGTCAGCGACTCACCCTAACCATGTAACCCTAATTTATTCATTAAACATTAGACACTCGACATTAAGTTTAAACGTTAATTTAGAAAAAATGCTGTCTTCCAACATGTAAGATAAAATATAAACCAAATGGATTTGAGGGCAGTGAGGGCGCTATATTCATCTCTCTGCTCGCCGCTGGAGAAAATGCATTCAATCTGTCTGTTCGAGCTTTGGTAGGGCCACGTCATGTCAGGCTCTCAGAGGCTGATCTCAGAGGTGATCTAGCACAGTATGTGGTCTAAACAGCTCCATCAGCACCACTGTTAGACACACACCACACCACCGACAATTATCACCGCACCACGCGCCGTTCAGCCAAGGACACCTATTAGGAAGTATAATTATTATTGGGAATGGAACGTCTGCAGTCAGGGTGACTGTTTTGCTTGAACACACGGTTGATCTCAGCATTTCTAAAATATATTATAATTTTTTTTGTCAGAAGATTAGTTTCTGTGTGAGCTTTCGGCTGCTGACGCTGGAGGTCTGGAATGCAGATGTGATGAGAAGAGAGAAAGGCTTTTACTTTGGTCTCTAATACACTAGAGCATTGAAGGTGAGAAGAGAAACAGGTTGTAAATAAATGATCAATTCATGCTGTTATTTTTCTCAGTTGTCACAGCATGTTGAATCAGTATTCTCCAGTGTTGCTGCGTTGCTTTTTATCTCTTCAAAATAAAAACCCAGTCTATCTGCTGCCAAGCCTCTGACCATGAATACCGCCTTCCTCCAGCTCCTTGGCAAAGAAGCCTCCAGATGTGACCAAGTCTCGCAAAACCAAGACGGAGCATCTGCTCAAAGTAGACGATCATGACTTCACCATGAGGCCAGCATTTGGAGGTAGGTGTGGAAAGATCTCCTGTGCTTTTTATATCATTTCCTTGTTGCATACACACAAGGTGCCCACTTACCGGCTTTTTCTAGAGCTTTTAACCACATCTCATCTCCTTTATTGCTTAAGCCTCGTCACAATAAAACACTTTTCAAATCTTAACAGATGCTGAACGTGAGAGACTCCACACATAACGACATGTTTCGTTAAATTTAACACTTTTGTTCCTACTGTGTGTAGAGAGCAGAGATTTGGCCAAACAGCCACCACACCCTGACAGATCCATCATGACCAACAGTCCCCACTGGAATAAACAGAAACCTCGCAGAATCTCAAATGTGTAAATAAACATGGCGGACGACGGACAGGAAGAATTAGTGATGTTAGTTTTGCTCTAGTTTTTACTGAAAGTTCACAAAGAAAAGTAGAAATAGTCATGGAGACACGTTAAATAAACCGCTGTGTTGTTGCCTCAAATCAACAAGCTGGTCCTCCATTTCTGAGCTCCATCTTAGTTTATGCTCCAGGTTTTAGCTCACGCATTAGCCACGGCTGCCATGACGACGGTGGTGCGTCATCAGGATATCTGATCGTAAATGCTGAACGATTAATATTTACGATTTCACATTGCTGCAGCCAGGATGGCCTTCCGAGCCGATCGGGGATGTAACAAACTCTTAACATACCTCACGCCACAGGAATATCTGGAAAGATCATCTTTCAACCGAGGATACTGGTATGAAATGAAACAAGAAAACCTGAGGAAACCATGGGGACCCACCATGTCATACTAGATTTGTGGATAAATAATGTTTCAAACTTGAGTTAAATTTGGTGAGGAAAAAACTGTCAAAGGGGTCCGTTGACCTCTGACCTCCAGATGTGTGGATGTAAATGGGTTCTCTGGGTCCCCACCAGTCTCCCCTTTACAGACATGTTATGATTTGTGCATATATCTGTGCTAACCACAGTACCTGTGAGGGTACTGGACAATATTTGTTATCGTTTTGTTGTTTTTAATTTAATTTCCAATAATAACTATATACATCCATATACATAGAAAAGCATATTTGTCCACTCCCATGTTGATAAGAGTATTAAATATTTGACAGATCTCCCTTTAAGGCACATTTTGAACAGATTAAAAAATGTGGTATTAACTATGGACAATCAAATTAATTAAATATATGAATTGACTGACAGCCCGAATGTAAATACTTGGTTGAAATGAGTGCACATGACCTGTCCTCCCTCATATAACCTACTGCATATCAGCACGTTTGTCTGCCCTCATGTCTCATAATTGACTGGTCTTTGGTGTATGGCTGTTTGATGTGATACCATATATATCTAACTACATATAGATATAGATATAGATATATCTACTGGAATCATCTCAAAGCATGCAGCATCTTCAGCCTACACCTGCTGACTGAAAATAACAGACTTTTTTTTTTGTTTTTGTTCTGTCGGATCCCAAGAAAAATTACATCTAAAGCTTTTTATTCCCCGGCTGACGACGTCTGACAAGATGAATTTCTCAGTGTCGTAGATGCTCAACCGTTTAGAAGTTGCTCCCCAAGTTATGAAACATCCCAACTGGTGTTGTTCTGTGTGCAGTTTAAAGACAGCCGTTCACAAGATGTTTCACACTCTTGTGTTCATGTTGCGTGTCTTCATATTTCGTGGCATCAGTTAAAATTAGAGACAGTGGTATTTTTATTGTATCTAGTAGCTCAGGGCCAGGTCTTTGTTGATATGCTTAGAAGTGCGTATCTCTTTGGAGCAATCACATGAAACTTGTAGGATTACCCAAAACTCGGCTGAGCTTTCATGATATTTGTATACCAAGATACACCCACGTCCCTGCTCTGAAGCCGGGCAAGAAAGAAGACATCTTCCTCTGACTCGTATTCCTCTGAAGCTGTACCTTGTTGGCAGCAGACGATGCAGCCGTCATTAAGTGAGGTCGCTTCTCCCCTGTTAGAGCGATTGTTACTTCAGAGAAAGGCAGCGAGTGTAGCAGGAGGTCACAGTGAAAATGGGACTAAAAATAGCCCGGGTACAGGCACAAAGTCCCAGCAGAGGATACACAGCTCGAGTCGCATTAGTATAAAGAGTCTCATACTCCATCCTGTTTCCCTAGAAAGGGCTGCCCCCTCCAGATGTGTTTAAACCCATGGCTTTTTTATATTGAATAATACTTTAACATGGGTTTTCCACCAAAACAGATCAGTAAGCTACTGGCTTAGGCTGAAAATTGAAAACATCCCCAGCAAGCCCCCCATCACCCCCACCACCCCCATCACCCCCACCACCACCACCCCCACCACCACCACCACCACCACCACCCTTTCCTCCACATTAGGCCAGTCAATAACAGACTCAGAGCCCAAAGAGCAGCCTGTTGTTATCCAAATTACAGATGTTGGTAAGTATACTGTAGATATGAAGTTGCACTTAATAAAAGATAAACTAGTGCTGTCAATCAGTTAAAATATTCAATTATTATAATTATTTATGATTGTCCATAGTCAATCATAATTCATTGCATTGTTTTAATCTGTTTAAAATTAACCTTAAAGGGAGTTTTGTCAAATACTTATCAGCATGTTAGTGGACAAATATGCTGCTTTATGTTAATGTATGTATTATTATTATTATCGTAAATCAATAACAACACTAATCAATGGCAGATATGGTCCAGAAACCCTCCCAGGTTCTGACTTTAGCATCAACAATCTGCTCCAATCAGAACAAACTGCAGCCCAACAGGCAACAACAGCTGTCAGTGTGTTAGAGTGCTGACTTGACTAGGACTTGATCCAGACTGACTGGGACTATCATAAAGTGGGCATGTCTGTAAAGGGGAGACTGGTGGGGACCCAGAGAACCCATTTACATCCACACATCTGGAGGTCAGAGGTCAGCGGACCCCTCTGAACATGGACAGGACAGCTTCTCCTCACTAAAGTTTAGCTCAGGTTTTGAGTGTTATTTATCCTCCTTCCCCACAAGCTAGTCTGACATTGTCTTGTTTCATATGATCCCAGTATCGTCACTCTAGCTTTAAAACTGCCACAACCTAAAAATCACAAGCTGTGTTAATGCGTTACAGAAATCAGTGGCGTTAATATGAATTTACCTTAACGTGTTATTATCACATTAACTTTGACAGCCCTAACAAAAACCCACTATGGTTTATGCCAACATGGGTTTTACTGTTGCTGCAGGCATCACTTTTATCAGTCATGATAACACTGTACTCACTGAAGTTATTGCCGATATATTTGAATCATCACTAAAAAAAAGTCCAATTGGACAAGAAAAACAAGCCTTCAGAAGCTCAGACAGATTTTAAACAAGCCAACAGTTTACCCAGATTATCTAAGCCACTTTATTTGGAGGTAAACTGAAACTGATTGCCATTTGAGCGGGAGGTAATCGTTTTTAATGTTTGCCTTTAATGTTTTCTTTTCACATGTACGTAACTCGGGGGTTTGTTTACAACCTGTTTGATGGCTTCCGCTTCATCACATTTATCTTCAGCAATGACACCGTGATCCAAAAATTCAGTGATTAGTTTTGGTGACTACAGTGTCATCATACTGTTTCTACCATCAATGTCTGCCTGACAGAGACCTTGATAGTTGAAACGATGGCTCATTAAATCCAGGGAGCTCACCATTTCCCCCACGTTTATGATACTTCTACACTTTGTTTAGCAAGATAAGCTATACAAATGAACACAGCTTTTATGATTTTTAAGTATAAATGCTATCACCAGAAGTAAAAAGATAACGTTAGGCTTCAGACGAACTTCACAGTCGCATGAACGCGAGTATACACAAGTCAGCATGATGACATTTAGTAGGCTCATTTAGCCACTAGCACCTGCCTTTTTTAAGACACATTAAGGCTTAAAAATTCCCAAGTGGGATATTTATTGAAGCATTTTATGCCATAGAAATTATATTATATTATATTATATTAAAATCTCTTGAGCTATTGTTAACCACAGACCTTATTTCAGGCATCTAACTAACTAACGTATTACGTGCTGTGCCGAGGTTTATGTGCATGTCTGAAGTAATCCAGGAAGTTTTCTGTGAAACACATCACAAGGCCTGTACTGGCCTTCAGATGGGGGGCGTTTACAGTGTTTACGAGTCGGGCCTGTATGAACGCCCCCCTCACGTTGTATTCACGACCTCATAAGTGGAAATTTTGTTGGCTTTGTGAGAAATGACGGAGCCCATGGAAGTTCATTTATCAGTGCATAGTAAGTTAGTATTGAAGAGTGTATTGTAATTTTCGTCATATATTGTTTTTCTCAGTAATTTTATAATCTGTCTGAGGAAAATGTTCTTAATGCTTCATCTTTCTGCTCTGTCATCATGTCTTTACATTCCCTGCATCATGCTCCCCACCAGCTAGCTTGTTAAACTTTTAGCCTCTGCGGCTTCTAGACTCAGTAACGTTAATACTGCTGTTGCTTAGCAGCGATGTTCTTCACGACTTAACCACTTGAACGCAACGCATATCGTGAACACGACTTCTGATGTTGTGAACATGAGTTCACCATTAGACCAATGACATTATGGAGATACCCAAACCCGTAATACAGTTGAGAACTTATTATTCCTGATTAAAAATGAAAAATGTGTCCCATCTGTCATTTTTACCGAAGCACATTCACAGTCCTCTGCTTGTTACACACTGTTTGACCAGTAGGTGGTTTCCTGTGCACATGAAGGTGAAGGTGAAGCCTCGTGAAATGAACCCTTTTGCGAACAGATTTGCTGGAGAGCTTCAGTGCTTCATGAAGCTTCATCTTGCCACCACTACTACATACCCATTCAAGAAATCCACGGACTTCCAGACGATGAATTTGCATGAACATGTTATTGCGTTAACTTTGACAGTAGCAGGCTGTAAACGTTTATTTCTGCTGTAAAGTTGGGCATTTTAACACGGGGTTCTACAGGGATTGAATCCCTTTTGGATCCAGCCTAAGTGGCCATTTGATGAATTGCAGTTTTATATAACTTTACACATAGCTGTACACATACACATCCAGAAAGATCCGGATCAAAGTCAGATGTGGCATGTTTGTCAGTGGATAGAGGGGGGTAGTGTGGCTAACGTGTGGGGTGTATTATTGCTCTTAATCCTCGGTAAAATAACACATTAAGCTTGTTGTTAATCCTCCGTGCTGAAGGGAAAGAGAGAGAAAGCCCATCCACCAGATCACTTGATGTATGGGCTTGGAGTGAGTCATGTTATGATCTGTTAACTGTATACCTAAACCACTGTGTGCTTTTCAGAAAATGTGGTGGTTTAGCAGTGTTGCAGATTTACTGGAGGTCACAAAGCCAGGTGGGATCGCTCCACCCTGCCCTCACCGCTGGATTCAGTAGAGTTAAACCTTCCATTGAGTACCTTCGTTCACATAGCCGACAAGTAACACTTATTTAACATCATTGTAAACATGCACATATAAGGTGGTAGTTCTTGGGCTAGACTATAGACAGATTAAGAGTTATAAACCTCAGCCGTTATTGTTGAAGTGTATGTGATTAACATCAGCTGACAGGAAGTAAACAAACTGTTGCCTCACAATGTAATTCCATTGAAATGGTCTATGCTGTAGATGAGGACCTTAAGTATAATACTTACAGCTTATACTCTCCTTATTTGAGGAACTAAAACTTAGATTCTACAGCAGTAAATTCTACAGTTTCCATGGAGATCATTTGCTTGTAGGCTACAGTGTCGGTTGTTTAATTGTTAATTGGTTGTTGGTTATTTTGTTTAATTTCAGGATGTTCTCATACATTGTTTATACCTGTGAAATGTAAATGCACTGTGATTCGTATATATTCACAAAATCAATTATCTATCTAATCCACATAAAGTAGCACGTATAAAGAGCAGCGAACGCCACATTAGAGTGGATGTGTGGGTCCAAAAACTTGAGGCGTCAACATATCAGTGGTTGATGTCACAGAGACTACGTCCACTTCTTATAACATGGTCTATGATGAAGACGCACCTCAACGTCACATTTGCAGGCCGGTTCTCCCCGTAAATGGCAGCGTTTTGAGGCTGATGCCTGCGTGCACCGCCTCTCTATCAATGTCCGTCCTCAAGCCTCCGGTCCAGTCTATGGTGTATAATCAATAGCTCATCATTAAGTGTATCTATTGGATTCTCTAAGTTGAGGTCATTTAAAAGAGAGCATACCTAAAGAGCGTTCCTATTGGCTGTGCTCCGGCTGGTGGGCGGTGCTTGGTATTTCTTCAACAGATCACAACATTTCTGCCGGGTCACAAACTTTCTCATTTTACAGCTTAACAGTAACTACAAGATGTTTCTGAAAACATCTGAGGAGAGAAACAGTCATTACAGTAACAGAATATTGATTCATATCTGATCAGCGCTGCCTAGTTTGACTATTGATCAGAGTTCGCGAGTGACTCTGGATCAGCTCTGATTGGTTGCTTCCCTTCAGTCTGTGAAATCCTACAGATGCCATTAGGAGCACCAGAGGACAGAGAGGCACATGATTTTGTTTCTGATTACCTGTCTCATGCACTACTGTCAGGATGTGGTGACTTAAAATAACTTTTTTTAATAGTATTTGCTCCATTTCTACCCACCGCTGCTTTAAATACTTAAGTGAACATTTAAGGAAACCTTAAGAAGAAGACTTAAGGGTGTTTTATGCAACACATTTTATTTTAAGGAAACCTTAACTCAGACATCACGTAAAATCCTAAATTGAGGTGCTTTGTGCAACTGGCACCAGAGTGTGTGGTGAATATTAAATACGAAATACATAATATGGACGAAGATGCCTGTTTCATGTGAGAGGTCAGAGGAGAATGGGCAGACTAGTTGGGAATGATAGAGAGGCAACAGTAACTCAAATAACCTCTCGTTACTACCGAGGAATGAAGAACACCATCTCTGAACGCAGAACACCATCTCTGAACACAGAACACCATCTCTGAACGCAGAACACCATCTCTGAACGCAGAACGCCATCTCTGAACGCAGAACACCATCTCTGAATGCAGAACACCATCTCTGAACGCAGAACACCATCTCTGAACGCAGAACGCCATCTCTGAACGCAGAACACCATCTCTGAACGCAGAACGCCATCTCTGAACGCAGAACACCATCTCTGAACGCAGAACACCATCTCTGAACGCAGAACGCCATCTCTGAACGCAGAACACCATCTCTGAACGCAGAACACCATCTCACCGTCTCTGAACGCAGAACGCCATCTCTGAACGCAGAACGCCATCTCTGAACGCAGAACGCCATCTCTGAACGCAGAACGCCATCTCTGAACGCAGAACACCATCTCTGAACGCACAACACCATCTCTGAACGCAGAACACCATCTCTGAACGCAGAACACCATCTCTGAATGCAGAACACCATCTCTGAACGCAGAACACCATCTCTGAATGCAGAACACCATCTCTGAACGCAGAACACCATCTCACCATCTCTGAACGCAGAACGCCATCTCTGAACGCAGAACACCATCTCTGAACCCAGAACACCATCTCTGAACGCACAACACCATCTCTGAACGCAGAACACCATCTCTGAACGCAGAACACCATCTCTGAACGCAGAACACCATCTCTAAACGCAGAACACCATCTCTGAACGCAGAACACCATCTCACCATCTCTGAACGCAGAACACCATCTCACCATCTCTGAACGCAGAACACCATCTCACCATCTCTGAACGCAGAACACCATCTCTGAACGCAGAACACCATCTCTGAACGCAGAACACCATCTCTGAACGCAGAACACCATCTCTGAACGCAGAACACCATCTCTGAACACAGAACACCATCTCTGAACGCAGAACACCATCTCTGAACCCAGAACACCATCTCTGAACGCAGAACACCATCTCACCATCTCTGAACGCAGAACACCATCTCTGAACGCAGAACACCATCTCTGAACGCAGAACACCATCTCTGAACCCAGAACACCATCTCTAAACGCAGAACACCATCTCTGAACGCAGAACACCATCTCACCATCTCTGAACGCAGAACACCATCTCACCATCTCTGAACGCAGAACACCATCTCTGAACGCAGAACACCATCTCTGAACGCAGAACACCATCTCTGAACGCAGAACACCATCTCACCATCTCTGAACGCAGAACACCATCTCTGAACGCAGAACACCATCTCTGAACGCAGAACACCATCTCTGAACCCAGAACACCATCTCTGAACGCAGAACACCGTCTCTGAACACAGAACACCGTCTCTGAATGCAGAACACCATCTCTGAACGCACAACACCATCTCTGAACACCATCTCTGAACGCAGAACACCATCTCTGAACGCAGAACACCATCTCTGAACGCAGAACACCATCTCTGAACACAGAACACCATCTCTGAACGCAGAACACCATCTCTGAACCCAGAACACCATCTCTGAACGCAGAACACCATCTCACCATCTCTGAACGCAGAACACCATCTCTGAACGCAGAACACCATCTCTGAACCCAGAACACCATCTCTAAACGCAGAACACCATCTCTGAACGCAGAACACCATCTCTGAACGCAGAACACCATCTCTGAACGCAGAACACCATCTCTGAACACAGAACACCATCTCTGAACGCAGAACACCATCTCTGAACCCAGAACACCATCTCTGAACGCAGAACACCATCTCTGAACCCAGAACACCATCTCTAAACGCAGAACACCATCTCTGAACGCAGAACACCATCTCACCATCTCTGAACGCAGAACACCATCTCACCATCTCTGAACGCAGAACACCATCTCTGAACGCAGAACACCATCTCTGAACGCAGAACACCATCTCACCATCTCTGAACGCAGAACACCATCTCTGAACGCAGAACACCATCTCTGAACGCAGAACACCATCTCTGAACCCAGAACACCATCTCTGAACGCAGAACACCGTCTCTGAATGCAGAACACCATCTCTGAACGCACAACACCATCTCTGAACACCATCTCTGAACGCAGAACACCATCTCTGAACGCAGAACACCATCTCTGAACGCAGAACACCATCTCTGAACACAGAACACCATCTCTGAACGCAGAACACCATCTCACCATCTCTGAACGCAGAACACCATCTCTGAACGCAGAACACCATCTCTGAACCCAGAACACCATCTCTAAACGCAGAACACCATCTCTGAACGCAGAACACCATCTCACCATCTCTGAACGCAGAACACCATCTCTGAACGCAGAACACCATCTCTGAACGCAGAACACCATCTCTGAACCCAGAACACCATCTCTGAACGCAGAACACCGTCTCTGAATGCAGAACACCATCTCTGAACGCACAACACCATCTCTGAACACCATCTCTGAATGCAGAACACCATCTCTGAACGCAGAACACCATCTCTGAACGCAGAACACCATCTCTGAACACAGAACACCATCTCTGAACGCAGAACACCATCTCACCATCTCTGAACGCAGAACACCATCTCTGAACGCAGAACACCATCTCTGAACCCAGAACACCATCTCTAAACGCAGAACACCATCTCTGAACGCAGAACACCATCTCACCATCTCTGAACGCAGAACACCATCTCACCATCTCTGAACGCAGAACACCATCTCTGAACGCAGAACACCATCTCTGAACGCAGAACACCATCTCTGAACGCAGAACACCATCTCACCATCTCTGAACGCAGAACACCATCTCTGAACGCAGAACACCATCTCTGAACCCAGAACACCATCTCTGAACGCAGAACACCGTCTCTGAATGCAGAACACCATCTCTGAACGCACAACACCATCTCTGAACACCATCTCTGAACGCAGAACACCATCTCTGAACGCAGAACACCATCTCTGAACACAGAACACCATCTCTGAACGCAGAACACCATCTCTGAACCCAGAACACCATCTCTGAACGCAGAACACGTCTCTGAACGCAGAACACCGTCTCTGTACACAGAACACCATCTCTGAACACCATCTCTGAACGCAGAACACCATCTCTGAACGCAGAACACCATCTCTGAACGCAGAACACCATCTCTGAACGCAGAACACCATCTCACCATCTCTGAACGCAGAACACCATCTCTGAACGCAGAACACCATCTCTGAACCCAGAACACCATCTCTGAACGCAGAACACCGTCTCTGAATGCAGAACACCATCTCTGAACGCACAACACCATCTCTGAACACCATCTCTGAACGCAGAACACCATCTCTGAACGCAGAACACCATCTCTGAACACAGAACACCATCTCTGAACGCAGAACACCATCTCTGAACCCAGAACACCATCTCTGAACGCAGAACACGTCTCTGAACGCAGAACACCGTCTCTGTACACAGAACACCATCTCTGAACACCATCTCTGAACGCAGAACACCATCTCTGAACGCAGAACACCATCTCTGAACGCAGAACACCATCTCTGAATGCAGAACACCATCTCTGAACGCAGAACACCATCTCTGAACGCACAACATGTTGAACCTTGAAGAAGATGGGCTACAGCAGCAGGAGACGACCCACTGAGACTACAGTTCACACAGGATCACCAAAACTGGACAAAAGACGATCTGAAACACGCCGCCTGGTCTGACGAGTCTGGATTTGGAGAATTTGGAGTAAACAACATGAAAGCATGGACCCATCCTGCCTGGTATCAGCGGTTCAGGCTGCTGCTGGTGGGGTAATGGTGTGGGGGATATTTTCTTGGTACACTTTGGGCCCCTTAGTACCAGCTGAGCATGGTTTAAATGCTGCAGCCTACCTGAGTATCGGTGCTGACCATGTCCATCCCTTTATGACCACAGTGGACCATCTTCTGATGGCTACTTCCAGCAGGATGACCCACCATGTCACAAAGCTCAGATCATCTCAAACTGGGATCTTGAACATGACAACGACCTCCACAGTCACCAGATCTCAGTCCAACAGATCACCTCTGGGATGTGGTGGAACGGGAGATTCGCATTATAGATGTTAAGCCGACAAACTGCAGCAACTGAGAGATGCTGTCAAGTCAATATGGACCAAAACCTCTGAGGAACGTTTCAACACCTTGTTGATAGTATGACATGAAGAAGTGAGGCAGTTCTGAAGGCAACAGGGGGCCCAACCTTTATCTAGCAAGGTGTCCCTAATTATGTGGCCGGTGAGTGTCAACCACAGTGATGCATAATGACAACACATGAGAGAGAATCACCACTTGTTCGTGTTTAGAGGGAGTGGCTTTGTAGGGAGGCCTGAAGGGACAGAGCGATTAAAAGTATAATCAATTAACAGCCTTATATGCTGCAATTTTTCAATGAAAGAAATGTGTCCACTGGATTTCGCGATAGCAACTGTTCATACCTGACAGCTGGCCCGGAGCTGCCTGGTCCTTCTACCTCTGACGTCTCCTACTTTCAGCAGAGCTCTTGAACGACTTGAAAATGCTGAAAGGCCACGACGGCTGCTGACGCTGCTCTCTTTCCTTGTCTGAAAGATGTGATCGCCGCCCAACATGCCGCAGACATGAAGCGCTTCAACGATAAAATAACGGGACTGTCTGAGCAGTTGGAGCAGCGCTTTCACATTTTTGGTGAACTGGAGAAAGACCTCAAAGTTTTTTTCTGGCCATCCACCGTGAACGCCTCTGATCTCTCTGAAATTGTTCATGCATTGCACAGCTTTTATTTTTCTATTAATAAATAGTGTAGCCTACAAGGCAGGGAGTAACTCTAACCTCTTGAATAGTTTCTGCCTCAGTTTGTATAGTGTGGTGAGTTAGCTCAGGATTAAGATGTGGAAATGAAAAATGAGGTATTTGATACCTAGAAGAGTTGTTAGTATTTTGTTCAATCCCAGATAGGCTGTGACTTAAAGTTATAGACCTTTGTAGATACACTGAGACCAAGTCTAAGTTCAACCACTGAGGCTTTGTGTTCTTCAAGTTGCACCAGTTTTTTCATTAGACTCAACTAATTTGAAGTGTTTTGTCAAGAGGATTATTTGTGATGTGAACATTTTCAGAATATGATTGTAATATTTTGGACCAAACTAAAAGAAAGGAAACAGGTTGTTGTTATTCTTAAGTTATTAAGACCTTATAAGCCAAAATGTAGTAATTTAATGTCTCTACCAAGAATGGCTGGTGGCCAATAAAAATATGAGAAATATGTATACTATGATAACTACATGTGTTTACTTACTTATTTATTTATTAAACATTTTTGCTCAACTGCTTCCCAGGGAAAGCGATGGGCATACAGTGAATGGAAGTTGGAAAAATCTAGCACACAGATTTTGAGAGTAATTTTAAACGTTTTCATATCAAGGATCCAAAATGGAGTACAATAGAGCCCAGACCAGGACCGTAGAAGAGGTTGTGTCTTGTGCTTCTGCCCTGTTAGTAAATAGCTACAGCTCCATTAAATGCTGTTGATGTCCTGCTACTAGCACTGCTAGCTGCTGGCCGATAGCCGGTTGTTTGGGAACAAAGACGTTAACACATCCACCACGGTACAGGCTTTAAATAAATAAATAAATAAATATATATATATATATATATATATATATATATATATATATATATATATATATATATATATATATATACACAATATACAGTACATAATAAAAATGATGGATTACAGCCAATAGATCCATTATTACATTATTAGTTATGGAGGAAAATAACTCTGGATTCAGTTAGTAAGACATAATGATTTAAATGAGGGGTATTTAAGTGTTTCTACCAGGAAGCTGATTTACCAAAAAAACCTTTAAGTCTGATTTAATGTACTCATTGGCGTTTTCAGTCCAAAGAGTTTTGCCTCTGTGCTTCTATACTCTTTGATAATGTTATCAACTCGTTAACAGAGTTTGGTTTGGTTCTGGACCACTGTAGGCAACATGGCGGTGCAACATGCAGCACTGCAGATATAAATGGCTCATTCGAAGGTAACAAAAACACAGTGATTGTAATTATCAGGTGATTGTACACTAAAGAAAAAATACTGATTAATATTATATTCCATTTCCGCCAATGCATTCCCCTAAATGTTACACACTGGTCCTTTAAGTCTCGATGAAAAGGTTGAAGGGAAACTGAAGCATCACTGAAATCCACAGAAAGCCATAACTTTATTCCATTTAGACGCTGTTAAAAGCCCACATCATAAAGGAAGTGATTGAATAGCCTGTCATCCTCTGGAAGTCTTAAAATAACATGGCATGATATCCACCAGTCGTCAGGCTGTGACTGCTGCTGCCATAGTTTGATGTCACAAGTGTGGAGATTCAATTAGAAGATCATATCGAGCCCACTGCATCAAAGGGAACTGTAAGGATTTAGGCTGCTTTATTATTTCAAACAAGTTAATGCTGTCACTTTTAAATGTGTGCATAATTTAATTATTTCTCTGCTGGCACATGAACACGTTTGGCTTATTAAATGTCATGAACGGCAGAAATGTGTCATTTGCTTTATCCCCGATCACCAAAGTGACATGCTATCCCTGTGTGTCATCTGTGAGGGAACATGAGCTCAGGGGAGCGTCACAATAATAACCATGTAGCTAAAGCTTTAAGCAGTGCTCACTGATGGATGGGTCAGTAGCACCCAGATACCATCTGGAGATGAGGTGACTGGAGTATAGCTTGATCCGCTAGCTTCTGATTCAGCTTGCCTGCAGTGGTAGCCTAGCCTAGCCTAGCTCTGCCTCCAGCTGCATGACCGGCCCCACTCCAACAGAGATGAGCAGATTAAGCTGGCAGCGGTTCCTCCTGCTTACAGCTTAGATTAGCACAGGCACCAATCTGTTACGCCATCAGGCAGCTGTTACCCCGCAATGACACTTTGTCCCAACTGAGGAACAGACATGAAATGAAAACTGTCTGTAAATGTTGACGGTACGCTGATGACCGCTTGGTCATGATAACATTTTACTTTTATGATTCACAGTATATCTCCATGTATTGTGTTGAACATACAGTGCAAGGATTTCTTTGCTTTTGTGCCTTTTTATTTAGTTTGACATGATTTCTGTCAGATTTAAAGGCAAGGTGGGCGATATTAATCCCTTAACAGCCAACTAGCTGTTTACTGGGTACTCTTGCTAGCTTAAAACAGCCCTATGTTGCCAATAATTAGGAGGAACTGGTGCTAACATGCAAGCACATCGCACGTGTCGGCAAAATCATTCTAGTCACACACCTCTTAAAAATCCAAGGGGCCGAGCCACTATTCAGAGGCTGTAGCGGCTCAGTTTTAAAGCTAGAGTGAAGATAATGGCATCATATGAAACTAGAAAAGTTGAAGGATCGGTTGGTACCAACCATGTCATAGCTTGTTAGCTAGCTTGATGTGGAGGAGGCTACAAGGAAGGAAGGAAGGAAGCAAGGAAAAACGGTCACAGCCATTTTCAGAAGGGTCCCGCGACCTCTGACCTCAAGATATGTGTTGTTGATTGATTTCCAGTAATAAACATATACATACATTTGCATAAAGTAGTATATTTGTCCACTCCCACAATTCTCCCTTTATATTTTGAACAGACAGAAAATGTGGGATTTATTTGTGATTAAATATTTGAATCAATTGACAGCCATATATATGTATATATGTATATATATGTATCCACTCTTTCCCTTTTAGATCAATTAAGTCTATATATATATTTACTAGGGATGGGAACGGTTTGGGTAAAAATCTGAACCGTTCGGTTCACTAGTCACAGTTCGGTTCATCTGAAATAGGTTATGAGGCCGATTGTGTATTTTTTTCATCCCGTTTATTGTCCCACTAGAAATCCAGGCCTATGGAAAGAGGCTGGGACACGGTGGACGGGAATATGAGGTAGAACACATGGACAGTGTAACTGAAGCTGAGGTCGTGTTGTGATTGGATCAGTCTCAGTGAGGGTGGACCAGATTTTACTGCTCATGTGTTTTACCTCCAAAGATAGGAGGCGTTGATGAGGCGTGGCCCCGCCTCCTTCCTTCTCAGAGACATTGATGAAGAGCAGAGTCCGGCTGTGATTGGTTCAGGAAATGGAGAGAGGACACGATAAAGTTCAGGTAGAGGATCCACCGGCGGCGTTTCTCTCTGCTGTGTGGGAGCGTTACGGATTTGGTGTTACGTACGACGGCGACGGGAAAAAAGTGGAGGATAAAACGTCGACCGTGTGTCAGCGCTGAGCAACACGTGTGGCTAATGCTAGCAGCAATACTTCCAATATGATCAATGATTTATGGAGACATCACTCCGGTGTGTCCGTTGATAGGAGGAGAGAGTCGGGGAGGAAAGAGCGACTCCTTCTCCCAGCAGCGTTAATCAGCCTCTACATGCATTGCAACAATAAATGGGATGAAATACACAATCGGCCTCATAACCTATTTCAGATGAACCGAACACAACATACATGAACCGAACTGTTTTTACCTGAACCGTTCCCATCCCTATAACTAAAGCATTGAGGTGTTTATAGCCAAACGCATGCAGCCTTATGCAGTCGTGGAGGACGCTGGATTTCAGGATATGATTTATTCTTTCAGAAGAACATGAAAACTGGATGAACAGAGCAGCGTTGATCAGAAACAGTGTGTGTTTGGTTCACACTGCACTTTATGTTGATGAACTGAGCCTCTGTGTGTGTTTTTTGAATATTAATATTTAAATATCAGGGAATATAGAGACATACATTAATGATGTTTAAAAAGGTCCAGTGCTGGCTGCTCTGATGCTCATTTTGTTGATGGCCTGAGCCTATAATTAGTTTTTTTAATATTAGTCATTTTTAAATAACACAGTGGCTTTTGTTCCTCATGTTAGCTTAGTCTGCTGCTGTTCAGGCAAACAATCGACTTATTGAAAAATAAGAAAAGCTGTTCAAATTGAAATTGGCCTCCTTGCTGTACCATAAATACTGTTTACCGCTGTACCGAACCGAAAACCGTGAATTTTCTGAACTGTCTCACCCCTAATGTATATATATATATATATATGTACATACCTGAGATATCTGCATCCACACCAGTACAACGGAGGTGAGTGAGGGGAATATATTTTGTGCAGCTCACAGCATCACAAAATGACATTTGAAAACCTGAGCAGCAGCTTGTTTTTTTTTTTTTTTTTTTCCAGGAACCTGTTACTCTGGATAATCCTCACAATACACCATTTCCGCCTTTTTATTTTTTTCAGTTTCGTCCAACTAGAGGTAAACTGGTTTGGCTCTCAGAGCAAAAGGCAGCCTTTTGAAGTTCTCATTTCCTCTATCTTCATATGTTTGTAATGCAGAGCAGAAAACAAGCACAAAGCTGTTGACTAATGCCTCCCTCAGTGTGCAGGCGCAGTGATTGTCACAGCAGCAGGCATGGGAGGTAACGCTGAAAGCTGCTACAAAGAGAGGCTTGTGGGATATACAGACAAGGGTGTAAGGGCAGATGAGGTACACACCGTCATGGCAGATCTGTGGTTACATTTTGTGTAACCAGCATCAAACTGTCCCGTGTGACCCGTGTCATTTTGATTCATAATTCTACACAGTTCCTTCTGCGCATCAACAGGCCTGTGGGTAAAATCATTTAATCACTTGTGAATCACTTAAACCTTTTTGATCCACTTATAACTCCCTCAGGACCATCTGTTCCAGTAAATCTTTCACCTGGTGTCTCCATCCTGGCCAAAAAGAGTCATCTTAGCTCCACATCTTAATAGCCTACAGGTACATGTGCAGCTGTGGTGTTGTGGTTCAAAACTAAAGCTGCAAAATAATTTCCAGACAATAACACGTTTCCTCTGAGGAAAATTCTCCACAGGACTCAAAAACTGTCATGGGCTGGGATAGCCCTGTGATAAAAGGGGGTGAAAGTAGTGAATGTGAAGTCTTGATTGTCACAGCCTCTAATGTACCCCCCTATAAAAATGCCTTCTTTCTGATCCCACCGCGTGCCCAAGTACGCCACAGCTGCTCCAAGATAGCCATCCCGATGAAAACGCCAATGGTGCGTGCATATTAGTGCATGCATGAACATGCAGTATACTCCAGGGTTTGGGGGTTTTGAAATATGGTTACCCTTCACGTGTTGCCACAGTAAATATTCACTTGTGCTGCAGCCTGTTGGAGACATCAGTGTCAAACTCAGACACCTATCTGTTTTTTTCCAACAGGCAACTTGATTGCTGACAACCCAGAGATACCACATGACACCAACATCTAACCTTTTACTATTGCTTCACAAGCTTTGTTAGAAGTGGGAACCGAATGTCAGCTATATTCCACAGAGATAAACAAAACATTCATTTTCGACCCATCAGAATTTTAAAAATGATTAATTCACAGTCATAAGTGGATGTTAATAATTAACCATTTAACCATTAACCGACATTTTTAACTGATTAACTGAACGAATTTTAACTGATTAACACTATCGGTTAAAGCAGGGGTGTCAAACTCATTTTAGCTCGGGGGCCACATGGAGGAAAATCTGTTCCCTAGTGGGCCGGACCGGTAATATCCTGGCATAATAACTTAAAACGTAACGACAACTTCAGATTGTTTCCTTTGTTTTAGTTTGGTCCAAAATATTACAATCATATTCTGAAAATGTTCACATCACAAATAATCCTCTTGACAAAACACTTCAAATTAGTTGAGTCTAATGAAAAAACTGGTGCAACTTGAAGAACACAAAGCCTCAGTGGTTGAACTTAGACTTGGTCTCAGTGTATCTACAAAGGTCTATAACTTTAAGTCACAGCCTATCTGGGATTGAACAAAATACTAACAACTCTTCTAGGTATCAAATACCTCATTTTTCATTTCCACATCTTAATCCTGAGCTAACTCACCACACTATACAAACTGAGGCAGAAACTATTCAAGAGGTTAGAGTTACTCCCTGCCTTGTAGGCTACACTATTTATTAATAGAAAAATAAAAGCTGTGCAATGCATGAACAATTTCAGAGAGATCAGAGGCGTTCACGGTGGATGGCCAGAAAAAAACTTTGAGGTCTTTCTCCAGTTCACCAAAAATGTGAAAGCGCTGCTCCAACTGCTCAGACAGTCCCGTTATTTTATCGTTGAAGCGCTTCATGTCTGCGGCATGTTGGGCGGCGATCACATCTTTCAGACAAGGAAAGAGAGCAGCGTCAGCAGCCGTCGCGGCCTTTCAGCATTTTGTTCAAGTCGTTCAAGAGCTCTGCTGAAAGTAGGAGACGTCAGAGGTAGAAGGACCAGGCAGCTCCGGGCCAGCTGTCAGGTATGAACAGTGTTGCTTGCTGAACAGGATTGTTATTGCGACACCCAGTGGACACATTTAGAACAGCAGTTTCTTTCATTGAAAAATTGCAGATCATTTTTATATTTTGCAAAGTCATCTCGTGGGCCTGATCCGGCCACATGTTTGACACCACTGGGTTAAAGGGTTAATAGAAATATTAGAAATTAAATAAAAAGCTGAGCATTTCACATTAAGTGAATCTGAGCCAGTGTTGCAAGATTCAGGAAGTTGGCTTAGGCCTTGAGGAGTTGTAGCATTTATTCAAACAAATAAACTGTACACACACTGCACTGTTACATTCACAGCTGTAACATCACCGACAACTACACACTCACCGCCACCACACACACACGCGGTCTGTCGGAAACTCGTTAAAGTTACACCGGGCAGACACACAGCTAACAACCGCACAGCTAAACTAATTGGTGTGGTTTTGACGTAGCACGTACACTGCAGCTGGTGCACCGCTATGTATGACGCACTAACCTCGTCGGTTTATGCTTATGTTAAAAAATTCTGAATTTGCATCCCTAGTCAGAGTATTTTTTGAGGAAAAGCCATAATTTTATTTGGAACCTTTCTAAAAGCTCTATGGATGAGTATGCTTTTTTAAAATGATACTTCTACTCAGTACAACCTTTAATCTCAAAGACACAAAGCAAAGTGTCTGTGTGAGCCTGAACACAGTGACTGGTGGTGGAATTGGCTGCGATGCAAGGGGCTTTAGTCAGTGTCGACTCCGGTCTGGTGTTTGACTTGCAGCGCTGCATGCTCCCCTCTGCTTCTGTGGGGAAGTAGTCCCACGGCCATTTACAGCCATGATGGTGCCCGAGGCCAGACATTTCACTTTTCATTGCCAAACGACTTAATATTTTAGAATACAAATTAACTGGACTCCCCTCAGCATCTGGTCTTTGTCATGTAATCAATGACATGTGAATAGTTTCTGTCATGACAAATCTAGTTTCAGCCATATTCAGGATACGATATGCATATTATTCATATCCTATATGAATCTAACATTATCAGGTAACTGTGAAGGAGAAAGACTTATCATTAGACATCCCAGTTAGTTATTTCTGTAGTTATTTTCAGTATGTGACTTTTTTTTTAAAAATATTGTATGAGCTAATTGAAATTCTTCTTCTTCTACAGAGCCTACTGCCAGCTTTAGTTTACTACTGAGATACATGACAAACTAACCTAAACAGTCAGACTACAGAGCCTACTGCCAGCGTTAGTTTACTACTGAGATACATGACAAACTAACCTAAACAGTCAGACTACAGAGCCTACTGCCAGCTTTAGTTTACTACTGAGATACATGACAAACTAACCTAAACAGTCAGACTACAGAGCCTACTGCCAGCTTTAGTTTACTACTGAGATACATGACAAACTAACCTAAACAGACTACAGAGCCTACTGCCAGCTTTAGTTTACTACTAAGATACATGACAAACTAACCTAAACAGACTACAGAGCCTACTTCCAGCTTTAGTTTACTACTGAGATACATGACAAACTAACCTAAACAGTCAGACTACAGAGTCTACTGCCAGCTTTAGTTTACTACTAAGATACATGACAAACTAACCTAAACAGTCAGACTACAGAGCCTACTGCCAGCTTTAGTTTACTACTAAGATACATGACAAACTAACCTAAACAGTCAGACTACAGAGCCTACTGCCAGCTTTAGTTTACTACTGAGATACATGACAAACTAACCTAACAGTCAGACTACAGAGTCTACTGCCAGCTTTAGTTTACTACTGAGATACATGACAAACTAACCTAAACAGACTACAGAGCCTACTGCCAGCTTTAGTTTACTACTGAGATACATGACAAACTAACCTAAACAGTCAGACTACAGAGCCTACTGCCAGCTTTAGTTTACTACTAAGATACATGACAAACTAACCTAAACAGTCAGGCTACAGAGCCTACTGCCAGCTTTAGTTTACTACTGAGATACATGACAAACTAACCTAAACAGTCAGACTACAGAGCCTGCTGCCAGCTTTAGTTTACTACTAAGATACATGACAAACTAACCTAAACAGTCAGACTACAGAGCCTACTGCCAGCTTTAGTTTACTACTGAGATACATGACAAACTAACCTAACGGTCAGACTACAGAGCCTACTGCCAGCTTTAGTTTACTACTGAGATACATGACAAACTAACCTAAACAGTCAGACTACAGAGCCTACTGCCAGCTTTAGTTTACTACTGAGATACATGACAAACTAACCTAAACAGACTACAGAGCCTACTGCCAGCTTTAGTTTACTACTGAGATACATGACAAACTAACCTAAACAGTCAGACTACAGAGTCTACTGCCAGCTTTAGTTTACTACTAAGATACATGACAAACTAACCTAAACAGACTACAGAGTCTACTGCCATCTTTAGTTTACTACTGAGATACATGACAAACTAACCTAAACAGTCAGACTACAGAGTCTACTGCCAGCTTTAGTTTACTACTAAGATACATGACAAACTAACCTAAACAGTCAGACTACAGAGCCTACTGCCAGCTTTAGTTTACTACTAAGATACATGACAAACTAACCTAAACAGTCAGGCTACAGAGCCTACTGCCAGCTTTAGTTTACTACTGAGATACATGACAAACTAACCTAAACAGTCAGGCTACAGAGTCTACTGCCAGCTTTAGTTTACTACTGAGATACATGACAAACTAACCTAAACAGTCAGACTACAGAGCCTACTGCCAGCTTTAGTTTACTACTAAGATACATGACAAACTAACCTAAACAGTCAGGCTACAGAGCCTACTGCCAGCTTTAGTTTACTACTGAGATACATGACAAACTAACCTAAACAGTCAGACTACAGAGCCTACTGCCAGCTTTAGTTTACTACTAAGATACATGACAAACTAGTCTAAACAGTCAGACTACAGAGCCTACTGCCAGCTTTAGTTTACTACTAAGATCCATGACAAACTAACCTAAACAGTCAGACTACAGAGTCTACTGCCAGCTTTAGTTTACTACTAAGATACATGACAAACTAACCTAAACAGTCAGACTACAGAGTCTACTGCCAGCTTTAGTTTACTACTAAGATACATGACAAACTAACCTAAACAGACTACAGAGTCTACTGCCAGCTTTAGTTTACTACTGAGATACATGACAAACTAACCTAAACAGTCAGACTACAGAGCCTACTGCCAGCTTTAGTTTACTACTGAGATACATGACAAACTAACCTAAACAGTCAGACTACAGAGCCTACTGCCAGCTTTAGTTTACTACTGAGATACATGACAAACTAACCTAAACAGTCACACTACAGAGTCTACTGCCAGCTTTAGTTTACTACTGAGATACATGACAAACTAACCTCAACCGTCAGACTACAGAGCCTACTGCCAGCTTTAGTTTACTACTGAGATACATGACAAACTAACCTAAACAGTCAGACTACAGAGCCTACTGCCAGCTTTAGTTTACTACTGAGATACATGACAAACTAACCTAACAGTCAGACTACAGAGCCTACTGCCAGCTTTAATTTACTACTGAGATACATGACAAACTAACCTAAACAGACTACAGAGCCTACTGCCAGCTTTAGTTTACTACTGAGATACATGACAAACTAACCTAAACAGTCAGACTACAGAGTCTACTGCCAGCTTTAGTTTACTACTAAGATACATGACAAACTAACCTAAACAGACTACAGAGTCTACTGCCAGCTTTAGTTTACTACTGAGATACATGACAAACTAACCTAAACAGTCAGACTACAGAGCCTACTGCCAGCTTTAGTTTACTACTGAGATACATGACAAACTAACCTAAACAGTCAGACTACAGAGTCTACTGCCAGCTTTAGTTTACTACTAAGATACATGACAAACTAACCTAACAGTCAGACTACAGAGCCTACTGCCAGCTTTAATTTACTACTGAGATACATGACAAACTAACCTAAACAGACTACAGAGCCTACTGCCAGCTTTAGTTTACTACTGAGATACATGACAAACTAACCTAAACAGTCAGACTACAGAGTCTACTGCCAGCTTTAGTTTACTACTAAGATACATGACAAACTAACCTAAACAGACTACAGAGTCTACTGCCAGCTTTAGTTTACTACTGAGATACATTACAAACTAACCTAAACAGTCAGACTACAGAGCCTACTGCCAGCTTTAGTTTACTACTGAGATACATGACAAACTAACCTAAACAGTCAGACTACAGAGCCTACTGCCAGCTTTAGTTTACTACTAAGATACATGACAAACTAAGCTAAACAGTCAGGCTACAGAGCCTACTGCCAGCTTTAGTTTACTACTGAGATACATGACAAACTAACCTAAACAGTCAGACTACAGAGCCTACTGCCAGCTTTAGTTTACTACTAAGATACATGACAAACTAAGCTAAACAGTCAGGCTACAGAGCCTACTGCCAGCTTTAGTTTACTACTGAGATACATGACAAACTAACCTAAACAGTCAGACTACAGAGCCTACTGCCAGCTTTAGTTTACTACTAAGATACATGACAAACTAGTCTAAACAGTCAGACTACAGAGCCTACTGCCAGCTTTAGTTTACTACTAAGATCCATGACAAACTAACCTAAACAGTCAGACTACAGAGCCTACTGCCAGCTTTAGTTTACTACTGAGATACATGACAAACTAACCTAAACAGTCAGACTACAGAGCCTACTGCCAGCTTTAGTTTACTACTGAGATACATGACAAACTAACCTAAACAGTCAGACTACAGAGCCTACTGCCAGCTTTAGTTTACTACTGAGATACATGACAAACTAACCTAAACAGTCACACTACAGAGTCTACTGCCAGCTTTAGTTTACTACTGAGATACATGACAAACTAACCTCAACCGTCAGACTACAGAGCCTACTGCCAGCTTTAGTTTACTACTGAGATACATGACAAACTAACCTAAACAGTCAGACTACAGAGCCTACTGCCAGCTTTAGTTTACTACTGAGATACATGACAAACTAACCTAACAGTCAGACTACAGAGCCTACTGCCAGCTTTAGTTTACTACTGAGATACATGACAAACTAACCTAAACAGTCAGACTACAGAGCCTACTGCCAGCTTTAGTTTACTACTGAGATACATGACAAACTAACCTAAACAGTCAGGCTACAGAGCCTACTGCCAGCTTTAGTTTACTACTAAGATACATGACAAACTAGTCTAAACAGTCAGGCTACAGAGTCTACTGCCAGCTTTAGTTTACTACTAAGATCCATGACAAACTAACCTAAACAGTCAGACTACAGAGTCTACTGCCAGCTTTAGTTTACTACTAAGATACATGACAAACTAACCTAAACAGTCAGACTACAGAGCCTACTGCCAGCTTTAGTTTACTACTAAGATACATGACAAACTAACCTAAACAGTCAGACTACAGAGTCTTCTGCCAGCTTTAGTTTACTACTGAGATACATGACAAACTAACCTAAACCGTCAGACTACAGAGTCTACTGCCAGCTTTAGTTTACTACTGAGATACATGACAAACTAACCTAAACAGTCACACTACAGAGTCTACTGCCAGCTTTAGTTTACTACTGAGATACATGACAAACTAACCTCAACCGTCAGACTACAGAGCCTACTGCCAGCTTTAGTTTACTACTGAGATACATGACAAACTAACCTAAACAGTCAGACTACAGAGTCTACTGCCAGCTTTAGTTTACTGCTAAGATACATGACAAACTAACCAAAACAGTCAGACTACAGAGCCTACTGCCAGCTTTAGTTTACTACTGAGATACATTACAAACTAACCTAAACAGTCAGACTACAGAGCCTACTGACAGCTTTAGTTTACTACTGAGAAACATGACAAACTAACCCAAACAGTCAGATTACAGAGCCTACTGCCAGCTTTAGTTTCATCTTGTGTGGCCAAGGGTTGCGTTGCTCCTAAACTTTATTAAGATAGAAAATCAATAATACGCCTTCACAATGCCAGACACAAACACTGAACATTAGAGGGAACTAAAACGATTCACAAGTCAATGAAATAACTTCTACTTGTTTACCATTTGCCGTTAGCTGCCGAGCTAACACGCGGCGCTTGTGTAAACACAGTGGCTGACAGAGCAGACTGAAATGTGGCGTTTCTCCATGTTTAACCAGTTCATGATGTTTCTGCTTGTTGAACAGCTGTAATGATAAAGTGTTTTGGTTTTAAACTTGCAAAGTTTTATTGCTCTTGCTCACAATAACGAACGTAGTCGTCGTCAACTCGACTTCACCTGGTTCATGTCGCCGTCTCCACCACGGCCTCTCTGACCGGCTGTTTATTGATTTCGCTGTATGTGTGGAGAGCTCTGACAGCATGGAGAGGATAATAAATACTACAGTCTTCAGCCCAGGAGCATATTTTGCATATTTTTCTACTCCCATGTTGATAACAGTCTTAAATACTTGACAAATCTCCCTCCATTATTATATATAAGGTACATTTTGAACAGATAAAAATGTGTGATTTATTTGTAATCACTGTGAAGAATCATGCAATTAATCACAATTAAGTTTAAGTTTAGTTTATTTAAAAAGGGACAGTGCAATTTCATAAAACACATCTTTAAACACATGGTTTAAAAAAGCCAGAGTTAGCCAGAAGGCTAGTTTTCATCTGTAGTCCCCTGGCCATGATGTAAAAAGGCAATAAAATACATCTACAGTAATTTAAAAAACTGGACACACAATGAAATACATATGCAAAGACTTGCTATACAATTAAGAAAATATGACATCACAACATATCACAACATAACATTTGATCACAACATCAAAACAACAGGCTTGTCTTTTAGTGTTGGCAACTGTATGTGTTAAGCCACATTTTCAGTTTTTTTGTGAAGTCCTTGTATGTTGGAGCTACTTTAACCTCCTCAGGTCCTGAGCTCCTCACTGACCAGACCCACTTACTGAAAGTGCTCCTGCATAGAGGACTCTAACAGTCGCCTCCGACGGAGCCTCGAGTGACTCGTTCAGTGCTGTTTCTTTGGCTGATGAACTCTGCCAGAGGATCACGAGCCAATTTATGCAGTACTTTATAAATCAATTTTAAGTCTGCAAATGTCTGAAGACTCTCCCAGTTTATATAATACTGTATTTCTTTAAATTGCACAGTGATGCTAGTGCCTAGGTTTTTATCCATATCTTTAATTGCTTGTTTGTACAAGACTTCCAGTGGTTTTTGTGCACTCTGACCAGCCTGAGACCAACTGGTTTGGCAATAGTTGAAATGCCTGAGAATCATTGAATGCAAGTACATTTTTGCTGCTTCTTTCGAATTGCACGAAAATTTGCGAGATTTAACTTGATTTTTTTTACACAATTTGTCAATATGGGCTTTAAAGGAAAGCTGTGAATCTATTATTAACCCAAGATATTTATACTGGCTGACAATCTGTATTTTTTCTCCATTAACATGCATGTCAGGGTCTGGTGATACTCTATTTATTTTAGTGAAATACAGGCCTACAGTTTTAGAAAGGTTTAGCTGCAGACAGCACTCCTGTAACCAAGCTGTGACACAGGACATTGTTTTATTGAGTTTAGCGGCAGCAATGTCTTTGGTACGATCATGAACAAAGAAAACCGCGTCATCTGCATACATTAAGCATTCAGCTTCAGGACAAACAGTGGGCAAATCATTAATATAAAGACTAAATAAAAGGGGGCCTAATACTGACCCCTGAGGGACTCCAGAGGTTAGCCTAAGAGAGTCAGATCTGCAGTTGTTAACTAATACAGATTGTGTTTGATCACGCAGATATGACTCAATCCAGCTCACAGCGTTGTGAGTGAAGTTAAATTTTGGGAGCTTGGCAAGAAGAACATAGTGATTTACTGTACCAAATGCTTTCCTTAGATCCAAAAACACCGCCCCTACAGCTCCACCCTTATCTAGAAAGGATTTTATTTTCTCAATAAAGAAGCATGTAGCCATCTCAGTGGAATGCTTGGATCTGAAACCAAACAGCCTGGCGTGGAGAGAGGGGGAGCTGCTGGTTAAGTGATGGACAATCTGTTGTGCCACCCAGTTTTCTGCGATTTTGGAAATGGCCAGAAGAATGCTGATTGGGCGGTAGTTATGTAGAGAAGTTGAGTCACCGGATTTAAAGACAGGGGTAACAATAGCAGATTTCCAGGCCTTTGGAAAGTGGCCCAATGAAATAAAATATGTTTTATTGACAGTAATAAAAGTTTTTGTATAATTTGTATGTTAGATCAGAGGCACTACTGTAACCCCGTCCTTCTCTGAACTCCCTATTCAGTCCGTTGAACACTGGTTGATCAGGTCACTGTGAGAGCACCGCCATGTCTAATGTGTCAAGAAGTGCAACACACTTGATGGCATTGTTCTTGTAAGTGAAGAATAATCCCGAACACAGCCACTCGTTTGAAGAGCTTTGATGACTGTAATCTAGCATTTAGCGTCTCTGCTAATCTCTCTGGATTACAGACTGTATAGATAAGTGATGCAAAGTGGTTCAAATCGCCTGTAAATCTTCCCTCCACTTTACTTTAGCTCAGTCTATGTGGTGTGTATACATGCTGACTGGTGATATGTGAGGGGGTCACATGTAATGCTGTTATCTTCATGTAGAGATCAGAGGTCGTGACAGAATCCAGTTAGAGTAAAGCAGAATGAGTTGCAGTAAATAGAGCATTGTTGCCTCCTATGGGTACATTTCATGTACTGTAATGGCATGAGGCAGCTGTAGCTCAGTGGGTAGAGTGGGTCTACCCCAGTAGGTGGTTCTTACTGTCTGCATGTCAAAGTGTCCTAGAGAGAGACACCAAACCCCAAGTTTATAAAGTTAAAAGTTTTATTTGAAACTTGTTTAAGTTTTTTTAATTCAATCAAAAAACCTTAATGAACCCGACATGTATGAACATAACTATGTAACAAAAGATTTCCCAGCAGCACTGTTGGTTTAAACAACATTTCTCCGCAACAGGTGTTTCCTCTTTTCCATTAAAATAGCCCTGAAACAGAGCTCAGATCTGTTTTTGGGTCACTCGTTCCACTTCCTGTGGATTTGGGTAATGTGTTGTGATCCCTCGCTTGTTCGCTGCTTAAGTGAGACAGCTGCCAATTCCTGGACTCCACACAAGTTAAGTCACACTGTGAAAATGGGCCAAATGTCACCATGAGTTCACGTGGAACTACATCAAATTGGTGTCACCAAGGCTCTTTTAAAAATATAAATCCCATTCACTGTATTTAGGTCCCCAAAACCTCACATTTATATTTGACAGGGAGAAATTCACTTAGCATTGTCTGGTCTTGACTGGGCAAACAGGCGAGGACAGGACTCAAATGCACGACTCGAACACTCAGGTAATGTAAAAATACATTCGTCTTTACTCAGGCAAAAAGGTCGGTATACAAGTGAGCAGATCAACAGGCAACCAAATCCAAAAATCACCAGGCAAAGGCAGGGTCCAAAAAACAGCAGAGATTCATTCAAGAATGCAGGTACGAGGATCACCGGGAAGGGTCGACAACGAGCTGGCAGCGTGAGGAGGGGAAGACACATTATATACTAGTGAGGGAGTAACGAGGGACAGGTGGACACAATGGGGGCGGGGCTTGACAATCAGACGCAGGTGAGGTGATGGACAGTAGGTCAGGGGGAGTGGCGACACACGAGGGCAGGAAGTGCAGTGAATCTGAAACAAGAGGGAAGGTTAGATTTCAAAATAAAACAGGAAATGACAATAATAATACAGTATAAGATACAAAACAAAAACATGACCTCGGATCTGGTGGTCGTCACAAGCGTACTGCATAGGCTCTATACACACATTTAATATGTGAAGAACCATAATAAGAATAGTAATAAGAATAATATACGTGTATACTGTATAATAATGAAGTATTTGTATTTGAACACCACCTCCAAGGAGACAAAGTGGAAGCTGATTGTAAATAAAAGTTGTGTAACTATTAAGGAAATAAATAAATAATGGACACTGGCACTTTTATGCCCTGCGATGGACTGGCGACCTGTCCAGGGTGAACCCTGCCTTCGCCCTATGCCAGCTGGGATCGGCTCCAGCCCCCCCGCGACCCCTAACGGGATAAGCGGTTGACGATGGATGGATGGATGGACTGGCACTTTTAAGAGCCTAACTTACATCAGAATTCAGCTCCTCATTTCCACCTCTATTGTCAAGTCTCAAGCTTTTCAAGATGCCAGGCTTCAGTATCTGATGAAACAGCCAGGCTCATGGGAAGGTGTATAAATAGCACAACAGCACACGGACTTTCTGCGTGTCCTGAGTACACATTTTAGCCTTTTGTTGTGTCATTTGTATGCCAAACAAACATCCACAGGTTTAGGCAAGAAAAACACTTACAGTAGTTAGGGTAAGGGAAATAGTCATAGTTGGGCTTAAAGTAAGTAAACTAAGTGAAACATGTACGTCTACACCTTCCTTCCCTTGTGTATTTAGTCTGTGTTTCACTGCCAGGAGTTGTGGTCTTAATATTCTAGTGTTGTTTCAGATATATCTGATTTCTGCCAGCAGCTCCCTGCTACCTGTCTGCTGTTATCTACACTTTTCCAAGTTATCTGAACAAAATGTTGGGCTACGGAAACAGTTTATTAGATTAGCAACTTTTTTTCAATGTTGTTATACAAAATGCATCACTGTTTTTACAAATTATTGACTACATTTGACATCGGCATTCTTCAAACCTGTACATTTGTCTTTAAGGTGAGATATAAGGATGCAGATTTACCTCACTGTTTTAGTGCCCGACCAGACAGACTGAGAATCTTCTTCTTCATCTTCACAAAGGATTGTGTAAAACAGTTTCTATCAAACTTCATGGAGTTATCGCACGGAACAAAAATGCCCATTTAATGGATTCTTCTGTGTTTAAAAAGAGACTTAGAAATGCTTTTCTACCAAGAACCTTTGATTTGAAAAACGATCACTCTTAGAAAATGTAAATGTCAGTTACTCCTGCTTCTTTTCATTTCTATGAATTTCTTTTTACCCCTACACTTTACACTCTATATTTTATATGTGAAATGTTGTGAACACTAATATCTAAAATGTACTGGTAATTTTTGTTGTGGTAATATTTTTACTTATTATATGTCCTTTGGGTATATTTTTATATAAGCCATTGTAGGTTTCTACCACACTCTCACATCATTCCTTTCACGTGAAACATATTTTACTGTCTTTTATATATGTGTGAAACAAATAATCATGAACATTATTAATGTACAGAATGTTAGGGACATATGACTTATCGGCACCCCATATCAAAATAGTAAGCAAGGCGGGGAAAGTGCTGCAGGACAGTGGATGAGTCAGGTTTTTATTCAACTGAAGTATGGACAATACAAAAGTGCCTCTCAGTGGTACATCCTCATGAAAATAGATTTATCTAATTTGTGCCATCCACCTGTTAGCTGCAGTCAGGTTGTGTTAGCAGCAAACGGGGCGTGCAGATAGCTCTCTGATAAAGCAGCCGGGCAGCACTGCCTGCAGTGGACTCTCGCATCTAGTTCTCATGATCTGCTTTTGTTTGGCAGGGCCGGCAATCCCTGTCGGAGTGGACGTTCAGGTGGAGAGCTTGGACAGCATCTCTGAGGTCGATATGGTAAGAAAACCTGTTTCTCCACACCGGTATATAGTGTGACAGCTTATCAAAGATGATACACGTCACAGTATGAGATTAAAATGAAACTTGATTTATTGCTGCATATCATGGGGAAGAGAAGAAACAGTGTTGGTATTGTAATAGTAGTTTGTAGTATGCTAGACCAGGCTTTAGCCTTTAAACCAGTTCGTAAAGTGCTTTTTTTATTATTAGATACTGCATGGTTTCACTCCACCAGCCCTTAAACAACACAGCAATCTGAGCTTCTAAACTCTGAAAACGTTGAAGTAAATGTTCGATTTACCATCTAATATCATAAAACAGCCAATATTCAAAATCTACACAGCTGATTTTTCATCTCAGAAATGTTCAGAACTGAATTTAGTGATGAAAGACAAATGTAAAAACAAAAAAAAACATGTAACCGTAGCCTGTAGCGTTCCAGCACTTTGCATTGTGGGATACAGTAGGCGAGGTAGACGTGTCTGATGTAGACTGGTCTGATTTTTTCCATATCAGTGCGACATCCAGGTGTTTTTGTTCACATACCACATGCTACATTTGGACCAAATCAGTACACACTACTAGTCCAGTATGAGCTTTAGAGTACAGCCAAACACACAGGCAGAAAACAGACAAGGCAGGAAGTAAAACAACAAGAGGGAAGTAGCTTTCAAAGTAAAAGGGGAAACGGTGCCAACAAAAAACACACGTTAGTCAGTTAAAATGAAATGACAAGTATATAAAATGTAATATAAACTGTTATTTAACTGTTGAACTACTGCACAGTGACTGTGTTGGGCTTTGAGTGATGACAACACAAAATACACACAATACGCAAAATATACACAAAATGTAGGTGACCTAGACCATACTGTACCTGAACACATCCTGTAGACCCAGACGGAGGACCGAAGCTGATAATGTGCTGCTTTGCTGCGCCTGCTGTGTGGACATTATGTTAAACCTCGCAGTGGGCACAGCCGGCAGGTTCCCGCCTGGCGATCTCTGTGTGCACGGCGATAACGGAGACAGTAACTGATCTGGGGATATGAAGTGTTTATAAGAAAAATCTCAACATCACTCCTATAACAGACTGTCAGTTAGTGTAAAGACGTTAAAAGGACGAGTATTAAATTTGTTTTTTGTTAATACATTCTGTACAATTGCCTGTTAAAAGACGTTTACAGTGGAAAAACATAAGCATGCATGAGTTAATATTGGACTCAGTCTAAATGCAAAACTAAAGGGATTCTGGCCATGTTCCCGAGATGAAGGTGAACAATTGAATGACCTTAGTTAAGGCTGGAATTAAACACCATGCCTCCAGGTTTCTGACAGAATGCTGAATATGTTGGATGGGATCTGTGTGCAGGTGCTCAGAGCCAATAATAATGGAGTGAGTGAAAATTGCAAGTCAGTGTAAAAATTTTCAACGATCATATCCAATACCCATACACGAACAGTCATCTATACAGTCCCATACGTCTCCTCCAGTGAAATGAGGGGGAAATGATCTGCAGATACAACAGAGTGCTCCAGGGACGATGTACTTTTGTTGTAGTTAAGTTGGCGTCGCCCTGGTTCCCTCCACAGAAAGCCAATGGGATCGTTCCTTTGGCTTTGGATTGTTGCAGTAAATAAGCTCTGTGGCAAACACACATTCATGATACTTTTTTCAGCGAATGAAGACAACTTTTATGATTTATGAAGTGTGAATGCAATTTGCCAGAAGTAAAAAGCTAACATTTGGCTGTAAACAGCAACAGCAATCGCCTTTTTAAGACACATAAAAGCTTCAAAATTCAGGAGTGGGATACTTCAAGATGTATTTTATGTTGGAAAACAAAATGTTAAAATCTCTTCAGCTTGTTTTAACCACAGACCTTTTTTCATTCATCTATCTTAAAACCCATTCGATGCAAAATACTCGCTTGTGAAAATTAGATGTCTCTGGGTTTTATTGTGAAAGATACGAAGGGAAGGAGTGGATCCGGTCCGCGCCGCCTTTGTCAGGGCTGAACGGAGTAATAAAGTTTGCTGGACAGTGGAGCCTCTGTGTTGTTGTTTCATAAATATATGTGCAGCTCAACCTGGTCTGCACAATGTGATTGGTTGATGCCTGAACTTGTGGTGTGAAAGCTCAGAGAAATCAACCTTAATGTAAAAAATAAAAAGATTAAATTAAAAATACTTACATTTTTGCTGCGTAATAGTCACATTCTGTCTGAAAGTAATCATGACGATCCTGGATCGGATATCAGGTCGATATTGACTCAAATAGCTGTATCTGTGACGAAGACGCCGATCTATTCAGTTCAGTTTTATGTTCATACACTATACTCGATCAGTGTGTTGCCACATTAAAAATGTTCACATTTGATTAGTAATTCCTGTTAACTTTGAAGATTTATTTGCCAAGTTGCTGGTGAATGTTTTAGTATTTCAATAATGAATAAAAGTTTGTAAGCGGTGTGAAAATAAAGGAACCAACCACAGGATGTTAAGATAGCAGATATGTGATTTTAGCATCTAATAAATCTATTTGCTGATGGTGAAATCAGGAAGTGATCCTATAATTGATGCGTATAATGTACTGTATCTATTTAAGCAAATCAAGTGGTAACCATGGTAACACATATACACGTCCGCTGCGGGCATTTTCCCTAATAAAGAGGTCAAAGGCTGTTAAAACTGCTGTGCTTGTATCTGACTCTGTGTTCTTTGTCATTTTATTAGTTACCAGAATCATTACTGTACAAGATGCCTGCCAGGCATTAATGACGGCATGCTGTCGATTTTCAATCAGAAGCATTAAAGTGCTGCAGAAATTCATGTTTACTCCTCTGGTCGGTTTGTAAAAGGTCAGTGTGAACAGGAACCGGATCAGAAGTCAAACACAAACGTGTCATTTGCTCCCTTGGTCCAGACCGAATGAACCCAACTACAGGTGAAAGCACCCTTATGCCTGATTTATACTTCTGTAGAAAAGCTTGCACAGAGCCTCTGCAGAGCCACAGAGATGCGCCATGCACCTCCTGAAAAATGTAACTACCAGGCACTGCGGACGGAAGTTGAACTGGACATGAGAGTCAGGAGGTGGTATGTACAGAGCCACACCCATAACTTAACTCTATGCACCCAACACTCAAACTGGTATGGGATTATCACGATGGATTTGAAAACAACAGGTTCAAATCATTAAGAAAATACACGCTATGCCTAATCTGCTGCAGTACTATGTAAGAGCTATGTGAGTGCAAGAGGTGCCCACACAGCATATTCACAAAGCTGCAGGAGTATAAATCAGACATTACCACAGGTTCACACTGGAGGCTCCATGCTGTTTCAATCAGCGTCAGCCGAAGCCTGACTCTTCAAATCAGAAGCTCATTTCTCTGCGCCGGTCAACAAGCAATTCTGCTCCTCTGCTGTTGACTATAGAGCTCTCTCTCTCTCTCTCTCTCTCTCTCTCTCTGTTTAGACTGACACATATGTGGAATAAGTATGGAAACCCCACAATCAGAAACAGCAGTGACACTAGACTGTAATAAGTATAGTGGATGTATTCTGAAATGTGACTGGATGGAGGGACTGGGAGGGAATCGCAGGAATCAAAACTGTGGGAGAAAGCAGGGAGAGAGGGGAGGGGAGTCAGAGGTGTGCCTGGGCTGCATATTATATCATCAGAATCAGATCATTTATATCACATATAGCATCTCTATTGTGTATAGTAGGTTATCAGCGTGTATTCTTGCCAAATTTGCTCATGGCGCCCAGAGAAAATAGACGCCGAAACAATTGCTGAAGATTGCGAGCCGGCCGTGATCCGCGGTCAACAGCTCAATGACGTACAGTACATGGATGCTGAAAGGATGTGGGCAGCGCTTCTCTGAAAATCCAAAAACTGCATCCAGTGTTAACCCTCATTAGACTAGTAAGTCAATTCCTACGTTTGGTTTCTCAGCTTGTTTCATGGTTTTTTTAGCTTTTATATGGTCTGTAGCTTGATAGCAGAGCCGTGCACAGTCCAAAACCTCCAGCCCGAGTCTGACCCCAGCCCAGCAAAGTCTGCAAAGTCCTACACCAATCATCTTCAGATCTCTGATACATACAAATACTTTTAACACTATGAGGTGTGTAAAAAAGTATTTCGTACAGTGGCCCACACATGGGCGCAGTAGAGGCGGATGTGGTATAAACGGAAAGAGAGAAGTTAAACAAGCCAGAGTGGGTCCGGCACAAATCCACTCAGTTGACACTACTTGTTAGTGGACATTTATATGGACCGTAGACATTTATTTAGGGGCTTCCATTGCAGATTATATTAAATTCTCCATAACAATGACTTATATTATACATCTAAATTAGAGTGTTTTCATTTCATTTCATAATCCTAACAAGAAATGGGTAGTGTTCAAGACACAGCTACCTGTTAAGCCTTCCAGATCCAGAATGTATGTATATATTCATTATTAGAAATCAATAACAGCACTAATCAATCCCAGATATCATCCATAAACCCTCCCAGGTTCTGACTTTAGCATCAACAATCTGCTCCAATCAGAACAAACTGCAGCCCAACAGGCAACAACAGCTGTCAGTGTGTCAGAGTGCTGACTTGACTAGGACTTGATCCAGACTGACTGGGACTATCATAAAGTGGGCATGTCTGTAAAGGGGAGACTGGTGGGGACCCAGAGAACCCATTTACATCCACACATCTGGAGGTCAGAGGTCAAGGGACCCCTTTGAAGATGGCCATAGCAGTTTTTCGACCAAAATTTAGCGCACGTTATTCGCAACCAGCTTGTATGAAGTGGTTGGTACCAACAGATCCTTTAGGTGTTCTGGTTTCATACGATGCCAGTATCTTCTCTCTAGCTTTAAAACTGAACTTGTTAATGCTTTAAAGAAATTAGCTGTGTTAAACTGAATTTGCGTTACTATCTTATCGTCACATGAACTCTGACAGCCCTAGTATTAGTTCTATATCCCATTTCTGCCAATAGACCCCTTAATTGTTATGCACTGGTCCTTTAAAGTGAGACCTGTCTAAATATGGAAAGATATTAGTTGTTGATACTGATCCTGTGGTACTGCTACTCTACATTTTAGCATGTCACAGATAAACATGTTAGTGGTTTTAGTACAAAAGTGAAAGAAGTAAAAGCAGCGTACCCGGAGACAGGATCCACTTCCACTCTGTCAGTCTTTACGATAAGAGAAGACTTCATTGATCCCTGAGGGGGAAACAAAACACACAGTTCAGGAAATGAGCTGAAATTCACTCTTCTTCTTCCCCACAACTCCCATTTGTGGCCACAGCAGTGAAGCAAACGTTGCATACACTTTAAAGTCTGCTGTTTGGTTTTAAACACATTATACATGTCAGAAAATAAGTGGTGAAAATATGTGAAGACTGAACTACTGTATGTAGCACTGATTTGTGGAGTCAGACTGTTAAGCTGCTTTTCTCTGGGGCTCCATGACACACTAGAGCCATCCTCATCGTAACACCTACACTGCAGTATAGAAGAACTAGAGCACGTAGCATCAGTGGTTCTCCCACTCGATCACCAGTTACAGCACATACTCACTACAGCCACGAATACACAGGGACAAATCCCCGTCCAGCCCCGTCTGAGGGCCTGTCCTTTAGGGTGCACACGAGGGCGTGCTGCATGCATGTTAAAGGACCAGGCTCACTGTTCAACAACAGCCAAGTTAGTTAACCTCTCAACAATCCACCAGCCCGGCGGCATGTCCTTGACGAAACTGTCATGTCCATGTTCAAAGGGGTCTGTTGACCTCTGACCTCCAGATGTGTGAATGTAAATGGGTTCTCTGGGTCCCCACCAGTCTCCCCTTTACAGACATGATCACTTTATGATAATCACATGCAGTATAAATGTGTTATTTTCACCGACTTTAAAACTGGAGTATTTGAATATTTCTGCATGCTGGGGTCCCAAACCGTCCTGAACCCCATAAACTGGGTCTCAGTGTAAAGCTGAGACTCTGGTGGATCAATGAGTCCACCTGGATCCATGTGTGATGATGTTAGTCCCCATAGGAGCCATTTCATTGATCACTGTATAAAATGACCTGTGGTGACCTCTACTACTACTACTTCTACTACTACTACTACTACTACTACCTCTAGGATAACCACAGCCTCTACTACTACTACTACTACTACTACTACTACTACTACTACCCCTAGGATAATCACAGCCTCATGAGACTGTACAGCCACAAACTAGAGACCTACTACTACTATTACTACTAGTACTACTACTACTACTACCTCTAGGATAAAAAAAATGAAGTTCTTGCAGAAATCTGCATGTCAGCATGATTTTTTCTGTGGTGTTCCTTGAGGTCTTGGTGGTTTAATGTGGTATTTTGGAGGGATTATTGATCATTTTTATCAATTCTTGAGTGATTAAAAAAAGGTCCAATTTAGCACCAAATCTGAGTAACAAATGGTATCAACACAAAAACTGCTGCAACAACTTATGAGACATAATAAAGCATGAGGGTGGACATCACATACTTCTATCATAATGTTGTATGCTCTTATACACCTTCACAGATTATTTTAATTTACAAATCAGTATGTTCATTTCTACTCCGTCACTACTGTTGCGGCTCCTAAAATGATGGCTAAATTGTTTTGAAATGACTCATTTCACGGTCAGACTTTGATCACTTTGGTCTGATAACACTTGGGATGTCTAGAAGAGCCGTATGATTGAATTATTTTTTCCCCGTTTAAGTTAGGATAAAGCTAAAGAGTTAGCCGACTCGGCTGGCAGACGTCTCTAGAGCATGTATGTAAATATGGTGCAAAAGCAGCACCGAGCAGTGAGATGGCCAACAAGACGTGTTGTACAGGATACAGTATAGTGTAAGTACATAAATAATCAACCCTCACCTTGGCCTTCGGCGTTTCAGAGCAGAGAATACTGCTTATTTTTTCATGACTTTGAAACCTAACTTTAGATACTTGGTTTGAATGAGGCTGGGTGGTTAAAAATACATTTTTCTGAGGTGTAATAGAGTCAGATCACACGTTTATTCTTGCTTCACCTGGACTTTAAAGTGTATAGAGTGAAACTCAGTGTGGGGTAGGATACATGGCTGAAAAGGTGTGGACTGATGAGCATCCCCCTTCTCTCCTTCGGTTCCACCAGGACTTCACCATGACGCTCTACCTGAGGCACTACTGGAAGGATGAGCGCCTGACGTTCACCAGCAGCACCAACAAGAGCATGACGTTTGATGGTCGTCTGGTGAAGAAGATCTGGGTCCCTGATGTCTTCTTTGTCCACTCTAAGAGGTCCTTCATCCATGACACCACCACCGATAACATCATGCTGCGTGTCTTCCCTGATGGACATGTCCTCTACAGCTTGAGGTCTGTAGCGTTTCAGCATCTCTGTCAGTTTTCAGTCCCATGTTGATCTGCTTTGTTCAGAGCAGACATTTTGATTTGTCAGAGCAGGAGAAATACATTAATAATCAGTTCCACCAAGGGAAAGCATATTGATTTCACTATTTTGGACTGAAAGCGACTACTGGACGCCAGTAAAACATCCACCAAAGTGCCGTAGAAAAGTAAAACAATATTATTTCTAATCTATTGTCATAATTAATGTCTCTACCAAAATGGCCTGTGTTGAACAATGAGAATATTAAATTAAATATGTATACTGCTGGGCAGTTTTTTCTTATCATTGTGTAAACGAGGGTGCTCTATCCAGTACAGACTGTAAAGCCCCCTGAGGCTAAACTGTGGTTTGTGATTTTTGGTTATACAACTGAAATAAATTGAATTGAATTATTATAATTATGTACTTATGTACTCAGGGCTGCACGGTGGTGTAGTGGTTAGCGCTGTTGCCTCACAGCAAGAGGGTCGCAGGTTTGATTCCGGCTTGGGACTCTTCTGTGTGGAGTTTGCATGTTCTCCCCGTGTCAGCGTTGGTTTTCTCCGGGTACTCCGGCTTCCTCCCACAGTCCAAAGACATGCTGTTTAGGTTAATTGATGACTCTAAATGTCCCGTAGGTGTGGATGTGAGCGTGAATGGTTGTCTGTCTCTATGTGTCCTGTGATGGACTGGAGACCTGTCCAGGTGAACCCCACCTTCACCCAATGCCAGCTGGGGTCGGCTCCAGCCCCCCCGCGACCTCTAACGGGATAAGTGGTTGACGATGGATGGATGGATGGACTTATGTACTCATTTATTTATTAAACTTCTTGCCCGGCTGCTTCCCAAAGGATCATAAAGTGAGAGATGGACTTAAATGGAAGTTAGAAAAATCCAACTCACAGATTTTAAGATCAATCTCAAACGTTTTCACGTTAAGGACCCAAAATGGAGTCCAACAGACCACAGACCATGGATGCAGAAGAGGCTGCTGTCTGTGCTTTTGTCCTGCGTGTTAAAACGCCATTAAATCCTGTTGATGTCCTGCTACTAGCACTGCTAGCTACTGGCCGATAGCCGGTTGTTTGGGAACAGAGACGTTAATCCGTCCATCACGGTACAGGCTGACAGCAGACAGCTCATGGGTGGATTATTAGATAATAACAGTGATGGATTACAGCCAATAGATCCATTATTACAGCTGCATCCAGCTAGCAGGAGGCTGGTAGAACCAGATATGTGATATGAGCTGCAGGGTGGAGCAGTCTGTGGGTCTGAAATAACAGCTGTTAGTTTGTTTTACTACTTTTAGGACATCATGATTTAAATAAGTGTTATTTACGTGTTCCTGCTGGGAAGGTGATTTACCTCAAAAATTATCCTCTAATTTACATCATATGTCTGTTTTTACATTCATGGCCACAGACTCATTGAGGTTTTCAGTCCAAAATGGCGGTCTGTCTCTTTGTTTCCATACTCTTTGGTAAAGCCGTGCCAGTGAGCCAACACCACAGTTCAAACAAATTCAAATAGAGATTCAAACACATATACTGTATAAAATCTTTATTGATGTATCGTTCCTACAGCTCCAGGCAGCTGTTGGTTCCCATCCATTTATGTGCAATATAAAAGTTTTACTGTTACATTATCATTGGAAAACCAGCCATGATTTGTTTGTGTTGTGAAAGTCTTCATTTTGAGGTCTAATTACCTGCTGTTGAATAATGAGGTGGTTGTGCTGCCTGAGAGAGCTGCTAACCCTAACCGAACTTCCTTCACCTGAGCGTGTTTGGACAGTTTTCATATGTCGGCGTATAAGTGCCCTGAGAGGATTTCTCAGCAATAACATTCTGATGAAAAACATTACTTGTCATTCCTTGTCATTGAAATAGTCTCATTATAAAACAGTGTTGACACAGAGCAATGTTTAGTTTATTTTAAATGTATAACGTTACATTTGCATTGCATTTGCTGTTTGTACAATTGCACCAGCTCTCTGCAGAGGAGAGAGAAGAGTCAAAGTCAAAAGTCAAGCCAAAGCCACAAAGTCATTTGACCAGTGATGAATGTTAAGAGTACAGCATGGATTTAGCATTGTGCTCCAATGACACTGTCAGACTCACCGTGGCAGATATTGTCTTTTACTCTGCACATTCTTCTCCCATGCCTGGCATCTTCATAACCCATGATGCAACTCGACCACTTCAGTTTGTGGTGTGTGTGTTACGCTAGTAGCAGCTGCTAATGTAGCCTCGAACCTGCTACAGAGGTGAGGAGGGACTCAAGGATGTGCTGATTAAAATCTGGTGGTTAAAGGTCACCGTGACCTTCAAAAACACATTTTTGGCCTCAACTCAAGAAGTCACATACTAATTAAAACAGTTTCACTCAAATGTGTAACAGGCTTAGATAAAGAAATGATGGTATTTTGGACAGACATGGCTGTAAACTGACAACCACAAGGAGTTATTCTAGTTTTTTAACTTGTAGTCCAAAGCAAAGCTGATTGAAGTGACATCACCTGAGGATATTTATCAGACTTCACACAGCTTTCTTTGGATTCATGTATGCAGTACAGTAGTACCAAAATCAAGGCTGGAGACCATTAAGTGGTACTCCAGCCTCGAGAAACTGCACAGAGTGGAAGGAATGGGGGCTCATGGGGAGCTAGTATTGTGTTTTGGTTTGGTGGCTCTGTGGCATCTTAATCCAGATGTAGTTTCAGTAATCTGAAAATCTGTTCCCAGCTTTACATTTGTTTACTCAACTGCACAATTAGTGCCAATGTGCACCACGCTAAATACTAGATCCAGTGCAAATGAAGGCCGTTAGCCATTACTGAAGCCCTGCAGACCTCATTACACCAGTTAACAAATCCATGTCCTGCTACTGTTCAGTCTGCAGCCAGAGAAATCAATGTGTGGATTTACTTCCTCTGCTCACATTACATTTACATTTACACAGAGCAGCGGGGGACGCAGCCTGTAGGCTCATAAGCCAGCAATATGTCCGTCAGTACTGGACCATAAATTCATCACATGGCATGAGTATTTGAAAAATAAATATTTTGGGGGGAAGAATTGAGTTAGATGTATTTATTTGGTTTATTGTCCACAGATTTAAGTCAACAGAGTGGATGTGGGAAAAAGAGGTACCACAGAAAACAGCAGAATAAGAGGGTTCATTACATATGTGTGAATTAAAAACTTGGAGGTATCTGGTCTGTCATCTTACTGTAAACAGTCACATTACATTTCCTGTAAAAACAGCCGACAAACGTTCCCTCACAACTAAACTGCAGTCAATGACTTTTAGAGGGAAACACATTTTCTCCAGGATTACAGTTACAGTTTAAACACATGGTTAACTCTGTAAATTGAAACAAAACAAAAAGCATCAAAACTACTTGATTATGGTTATTAAAAATATCATAGTGTGGCTTAAAATTAGGGCTGTCAATCTATTCAAATATTTCATTGCGTGATTTTCCATAATGATTCACGATTAATCACAGATCAATCATGCAGTTTTTATCCATTCAAATGTACCTTAAAGGGAGTTTTGTATTTAATACTGTTATCAACATGAGAGTGGAGGCATGCTGCTTTATGCAAATGTATGTATATATTTATTACTGGAAATCAATTAACAACACAAATACCATGCAGTACCTGTGAGTGTTACCCCACAGAGTAACCCTAACAGATTTTAGCATCAACAATCTGCTCCAATCAGAACAAACTGCAGCCCAACAGGCAACAACAGCTGTCAGTGTGTCAGAGTGCTGACTTGACTAGGACTAGATCCAGACTGACTGGGACTATCATAAAATGGGCATGTCTGTAAAGGGGAGACTGGTGGGGACCCAGAGAACCCATTTACATCCACACATCTGGAGGTCAGACGTCAAAAATGGCCATTAGAAATTTTCCTTGCTTAAGTTTAGCACAACTTTAATAAACAACAACTATAATTTCACCTCCTTTGTAACAAACTAGAATAGATGGTGGCACCAACAGATTCCTCAGGTTTTCTAGTTTCATGTTATACCTCTACTCTAGCTTTAAAACTGAGCCTTTTAAAGAAACTAGTGATGTCCTCTGTGTGTGTGTGTGTGTATGTATATATGTGTGTATATACAGTATATATCTGTTAATCTGTTAACTGTGGACAAATACCAGTTTAACCTGAATGTGGTGTCTACTAATTAGCAAAGAAATATATTTTTAAATGATTTTGTAGCCATACTTTTGTATAAATTATCCATTAAACCAGTAAATGTTTGAACCTATTTTTGACAGCTACAGAGCAGAATAATCGTCGCCTACCCCCCGTGATATATGCGTCCCCTGAGGGGTCCCAGACCACAGGTTGAGAGCCACTGCTTCAGGGCATGACTTTCATCCTTCATGCCACCTGATGGTGCTCACTGGTGCTCACATTCAGATTGACGAAAATAGCACAAAGTAAATCGTTTAATTTGGATTCAGGAATTACACCCCAACGATAGTCATGGTGTCGTGGTATTCATGTGTATGAGGTACACACTGCTGTGCGTCTCACCTTGTGTGTGTGTGTTGTTTCTGTTGAACAGAGTGACGGTGACAGCCGCCTGTAATATGGACTTCAGCCGCTTCCCTCTGGATTCACAGACCTGCTCACTGGAGCTGGAGAGCTGTGAGTACATGTTTCACTTCTGCTGCTAGAAACCCTGAAGTGGTCATGAGATGATGTAGTTCATACGCTTTTACTTTGTTTCAGAGGTAGAAAACACCACATCGAATTTAAGGGAATACTTTAAAGCCCTGAGGGGGAAAACAGTTCTCAGTTTTCTAAGTGTCACTAAAGTGAGTTAATGACTTAAGAGCAGGTGAAAAACACATTTTGTCAGGATAATTTTAATAAGTTAAGTCAGGGAGGATCCTTAATTCTGGGTTTCATCTGTGAAACAGGTGTTGACAAAACGGTTTGGCAGGTGAAACAGAATATTCATTTTTTTCACAGGTGAAAGAAACAGTTCAGGTTGTATTTTATATATTTCCTGTCAGGATCATGTTGTGTGTTCGTTGTTGTACTACTCGTTTCAGTTACTCACAGCTAGAGGGTCGCAGGTTCGAATCCGGCTTAGGGCCTTTCTGTGTGGAGTCTGCATGTTTTTACACAGGAGAGAAAAAAATTTACACCAACTTTTATTTGCTTTTTATTTTTGCATCAATACTAGTCTACTCAAGTAACAACAATCGTTTTCATTTATATATTTCTATACCTTAGAAACCAAGATTTAGAAAACAAGTGTGTTCTCTCCTCCTCTCCTCTCCTCTCCTCTCTTTCTCTCCTCCCTTCTTCCTCTCATCTCTTTCTCTCCTCCCTTCTTCCTCTCCTCTCTTTCTCTCCTCCCTTCTTCCTCTGCTCTCCTCCCTTCTTCCTCTCCCCTCCTCTCCTCCCTTCTTCCTCTCCTCTCTCCTCTCTCTCCTCCCTTCTTCCTCTCCTCTCCCCTCCTCTCCTCCCTTCTTCCTCTCCTCTCCTCTCTTTCTCTCCTCCTTTCTTCCTCTCCCCTCCTCTCCTCCCTTCTTCCTCTCCTCTCCTCCCTTTTCCTCTCCTCTCCTCCCTTCTTCCTCTGCTCTCCTCCCTTCTTCCTCTCCTCTCCTCTTCTCCTCTCCTCCCTTCTTCCTCTCCCCTCCTCTCCTCCCTTCTTCCTCTCCTCTCTCTCCTCCCTTCTTCCTCTCCTCTCCCCTCCTCTCCTCCCTTCTTCCTCTCCTCTCTCCTCTCTCTCTCCTCCCTTCTTCCTCTCTACTCTCCTCTCTCTCCTCCCTTCTTCCTCTCCTCTCCCCTCCTCTCCTCCCTTCTTCCTCTCCTCTCCCCTCCTCTCCTCTCTTCTTCCTCTCCTCTCTCCTCCCTTCTTCCTCTCCTCTCCCCTCCTCTCCTCCCTTCTTCCTCTCCTCTTTCTCCTCCCTTCTTCCTCTCCTCTCCCCTCCTCTCCTCCCTTCTTCCTCTCCTCTCCCCTCCTCTCCTCTCTTCTTCCTCTCCTCTCTCCTCCCTTCTTCCTCTCCTCTCCCCTCCTCTCCTCCATTCTTCCTCTCCTCTCCCCTCCTCTCCTCCCTTCTTCCTCTCCTCTCTCTCCTCCCTTCTTCCTCTCCTCTCCCCTCCTCTCCTCCCTTCTTCCTCTCCTCTCTCCTCTCTCTCCTCCCTTCTTCCTCTCCTCTCTCTTCTCTCCTCTCTCTCCTGTCTCTCATACTCTAACAAGCCTGTCGTCGAGGGAGAAGTTTGCCCTCAGGCCTTCCGGCCTTTCTACCAGGAATGTCTTTTAGGTTTGTTTTTTTAGGTTTAGGCAACAAACCTACTTATTTAGGTTTAGGAAAGAATTTCATTGTCATTTTCATTGTCAACACTATTTTATCCCAGACTAGCTTGCTTGTTGTTAAACCTGCAGAAGGCTGGATATTTTTGGCATCGTTGGGCCTAATCTCATAATAACCTTTCAGCATGTTGTAATTCAAGTGTTGTGAGAGAAAACTGGACCTCTGCTCCTCCTCATGGCTCTGATTACAGGCTTTAATAAATCTAGTCTGTGACGGGAGAGCTGATCAAATACGAATCAGTATTCTTTTCCTGTAATGCCTGTTTCTCTCCTCAGATGGTTTAGCTGTAACATGAGGTGGGCGGTGCTTGGTATCACTGTAACAGAATATTGATCAATATCTGATCAGCGCTGCCTAGTCTGACTGTTTGATCAGAGTTCAGAGTGACTGACAGCTGCTCAGAGACGGCAGGCTCCAGCCCGGCTCTGATTGGTTGTTTTCCTCTGGTCGATGAAATCTTGCAGATGCCGTTAGGAGCACCGGAGGAACATGATTGTTTTCAGATTACGTCTCTCCTGTACTACTGTCAGGATATAGTGACCATTTTTGACAGACAATACCAAGGCTTAGGGCAAACACTATCGTTACCTGGCTGGCTGTAACCAATGAAAGCAGCTCAGGGAGGCGTGGACGCTGTTCTGCAGGGCGCTGGATGTGTGCATTAGCTGTGTCAAGGGCAGTTGAAGAGGAAGGAGCTCATGTGCTGTCGCAGAATTAAAACTCAAATGTACTTGTCAGGCATTACAGTTCTTCACCACTGCTGGTCTGATGGCGCCGATTGTTTCCTGCTGCCTCAGGCTGCTGCTTGGTTG
>CAMQGK010000436.1:77500-192500 GCA_947000775.1 Pterois miles | reverse complement strand
TTCATACTGCATGTATATAACTGCACTATTTTGGCCCCAATCTGTATGTGATATAGTGGGCATGTCTGTAAAGGGGAGACTGCTGGGTACCCTTAGAACCCATTTACATTCACACATCTGGAGATCAGAGGGGAAAAGACCCCTTTGAAAATGGCCATGCCAGTTTTTCCTCGCCAAAGTTTTGCACGAGTTTGGATCATTATTTAGCCCTCTTCGCAACGTGCAACAGTAAAGTCAGTCGGCCTCAGGGGGTTAATAGCTCGATCTGACTGGACTGTGTGATGTTCTGCAGATGCCTACACTGATGAAGACCTCATGTTGTACTGGAAAAGTGGTGACGAGTCTCTCAGCACTGACGATCGCATCTCCTTGTCACAGTTCCTCATCCAGAAGTTCCACACCACATCTCGCCTGGCCTTCTACAGCAGCACAGGTACACACACACACACACACACACACACACACACACACACACAATGATGTGATGGGAATAATAATTATTTTCTCCAAATGAATCACAGCTGCAGTCACCTCTGTCTACAGGTACAGGCCTACAGTCCCTGAACATAAGTATCCAGGCTACTTTGACCCCATGACCTTTCTTCTAGCTCCACCTTCTGGACTAACCCTCTGTTTTAGCTTCATGGCTGGCAAGGCTCCAGCGAGGATATTTACATCGGATTCCTCTGTAAAACAGTCAAACTGAAGAAGAGAAAGGAGAAAAAGAGCTTTAGAGATATAATAGCAGTGGCAAGTGGCATTGTTAGAGAGCAAGGGAGAGGTCAGGGTAATAGAAGGGTCAACAAAAGCAGTAATTGTAACCAGTGGAGGACGAAGTAAATATACTTGAGTACTGTACTTAAGTACAATTTTTAAGTATCTGTGCTTTACTTGAGTAATATTTTGGGGTTTACTTTTACTTGCACCCCACTACAGTACTTTTTACTCCTCTACATTTCTACTGACGCTCTCGTTATTTGCTACTTTTGCGCTTCTGAGAGCCGTGTTCCCGAAGCTGAACTACGTCGCGCCATACGCCGTGTTCAAAACAACACTAAATATTGGTGGTGTGGATGCGTGAGGAAGAAAATGAATGAAGAAATGGAGGAAGAAACTCCCCCGTTCACCCGTGGCCTGATCTCAAGCCCATGTTTCAGATCGTTGACACCAAACGGATTCGTTTCGGTTCAAATGTTTGTTGTGCAGATTATACTCGTCAAAATGCATGCATGATAGCCAATAACTTGTTTATCCGTATATGTCAATCTAAGTTCTTGTAGGGACGAAACAAGAAATATAGAGAAGCAATAAATGTGTCTGCAGCAGATATAGTTTTTAAATACTTTTACTTAAGTAAATACTTTAGTACTTTTACTTAAGTCATATTTTGACTAGGCTACTTTTACTTGTATTGGAGTAATATTTGACCTCTGATTGTAACCCACACCACCAGAGCTTGAAGTGGGAAAAACATAAGTACCGTACTCTTGTTCTCATGTTGGTGTGTTATCGACTGGTATCAACAATCTGTTGCCCCTGATTCCTATTTATTCATTATTTCTTTAAGCAGGTCATACTGTGTCAGTCAGACTCTGATGTAGTTTATTGCTACGATTATACTTGCGTCATGCATCTTTGATTGTCGGCCTATAATACATATAGGGTTAAGGTGGTGTGTTCAGTGGTAATAGTTAAAGTGCTCTCCGGTGTTATTTGTAGCCTATAGTAGGTATTATTCAGGCTTTAGGAGCAGAGTCCCAGTCAGGGACGCTGAATTTATACAGTGAATAACGATACTAGGAGATATTGGGTTTGGTTGGTGATAATTATCTGTGGGTTTATAAAGCAGCCTCTTTCCCATTACACATAGTCACTGACCCTATCAATATATAAATATTGATTAGAGCAGCATTAACTGTGAGTGTCATCAGGGAGGAGGGGTGAAGCTGATTTATCACTGCCAACAGGCAGGAAAGAGAAAGTTGCTTCTGAATTTTATTACCAGGGTGACGCTGGTGTAAAATCTGTATAGAAGGGTTTTATTAGAGGAGAATATTGCATTGAATTAAAATATGTGTATAATGTCAAGTGATAGTAGCTGTCCATTCATCACCATAACAACAAGACAAAGGAGCAGAAGTGATTTTACAGTTTCTCTGTGTTTACTTGGCATTTAACGGCCCGCTACCGGTCCAGTCCAGTTCAGCAGCCGATCAAACACTTAACGTCGGCCTGTAACAATGTGTTCACAGCAATCAAATTGTCAAATTAGTTTAAAAGGGCTGAAACTGCCTTTTTTCCTACAAATACGCACTTGCTGTTTCAAAAGTGCCATCTCCTCCACCATTACTCCAAGCTCAGCTGCAGAAAACATTTTCTTTCCAGACATGCAAAATGTTTCAGCCAGCATCAGATCTTAATTGGCGATGTTTTATGCAAATCAGTTGAACTGAGGCTGTGTGCATTAACATCCAGCAAATACCCAGCTAAGTAGAAAAATTACAGCGATGCAAAACGTTGCACTCCTGATAGTAAATAGCTGTAGGTTTAGTAAATATTCCCCTATGGCTATGTGCTTCCCTTCGGCTTGGATTTTACTGTTGATGTGATTATTATTTTCAATGTTACAATAATTATAATAAAATATGTTGTAAGATTTGCATGAACAATTTTAAATTCTGTGATACAGTAGTGTAATGTGAATGCATTGTTTAGGTATTGTTTGATAGTTGCAAAGTACATAAGATTGCATTCACTTTAACGTCATTAGCAGTTCAGTTACTACACAGAAATACTCTTGATATAATGTCATGTATTAAAGATTATGTTGCCAGGGTTTTAAAGGGAACTGACACACACGATAAGTGACTTGATGTAAAGTAGGTAAGAAAAGATTGATACACACTTGAAGCATTTGAAAGGAAACGTGAAGCAGAATATCAACAAAATAAAATGAAAACAGAAATAAACAACAGAGGAAAAATATCAGCTCGGATAAGCAAGGGAAGTGAAGTGAGTCTTTTTAAAAGTGTCTCTTGAACCAGATGAGGACGTAGTCACAATGACGTCATTCTTATGTTTATGAACTGCCATTTTGAAGCCTTGAGTTCAGCATTGTGGCCGTCGCCATCTTGTTTTTTTGCAACCAGAAGTGACTCTAGAGGGTGGAGCTAAGTACAACCGAATGCTGAATGAGACATGTCACAATTAACTTTGATGAAGTGAAAACACACTGTGAAAAGGTTGAGATGAAAACAGCGACAACTCCAAGACTGGACCTGTCAATCACCAGGTAGCCCCGCCCTAAAGCATCCCCAGCTTTATGGTGTATCTGACTCTCAGCTGACCATCATGCTGTATTGAAGAAAACTTACAGTGTTTACTGAGATAATCAGAGAGAAGTCGGATTATTTTCTAACAGACGGGTTTCTGCACAACAACATCACAGAGACACACTCGCAGCTAGAGGCCAGAAAGTACAGTATGTCCAGCAGAGCCAAGCTGCAGAGTAGAGACGACTAGAAGTTGTTGTGCAGTAAACTGCACCAGCAGCAGAAAAGATGGATTGAAAGTGTTTAATATTCTGGGGGCATCCCAGGACTTTCCTAAAAACAGAAGGAGATTATGGATCCAGGCCTGATGGGCAAAAGCATTCTGGTCACACAGCACTAGTAAAGCAGCGGGCGGTCGTGGCGAGCCGTCACATTCCACAGATCGATAAAAATGAACTGATCAACAACAGGGAGATCGAGCCACACTCTAAGGAAATATTTAACAGCTATTCCATAAATCTTAAAAGTGATGCAAGACTTCATTATAACAATATTATGGCTCTAAATTGCTGTAACGTTACACAGCTACAGCAGGGGAAAGCTCACTCTGGAATACCGTAACACTACGTTTTAAAATGTGACTGTGTGACTGGTTGTACTCATGAGACCAAAATACAAGTCTCCATTTATGTATTACTGTTATACCTGTTGAGGGATCGCTAAGGAGAAAGTGTCTGGTGGCTCAAATTTCACATATGTCTGATCTAACATTACCTGTTTCATAACAGGCGATAATATAAACAGATTTCATATTAATATGTCATATGATAAAGGTATGTTGAGACTGGACTCTGCAGGGAATAGACAAGAATGAAGAAATAAAGCAAAATCTGTTTATTATAACGGCTGCCAAAACAATGTTACCCCCTAAATGTGGTAGTAAAGTCTGTGTACAACAAATGGAAAACTATAGACTTCTATACTTTTAGCAACCAGAGGAGTCGCCCCCTGCTGGCTGTTAGAAAGACTGCAGGTTTAAGGCTCTTGTGCAGTGGCTTCACTCTTCAGACCCAGAGGAAGAGCATGAAAGCATAGCCTCCTCTAAGAGACTTTAAATGACTGGATGACCAACATGATTTAGAGCTGCTCTCAGGGCCTTCACCACACTGTGCCTAACAGGTAAAAACTACTATTTTCCAAATGGCAAATATCATCTTGTCAAATGTAGAACATAACTCAGTGTGACATTAAATAAAAACAGAAAATGGACGGTTGTAAAAGCAATGTCTTGTTGTATTGTAGAGGCCAAATTGTGAGATGAGGGGAAGCCAAATACATGTTGATGTTACAGGCCTGCTCAATGGTTTTAAATATCTTGAACCAAAACTAGGTCAGTCTCGGTCCAGAACACATGTAAATGGTCAGCAGGGGAATACTTACATCTATGACAGGTGTCACCTCTGTCAGGGTTTATTTTCACCAATTTTGTATTGGTTTAATTGGCTTTATGGAGAACCACACACTGCATCAGGCCGTCCCTGGCACTAGACCAATAATGTCACTTCACTGCTGGATATGTCAGCCCCTAGACCATGCTCCCAGGTCTTTAAGCGGTGTGGTGGGGGCCGGATTCAGGGAATCAGTTTGCTGTATGTAATGGATATCAACCGGTTTTGCATGAAAAAAATGGATGAAGCGGCTATTTGGCATGTTGACTTTAAAAAAACATCTTCATCTTCAAGTGTTTCAGTGTTTTAAGACCACTGTTGGACCAAATGTGACAGGCAGGGTCAGTGCAGGACAGTGAGAAGAGCCGGTTGTTTAAAACCAGCACAAGAATCACAGCTCTGTGAAAAACTACTATTTCATATAGAAATATAAACTCCATCCAGTGGAAAGAGACCAGCTGTGGAGTCACGCGCTCCCTGCTGCAGCATTTTGAATCATCTTCAGACAAGCTGCAGCTCCTCAGCTGAAGCAGGACCATAATGAATGACAGTCGGCAGGAAGACGAAGAAACGTGGATTCATTTCACATCACTCTCAGACATTTTCATAGTTTGCATGTTTCAAAGTGTGTCATAAATGTTATATTTTAGGTTCTTTTCAGCACATTTATAGTTACCATTGTAGTCAAAGAGGAGCAGAATACGTTCAGTTGCATTACTATCTGTGGGATAATATTTTATACAAAGCGAGGATAAAAAACAAAATTTATTTTTATTATTCTCTTTTATTGCTTCTCCATTGTAATCTTCATGCTATTATAGTTTATTTTACGTACAATTTATTCATATTCCTTAACATCTTATCTGTCAACAGAGACCATATTTATGCATTTAAGCCTTATGGTGGAGGAGCTGGTCCTGATTCATTTTGAGTAGTTATTTTAGTGTTATTATTATTATTATTTTTTTTTTTTTTTTTGACGACAAGGGCTAGGATGCAGGAGGTTAATGTGTGTAGATATAGAATTTGATATTAGAGGTCAAAGGTCACAGATTTTGCTCCAGCACCTTTTAAAAACTGTATGTAGTAATTACATATTACTTAACATTCCATTAATCACATATTATACTAATAGTAAGGATTTTAAATACTGCTGAGGACAGTTTTTAAATGCAGGAAATGTAAAATGCTGACGCGTTTTGTGTGACCTGTTTCTACAGTGTTGAGTGTTTCCGCCCCGCCTGAGTATGTCTCCTGCTATTATTTGCAGGCTGGTACAATCGTCTTTACATCAACTTCACGTTGCGACGCCACATCTTCTTCTTCCTGCTGCAGACATACTTCCCCGCCACGCTTATGGTGATGCTTTCATGGGTGTCGTTCTGGATCGACCGCCGGGCTGTGCCGGCCAGAGTTTCCCTGGGTGAGGAGAAAAAATAACTCTTATCAAATGTCCTTTGAAGAGATTGAGCGTGTCGGAGGAAAATCTGCCTGTGGAATGATGAAAGCTAGCTGTGACATGGCTCCACCAACTGGGAACACACGCATGCATGTGTGAACACACAACCCACTTCCACTCTCACTTTTCTTTTGAATTATTTTCTGTATCGGGGCTGTTGCTGTACTTTCTGACTGTGGTAGAGGCGTCTGCTTCCCCCTCGCTGAGATCCTCTCGTGGCTCATCTCACTGCTCCTGTTAAGTTCAGCTGGGATATTTTTACAAAATCCTTCTTATATCTTTACTGTCGTTTGTTTTGTTTTGTTTTTTTCTTCTCCTATTGGCAATTTATAATTATATAACAATCCTAATTATATCTCATCCCCACACACACCATTCTGCTGTCACTAATACTCAACAGAGCACCAAATGTTTATGAGTCCACGTACAAACTACGGTGACCAGCTCTTTTAGGAAATGACTGAGTGTTTTAAAAAAAAAAAAAAAAAGAAAAATATTTAAAGATTTAAGTCTTCGGTAGGAGCCAATAGGCTTGGAGCTAAGAGCCACAGACAGAGTAGGGACCTCAAAGAGAGAAAAGAGTCATATTTTTGGTTTTAATCCTTTTGTGAAATGTGTTGATACTTAAAAAAAAAGTTTTAGCATCTTCAGAGTGAATCATAAAATGAAAAACATCAGTTTTGAACACTGATTTGCAATTTTCCAGAATTCCCCTAAAAAAAAGTCACAATATTTGTATACAATCATTGCATTCAAAGATGCACAACTAACACTCCACTGACATGTCCTTCTGGTTAGTCAGTTTACAGCAGTGGTTCTCAAACTATGGGGCGCAGCCCCCTAGTGGGACGCAGAGGCACGTCTGAATCTGTTTTCATAGCGTAAACAACATCCACGGTAGCAATGGTGTCTGTAGGTTACAGAACGGACAGATATTTGACAGGGACAACAAAAAACACAAACAAGACAACGTGCTCATTCGAAACTGTGACAAAAAAACATTTTCAGCGGTTAAAAACTGTTTTGTCTGCTGCATACAACCCCTATTAACAGGACTGCACCATAAATTACATGTATATAAATAGAAATAATAATCAGTCTCTGTGAAGTCTCCCATCACAGACTACATTTTAAATCCTGTAAACAGCCATGAGGAGGAGCAGAAGTCTAGTTTTCTCTCAGGACACTTGAATAACAACATGCTGACAGGTCATCATGGGATTTTTGCCCAGTGATGCCAAAAATATTCTGCCTACTGCAGGTTTAAGTGTTCAATGATCATCAATGATTATAATCCAGTCATATACATAATTCTGAAATGGGTCATAATGAGTACTTTTACTTTTGTATTTTTACTTAAATATACTTTTCAATGCTGGACTTTTACTCATAACAGAGTTTCTACACTGTGATATTACTACTTTTACTTGGGTAAAAGTTCTTGGTACTTATTCCACCACTGACACCTTCTAACGTGGGAGTCTTGGAAAGCATGCAGACTGAGAGCCTCACAGTTTAGTATTCATTGCAAGGCTGTTGGTGCACATTGCATCATGTTGTAGAGGTAGTCATGTTATTGCTTCAGCTACCCAACACTGGGTCATCTTCCTGATCTAGAGCAGCCCGTTATACTGTGTGCACACTGTGAAACTAAAATAGACAAACTCACATTGAGACACATTTTCAATGTGCACTTACCTGTAGTGTTACTAGAGCGTTGTGTATCCTGTGTCCAGGCATCACCACAGTGCTGACCATGTCCACCATCATCACTGGAGTGAATGCGTCCATGCCCCGGGTGTCCTACATCAAGGCGGTGGACATTTACCTGTGGGTCAGTTTCGTTTTTGTCTTCTTGTCTGTGTTGGAGTACGCCGCTGTCAACTACCTGTCCACCGTCCAGGACCGCAGAGAGCGCAAGATGAGAGAGCGGGCACGGTCTCAGGTTGGTTTCTGCTGGGTGCTGTGGGGAAAACGTCAAACTGGTATGTAATATTAATAAAAAAGAGGCATCCCTCTCTGTCTACCCATGAGCCAGACCAGTTCCCTTTAGCTGTTCAGAGAACCCCGACTCCACAAGCTCCAGCCACTCACTGACTTTGTGTAATTTCATTACAGCAGCATCCGTCAGGCTGCCTGGATGCGTACAGAAAAACAAGCTTAGCAGTGAAACACAGAGAAGCACAGTGTTTGGTTTGAGAAAGTGTTTGAAACAGTTAGCCCGTTGAACTAGAATAACTGGATCTGGTTTGGGATGACTAAAGGAACTCACTACATACACTGTTAAAAATCCCTGACGACAAAGCAAAAGGAAACCCACAAAAAGAAGCATAAACATCAGGGTACCCTGGTCGGTCCTCCCTCAGGCTTCAGACACAGTTTGACTAATGGACTTGCACCAACATTTCAGTATTTTCCTGTCTGTGAAATCTGTGTTTATGTTAAAAGTAGGGCTTTCAATGTTAACGCGACAATAATGTGTTAATGTAGATTTGTTTTAACGCCATTAACTTCTTTAACACGTGAATGTAATCAATCTTTCGGAGGGTGTAGTGGGTTCAGTTTTGCAGCTATGGTGAAGATCCTGGTATCATATGAAATTAGAAAACCTAATGAATCCACTGGTACCAACCGAAGGAGGTTAAATAATGCTCCACAGCTAAATTTTGATGAGGAACAAAATCAAGGGATCTCTTGACCTCCAGATGTGTGGATGTAAATGGGTTCTCTGGGTCCCCACCAGTCTCCCCTTTACAGACATGCCCACTTTCTGATAGTCCCAGTCAGTCTGGATCAAGTCCTAGTCAAGTCACCACTCTGACACACTGACAGCTGTTGTTGCCTGTTGGGCTGCAGTTTGTTCTGATTGGAGCAGATTGTTGATGCTAAAGTCAGAACCTGGGAGGGTTTCTGGACTATATCTGGCATTGATTAGTGATGTTCACTCATGTTGACAAAGAATATTAAATATTTGACAAATATCCCTTTAAGGTACACTTTGAACAAATAAAAAATGTCTGCTTAATTTGCAATTAATTGCATACCAGTAATCACGATTAAATATTTTAATTGATTGACAGCACTAATTTGAATATTTCTGCATACTGGAGTCTCTGAACAGTGTTCAATCCTATAAACTGGGTCTTACAGTAAAGCTGAGACTCTGGTGGATCCAATGAGTCCAACTATACTCGTGTGATGAAGTTAGTCCCCATAGCAGCCATTTCACTGTGGTGAGACCTTTTATTTTAATTTCACCTCACTGTATAAAATGACCTGCTGTGTCCTCAGAGGATAATAACAGCCTCATGAGCGTTCAAACTGTAATGTCTATTGACACCACGTCAGTAGGGCTATAAAGTGTTGTCCTTCGTGAGGGGGAGGAACCATTACACCAGCTCTGCCACCGGCCACCAGCCCACTGTTTGCCTCATATTCTGTCACCAGTGTAGCATCAAAGCATGGCGGGATTAGCATCTGAGCCAAACACTCATCTGTCAGTAACAAATGTATGGATGAAGCATTAAGTTGTTAAATGTTCATTTTCTCGGTCTCTCTAATTTGGTAATGTTGCCAGTCCACTGCTCGTTGGAGTCGCTGCTGCAGATCCTCACCTCCGTTAGTCCACAACTGTCGTAAGTCAGTTTAGTTAATGCAGAAATTAGCCTGCTGCATCAGCTGCAGTGGCAACGGCACACATAAACTCTGGAAATGGGAGCTGTCACAAGGAACTGCAAACACCACAAACACAAGACACTGGTGTAGCAGTGACTGGCATGTTTGCTGTAGCACACAATGCTGTTGCATCAAAGCTATGTAGGCTGTATGGATTGTTGCTTTGCCTGTCAATCAAACATTTTAATATTGTATTTCCCCATTCCTTTCAGAATGGCAGTGTAGTATGACACATCTTTGTCATAGCGTACATTTAATCTCTTTTAAAACCCAGCAACTGGGACATTATGAGACAACCATGCAGTCCACTTTTCAAACTTTCTTCCAAGACGGATTTTCAAAAAGACAAAAAGTTGTACAACAGTCTGGAGTTATATTTGGCGGGACAGGTCTCTCTGGGGTACTGTTACAGCGATGTCTGTCAAAGTGTGATTAATAAAGCCCCAGCAGGAGGTGGAGGCGGTGGAGTCCCAGCAGCATGTGGCCGGGGCAGCAATGTAGAGGGTGGACATGACGTCAGCGTTCAGCAGCGGGATGGACACAGTTTAAACCACTGCTCTGCAGCTGGATTTTCCAGTACAATTTCTGTGGCTTTAAAAATCCAAGCCACCACCACAAATGAGATAGAAGCCTGATGAGTGTGTCTCTGTCATGGGCCCTACATGCCCCAGTAATAAAGGCAAAAAGTTCACAGGAGCTACCAGACGTCACATCTACATGCACTGCTGTTCCAGGAGCCCCATGCTCGCAATGTCAAGTGCCCCGAGTGTGGGAAAACAAGAACATGCATCACCTTTGGCAAGGAAAGCAAAGGGCACGAATGTGATGGCAAGTGGGGCTGATTACCTGAAACCCCGCTGCAGTTTGATGGGCTATTTGCCAAGAACTGTTATCATCGTTGGCTCATGGTCAGCAGGAGGTAGTATTTCTTTTAAAGAAGATAGTAACTGTGGTCAGCTTGAGATAAGGCTGGCCCACACTAAAAGATTTTTTTCAAATTTTAACACATTTGTGTTCAGATTTGAAATATTATAATATAGTTGATTTCTGTTGTGTAATGCAATGGTTCCCAACCCACGGGTCAGGACTCCCCACAGGGTTCCAAGGCTATAGATCAGGGGTCGGGAACCTCTGTCTGAGAGAGCCATGAACACCACATATTTTAAATATAACTCTGTGAGAGCCAAACAATATGTTTAAACTAAATATCATTGCATATTAGACCCACTGCAGAAGCTGCTCTCTCCACAAAGGCAGATTCCTCTGTCCATTCTGCTGAAAGGACGATACTCCTCGTCTTTTTCTCTTCTAGCCATCTTCTCTAAAGAGTTTCTGCAATCAGCTGGTTGACAACTCGATTAAAACGAGCCGTGGTCACTACCTGAGCTGAGGAGCCTTCTGCGCATGCGTACATCCACCTATTGTGGACAGCAGAATCCGGCATCCCCTCTGAACAAAGTGTCTCTGCCTCATCTGCGCTGCCTACGATTGATTGATAGATAGACACAACGACGTGTATGTTCGCCACTTTCCCGCTGAAATTAGCGGTTTGACGCTGTTTCTGACCGCAGATGGAGCCGCTATCAATCAGCGTTTGTCCCCCTTCCCAGAGACCAGAACCAGCAGGTCTCTCCCCCGCTGGCGAGCTGCGTCGCCTCCTTTTCACCGCTGCGTGTCTGCAGACGGCGTCGCGCTGAAAACACGTTTATTTAGTGCGACAGAGTTCAAGGAAGTAAACAATGGAGAGCAGCGAGTCCTGCGGTGGCCAGTGGTCTTTTCACCGTGATGTTGAAGCGGGAAACAAAGCAGACGCGGATATCAGCCGCATATCAGCCGGACTTCCTCTGATCGCTGCCTCGTAGCGAACCGGCTCTCTAGTCGCCATGGAAACGGTAAACAGAGACCGGCGCCTAGATGCGAGCCAGACGCAGACATCAAAAGAGCCACATCTGGCCCGCGAGCCACAGGTTCCCCACCCCTGATTTAGAGGTTGTTGAAACTTGTTGCTTTTCTGTTGTAAACTGTAGGATTATTTATTATTATTATTTTATTATTATTTCACCTTTCCAGGCCTCTAAAATCCTTCAGGTCTTTACTGTAAGGGGCAGCTAAGCTGAAATAATCAAACAATTGTGCATTGTGCAATAAAAGCAACATTTGGCACAGATGAACAGGTTTCTATGTTATGAAAAAAAAATCCAAAATGTCCACCAAATATGGCATTTAGCTTTGGAAATCAAGCTAAAATCTGCTGGTAGTTGGTTTGCTTGTAGCGACTGGTTCGGAGAGGAACTGGAAATGCACGACTCAGTTTCAGGAAGGGTAAAAGTTTAAAAACAATCTTTACTTGGCAAGGTTCGGTATACGGGCAAGCAGTCAAACAGGCAACCAGATCCAAAAAGCAGCAGGCAAAAGGCAGGTTCAAAAACACAGAGACAAGCACGAGGAAAAAACGCTAGAACTACCATCACCAGGAGGATCGAATACAAACTGGCTGCATGAGGAAGGGAGGACACAGGTTGGAAGATATTCCTTTACTAGTCCCACAGTGGGGAATTTCACATAAACAGTGTTCCTTGACCGGGAATCGAGCCCGGGCCGCGGCGGTGAGAGCGCCGAATCCTAACCACTAGACCACCAGGGAAAGTGGTTTAGGGAGGTGATATACTAGAGAGGAGTGATCAGAGAGACACAGGTGGACACAATCAGGGGCGGGGCTACAGTCAGACACAGGTGAGGTGATGAAAAGTAGGGCAGGGGGCGTGGAGACAGGAGGGCAGGAAGTGCAGTGATCTGAAACAAGAGGGCGGTTAGTGAAAATAAAACAGGAAATGGAAATAATGAATGTGAAGACAGAAAATAAAGCATGTACTAGGATCAGGATGACCTGACACAAATGGGACTGAGACCCACCTTTTAAGATAAGATAAGATAAGATGAACGTTTATTAATCCCCGGAGGGAAATGGTTGTTTGATCCACACAGTTTGAATGAGCTTTCACACCAGCGTGAACTAGACTAACCAGGAAAATGAACCAGTTTGTTTTAACTGAATTTATGTGTGAAAGCAACTTTAGCAATCTGTTTGACCAACAACAGGAATGAATGAAGACAGAAAAAAATCACTTTCCTCATGAAACACACAATTGTTCTCCTTAACCGTCCTGCTAATGTCCCTAAAATGAGAAATCGTAGAAGGAAAGATCCCTGCTTGCAACCCATGGCCACACATAGGCCATAATAATTGCACTTGGGATGACGTCGTGTACAATAAGTTTCCCTCAGCATCCTTAAAGGAGACACAACATGAAAAACTCACTCAGTCAGTGTGTGTACATTTGGGCATCTGGAGCATCTACCAACCTACAAACTGTGAAATACGGTTATTTGTTAATGTAAAAATTATTATATATTGGGATATAGAATAAATCATTTATATAATTATGCAATGTATTCAATATTTAATATACTGTACACACAGAGTACTCCTGGGTTGTACAGCATCAGCAGGGAGGGTAGATAACTGTTAAAGATAATGAGCTTTAAAGAATGAATACTGGAGATAGTGTTCATCAAGCAACCAGTGCAGTTTGGGGACTTTGCTAATGGACACAAATGGCCCTTAAACTGATCCAGAGTTTATATTACAGTAAATGCATCCAGGCATAATAAATATAAAAGTTTCTTGTTGTTTTGTTTGTGTCATTTATCATGATTAGGTAAATATTGTACTTGTGCCTGTGAATATTTCTCACCTACCTTTATAGTAAACTTACTTTGAAATACCGGCCTCATGTTAAAAATGCTGCCTGATTTCTGATGTTTTAATGTTGAATTTCTCTCACAGAAACAAACAGGAGTGAACTGTAGTTATCAGAGGATGTCAGTATAGATGCTGAAGTTACATTCCATGAGCCCAGGCTGTTGAGTGTATGAGAGGAGGTCAAATAATGTCCACTGCTGTTTGATACGGAGTCAGATCAGTATTAATAAATGCACACTGAACGATTCACACGCATGACTTATATATAAAGTACTCTCACCAAAAACCTATTTTTCAGTGCACACAGCAGGGCTCCAGCGTGCGCCCACTTTGGCTGCATATCTGTCGATATTTCGTTCTGGTGTGCCGGCTGTCTGGCGGGTCTGCCTCAGTGTGTGGATGTGTGAAACCACAGCCTGTAGGGCAGAGCGGGGTGATTTCAGCCTGTGGGGAAGTTGAGTCACCCCTTGTTTCTAGGTAACCACAGAAAAAAAGTCTGACCTATGAAAAAATATCACCTGTTAGTGCTTCAGGAGGTTACAGTACGAGGCTATACTGTTAGCGTGATATTAGCTCTGAATTGCACATGCTAAGTTAGATTTTTTTTTTTTCTAACCGATAAGCTATTGTTCACTGATTATTATCACTTTTACTATCACTATTACTGATTATCAGCTGCAATGAGAAGCCGATGACAGTCAGCATTTATCACCACTGTATAAACTGCAGTGCACTAGCAGCATGTTTGTCTACTCCCATGTTCATAAGACTTTGAAAGACTAGACAAATCTCCCTTGTGTGTGTGATTAATTGATGCTTAATCTTGATTAACCATGGGCAAACATGCGATTAATATATATATATATATATATATATATATATAATCAGCAAATGAGGCATTTTTTATTAAATATGAACTCATTTACATACAGAAATCCAAACTTTGGATAAAACCAGGTTCACAATTCTTATTTTATTTTTATTTCATGCGATGTGGGAAGTATCTTTTTATCACACCATGAATCTGAAAATATTGTCAGTCCATTTTTTCCATGTTTTTTGAATTAAAATATAAAGTAGTGAAGATTTTTGAGTCTGGGGAAAAAGCTGGTTTGGTTCAGCCAGCGGCCCCAGTTTGCCTTTAGAGGCTGTTTTCCCAGCAAAAGAACAAGTCCCCCACCAAGCAGCAGCTTAACAGCATGAGAAAACATTTTTTGAAGAGTAATTAATATGTAACTCACAAACTACATTTATGAATCCACCTGCGTGCATTCATTAATACTGAGACTGATCTGGCTCCATAGTACTGTATCATGTCTGTGGGGAATGAAGAAACTCATTACATTTACTGCACACTTAACACTCCTGAAATAGCTCATCTATGTTTATTATTCATTTTACTCGATCAAAGTAACTCCAGACATCATGGTAAGAAGCTATGAATCATGCAGCAACATTCAGTTTTTATAGATTATGATTCTCAGTTTGCCAGAAACTAAAAGACCGGAAAAAAACAACTATTGTAAACAAATAAAAAGATAAGGTGAGGTCCTACACTTTTCTTATTGTCAGCAAATCCCATCAATCCGCACAGTCCTGCTGTAAAACCTTGAAAATGAAATATGGATTGGACTGAAAATAGTCCCCAACAAAGGTACCATTTCCTCCTGCTTAAAAGCTATACTGACCAGCTGGTTTAGGAAATGACTGAGTCTTTACTAGTACAGTGTCCATTCGGGGTGTGGTCGCTGAGGTCATGGTCATTTGGGGCGCATACCCATTCAGAGTGGGTAGTGGGTCTATCTGCAGGTCCACAGTACTACAGAACAATATCAAACTGGTTTGGAAAATTTTTAGGTAACATTTCATTTGCAGGTCCGGAAATTTCATAATAATTAGGTGATAATTAGCAAGTAACCTATTTAAAATTTTCTTTGAAACTACTGCCAAATTACCCCAACATTTACCTCAAAATTACTTTGTTTTAAACATGATTTAATAATTATATTACACTATTTCCCACTAGCTGATAATTTATTATAATAATACATTTAATAATGTAATTTTTAAAAATATACATTTAATGTATTAGCAAATAACTTATTTGAAATTTCTTTAAAATCGTGAAACCTGACATCAACTAGCAGGTTACATGTAGACAATCAGTCACAACGGTGAGATTAGTGTCTGATCAGAGTTTTGGTTCTCCACCTCCACCAAGTCATTGCATTCATACAACACATTTTGAGGTAAATATTGGGGTAATTTGGCAGTAATTCCAAAGAAATTTCAAATAGGTTGCTTGCTAATTATCAGTGAATGAAAATTTAATTTGCGGAAGTTTTTAACACTGACCCAACAGCAGTGAGGTTATAAACAGAAGAAAATGCAGCAACTGGTTAAGCAAACAAAAAATGTGCTCAGATCTAAAGGCAGAGGGGAAAAAACTGCTGCATCCCACATTCAGAGTGTGTCTGCTATCGGTGGGGGTCTCCAGTGTGCTCTGTGAGCCTGACAGCACAGTCAGATATTATTAAAAACCTCGGACCCTCTGGCCCTGTTCAGACCTGGTATTAAGATGTGTCCTCAGTGATCCGGTCACAAGTGGACAGTTCAAAGTACGTCTGTTCACACCTGGCATTAAAATGTGTCTCCACATGCAACTTGAGTGGCCACTTGATCCGATCTCACTTCCCTGTCTATATGCAAATAAATAAAGTAAACACATTGTGGCTTAATACTGCAGGAATGTCAGTAGTAATCTCATGAATTTGGGTCCATTTTATTAGCATTTTTATAGCTTCGGGGATGGAGGACCTCGGCGCCACTGGCACCGCTGCCTTGGCCAGACAGCAGCAGAGTACAGAGCTTCAGAGGGCGGCGAGGAGAGCAAACAAGCAGCTCAGCTCTGCACAAAGCAGCAGAGCAAAAAACACCAACACATCTCCAAAAGTATGATAATAAGGCTTTCTTCCCAGCCTGAACAAGCTGTGTTTTTGCCTGTGGTTGTGGAGGATTCTTATTCTGGACCAGAGTGTTGGAGAACCCAACACATTAACAATCACCCATGATTAGCAAGGGAAAAGTCAACCACGTACTCAGGCCACTGATGGGTTTTAATCTCCTACTGTAACACTTCAGGCTCAGATTGCCTGATAATCTTCCTAAACTTTGGTGTAACCCAGTAATGATTATATTGTGTTTCCTTCCTGCCAGTCACTGCCCTGCACCTGCGGGATCTCCCAGACGAGAACCATGACCATGTTGGATGGCACCTACAGTGAGGCCGACACCAACAGCTTGGCCGGATACACCGAGGAGCCCATGGTGCCGGAGGAGGAGCAGGAGGAGCTGCACGAGGTTCCAGAGAAACCTGAACACATGGTGGTCCATCTGTCGGTGAGCAGCGAGTCCACCACCACCAAGAAGAAGAAGAGCCTGCGGGCCCTCAACATCATCCAGAACACGCACGCCATTGACAAATACTCCCGGATGATTTTCCCTGGTTCGTACATCTTCTTCAACCTTATCTACTGGTCCGTCTACTGCTGAAAACCGCTCCCGAGTCTGGACTGAGGCCAGAGACAGTGACATACAGTATACTGTATATGCTGCATCATAATGGGACACTAACTCTCAGAGTGCTGTTGCACTGTATGTCTGGCTCTGCAAAGTTCTGCAAAAATTCAGCATTGAGACTTTGGGATTGATTGAGCACTCTTGATTTTTTTTTCCTCATGCAGCAATTTGAATGTTCATTAATGCTCTAAACTATAAAACAAAGAAAATAATCATTTGAATGCTGTTTTTAAGCTACTGATGCTACTTCTCAGTCTGTTTCAGCTTCATTAACTGTCAGCTGCTGATGAAAAGCTATTTGTCCTCATTACTGCTGTTCCCACCAGCTTTGGTAGGAGAAAAATACATTTTTGTATTTGACTTGCGACACTGATAGATTGGGATACGGTATGCTTTGTGTGCGTTCATGTTGACGAGTCTCTGTATTTACATTCATTTGTAATGACTGTCAAGCCGAGATGATTATAATGGTATGTTCACCCCAAGCGTGAAGCAAACTTTTCACGCAGCGTGATTACATAAAAAGTCAGTGCTAAGAGGCGAACAGACGCAAATATGCACTGGGCGACGTGAATGGTGCAACACACACATGCAAATTTTGCATCATTCAAAGGAGTTTCATCTCTCGCGAGAAATTTGCGTGATGGCGTGTCACTAAGGCCTAACAGCAATGGGATTCTCCCTCTGACGTCACTGACGTCGTCGAATCAGAAATGGAGGAAATACATCTTGTATCTGTCTGTTGTCACCCAGAGCTACAGTAGTACATCATAGTACAGAGACCAGATGAAACTGTGTATAATGTATGTGTATAAACCACAGACAACGCTGCCGTATTTATGCCTAGATGACTTTATGTTGAGTACTGGAGCAGTTACAATATTAGCAAAGCTTAGCACTGATCCAATATCTCCATTCAGAAAACAAGTCATTTACGTCTTGCGGACGACAAGCTTGACATTTAACACAGCATGAATTCAGAGTTTTTACAAATCTACATCAATATGTTGTTATTTTAGCATCCTTTTGATTGGTTTAAAACAACGCTGCTGCCGTATTTATGCCTAGATGATGTTATGTCGAGTATTTATAGAGAGTTACAATATTAGCAAAGCTTAGCACCGAGCGATCGGAACTCCATTCAAGTGATTTTCATCTTGGAGACAGACCTGACGAAGCATGAATTCAGATGTTTTACAAATCAGCATTGTTTTGTAGTTTTTTCTGCATCCTTTTGATCCATTTATAGCACAATCTGTTTATTTTAGGGTTTATTCTGCAGCAGTGCTGTGCGGCTGGCTGTATGCGGACAGTGCAGTGGCACTTTATGTGAATACAGCCGGCTGACATTATGAGCCCAGACACCAACGGCGTTTGGTTTCCTGACACATCTGAGGCTTCCACATGTACAAAGCAGCAACAGCGGTTATTTCTTCCATGTTTGATGGAGGAATAAAAAGGTTTTGGTATCTATGGAGACAAGCTCCGGCACATCTTCAGTGAATGAACACAAATGATACCAGCCAGCTCACAACAAAAATTTGCTTTGCTCCTGGTGTGAATGCAACATAAGGTTTTTAGGGCCATTATCTATCAGTCATGACGTAATTATAAACAGTGATGACAACTTAATTTGTAATATGTCGAGATAACACATTTGACCCATATTCTTTAAGCCTGTTATCTCAAAACAACAACGTGATAATGTGATGTTGATGATAAATTAGACTGAGAGGACACAGCCATGTTAGCAGCTCTGTTAGTGGTACTTTTAACTAAATGCTGATGCCAACATTCACACGTTAACATTTTGATGATGTATAGTAGGTAATGTTTACCATGTTCACCATCCTAGTTTAGCATGCTAATATGTGCTAGTACAGCCGAGGCTGACAGATTTGCTGGTGTTTGGTCATAAACCAAAGTATTAGAAAAACTGAAACTTGACGATGATGGTGCTAGATGAAAACTCGGGATCACTAAAGTTATTAGGCTGCAATTCATTCTGTGGAGAACCTGAATGACTGCAAAGCTCATGGTAATCAATATCCAAGCTGTTGAGGTACGTCACTCGAAACCAAAAATGTTGGTGGTGTAGAGGCAGATCAAGTCAAGGGCATGACAATCAATCTAACATCTGCTATCTGCCTCGATATGTCGGTCTGGACTAAAGAAAGCACCAATGGTGGGTGCTCATTATCCAGTCAGGTTCCATTACCACATTAATGCAGAAGATGACATAACTAAACAAGCACTGGTCAAATCTGTAATGATGGAAAACCATGTGGGAAATGGGTCTGCCTCATGTATTAAAATGGAGAATGAGTCTCCTCATCGCTCTACACAGTTTTTAAGCTCAAAATGCAGGTGGATGGAACAAATGAACAAATGGAGCACAAATGAACATCTTAGGATAATTATCTTCAGCACCACACGATCTCTTGAGGAAATCTGATACTGAAGTGATGACCGAGAGATAACAGGCCTAATCTCAACTTCTGTAGCACTGAACATGCAAATTGTGTATTTTTCACTGATTTCACACTAGTGTGGACGTGGTTATGCTGTTCTAGAAGACTACAATGACTTTTTGATAAACTGGCCTCTTGGTACTGTAAACTTTCTTAGCAAGGTCATTTGCACAAAATAACAGTGGATTACTTAAAGGACCATCTTATTTACTGCTAACTGCCTTAGCATATGACATATAGTATAAGAGTATAAGAGATGACTGAGGTGATTATAATATCTAAAAGGTTTATTGGCCAGTGGGGCATTTTCTCCTAAGTGTAGTCATTTAATCCTTGTTAAACAAGTGGAACAAACAAAATCTATCTTAATAAAATGACTTTAATAAAACAGAACTTACCAGCAACCCCACTGAAAGCATCCAGTCATTCAATATCATATAAGATTATTGATTTCTTTTGTTTTTTTAAATAAAAATTAAAAGCAGATTTGGGACACGGAATCAACTTTCTTGTCCATGTTACACTTCCCAGGCAAAACATTGAGTTTGACTGAACTGCTTTAGACATTTGAGTGGTGACTTGTTGTAGTGTGAGAACATGCTTACCCACTAGATGTAACTGATAACTGATCTAAGCTCTGTGATTAATTTAATCTCATGAAAAACAGTGACTGAATCAATATGATGGTTTGCATATGACTTCTAGTAGCCCAGCCGCCAAGAAAAAATGTTGGAATTGTACATTTCTGCAAATCACAGATACGTTGACTGTAGACATTTTTGTGTTTGGTCAGAACAAGTGACATAATATATTGATCGTCTGTTATTAATATGCGGTATGACAGTTATGTGGAATAATAATGAAACAAACACAGGACTTTCACCCTGACCCCTGTGTGAAACCAAAGGTAAACTTTCTTCCATAATGTTGCTTTAGGTAACGTTGTCTTAGGAAACATTGCTACACAGGGGTTATTTTTTATTTATGGTTGTTACATTGTTATATTACAGTTGATATTTATCGTAGCAACCATAATGTAACAACCATAACTTAACACCTGTAACATAAGGTAACAACCGAAATGTAACAACAAATTGTGTTCATGCTATGTTACATTTACACTGTGTTGTGCTGTGTGATGCTGCCGCCGCGTTGCGTGACGCCGCCGCGTTGCGTGACGCCGTGTTGTGTGACGCCGCGTTGCGTGCCGCCACCGCATTGCGTGACGCTGCATGGAGTAATGCTGCGTTGCATGACGCCGCCGCTGCGCTGCGTTGCGTGATGCCGCTGCGTTGCGTGACGCTGCATGGAGTAATGGTGCGTTGCATGACGCCGCATTGCGTGACACTGCTGCGTTGCGTGGCGCTGCATAGCGTGATACCACATTACGTGAGACTGCGTTGCGTGACGCTGCATAGCGTGATACCACATTACGTGAGACTGCGTTGCGTGACGCTGCATAGCGTGATACCACATTACGTGAGACTGCGTTGCGTGACTCTTACAGTTGTACGTCATGGTAGTACACTACATTATGTTGCATTACAGTTGTACGCTATGTTACGGTTGTACGTTGCATTACGTTATGGTTGTATGTTAATATTTTAACACAAACCATGTTTTTTTTCTAACCTTAACTAAGTCAGGTTTCCTTGCCTAAACTTAATCAGCCGATAATGTTAATCACGTGACACTGTGCTTTTCTACAAGTGTGATACGAGGCTGATATTAAAAGTATATATGAAACATGTTTAGGTTCAACATTCAACTTATCCTGTGCATTGCAGAAATGTACAATACCAACACTTTTCCTGGTGACTGGGTTGTTACAGGTCACATAGGTGAGAGTAGGTAGTGAATCTGAGTAAGTAGTAATGAACACAGCTCCCTTGATCACAAAACGATGGTTGTTTGTCATTTGTGAATTCATGCTCAGTTTAAGGCTTCTTGCATCATTATTGCTGAAAAGCTGAAACCCACGAGTGTCTGCTCAACAAAGATGAATGACCAATGACCAAAACGTGAAGGCTAACAAAGTAATCATTGTTGTAACTAATGAGCATCTCTGTGGATGAGGTGCTGAAGTTTTACTAACCAGTACAGTATCAGATACTTTTCAGTTTTTTTGAAAGACCAATGACAAAAGCTGTCCATAAGAAAAGATATCGTCTGGTCAAAGCTAGTGGAACAGAGACAGTGCTTTGGCTCGATATGTGGTGGCCCAGAGGTGCAAAACAAAAGATTTCAAAAAACAGATGAACAAAAGTGAAACAACATGCAGTTCAGAAAACATGAAATCAGAAAGTACATTTTAGTCAGTGCACTTTTATTGGAGATAAAATCTGAAAACACATTTCAGAGACATGTCTTACAAACTAAAATCATCTGATTCTGTTTTACCCTTTTTGACAGTGGATGCTGATGACAGTCTGTGGTGACTACAACAAGTTGGAATTAGGACAAGATGCGATCATTTATTGTGTTTTGTGAAAACCCCCATGGACTGAACTGACAGTCTATAATGTGGTCCTACGTGTTAGACTTTGTTTGCTGTAGCAGGGTGGTCACCTGTGAGGGTCGTACTGAGGAGGAAGACAAACTCACCCCGGCCATGTGTATCTACCACCATTAATATATACAGTATATTGCCTCCCATTTCAGTAGTAGAATTAACTGTTGCTGTTTAAGCTGCAGCCAGGTGTGTGTGTGTATTTAAAGTTGTCCTTACTGCCAGACTTGACTATTTATTCATTTATTTCCTTTGGCAATTAACTGCAGTCGATCTTGACAGCAATGACAGCATTTGATGACAAATCAAAACTGAATCAAACAATATAAAAACAAGGTCAATGCCTGAAAGGTGCACTGTGTAACATGTGGCCACATGTGGTCAAATACTGCCGATTAGTCAGCGGCCCTCAGGTAACCCCTCTTGTGTTACTTTTGGACGGACCGGAGACAGAATGTCAGTATATGATTGTTACATGCATAGTGTCCTTTCAAACTAAACTCCCGTCATCACAGGAAGTTAGCTTTAACCACTTAGGCAGGGTTAGGAAACCTCTGTACACTCTACAAACGACAAACTAATCATGACGATGGGGAGGATGGGGTGAGAGTGCATGTTGATTTCTCATTTCTGCCACTTTGGTTTTAAATCTAAACAAATAAACTGTCAAAACATGGAACATAGATGTATTACTGAGAAGGCCTCTGGCTGCTCTACTTCTTGGTCCTCTCATGTTGGACTGAGGACAGACTGATTGGTAGAGGTACAAAGTCTTTTCACATAATGTCAACATTAACCTCTTAACATTCTGTTAATAGTTATTGTATTGAATGTTTTCAATTAAAATTCTGGCTTACACATTGCACCTTTAAGGATGAAAAAGATAGCAGCTATTTATTGTGATTTCTTCTGTCATATTTTCTGAAAAGTCATGTTTTTTAAAATGCCGTGGTGTCAAAAAAACAAATGTTTCATTTCTGTTTATCCATTGATTTTCAAAGCCAGGACCTCGTTGCTGCACAGAGTTACTGCCCAACCGTGTTAACATGTTCTGCTTTGCACCTCAGGGCCTCTGCAGTTCTACCAAATTGAAATGTGAAAAAATATCACTTAAAGCCAGAAAGTAACTAACATGCACATCATAGCATTTTCATGAGATGGTCAAATTGTGAAATTATTCCTGTAAATTGTAAAGTACCATACATTTTCTGTAGTCATACATGCGTGAAGTAAAAAAAAAAAGATCATTTTAAGCCAAGGTAATGTACACAGTTTATTTAGAAAAAACCTTTTTAAAAAATAAAAATAAAATTATATATATATATATATATATATATATATATATATATATATATATATATATATATGAAACAATAATGATTTATTCATATTATGTACGAGTGACATTTGAAATATACTGGATGTGCTTATGTATTGTAACAGTGTAAAATATTTCTAAGCTTTTAAAAAAATAAATGATTTTGTATATCAGTGTAGCCATTTATAGGTCAACCAAACTGCCACAGCTCATTTATTCAAACATAGCCATGACTGGTTGTGTCAAGTGACAGCATCTGAGGATACATTTTTGACAGTTGGGCACTGCTCAACTGAAAATTTGGTACCATTTGATTTGATGTCCAGAGTAAAGCTTTACTGTCACAGTATGCACATTTACAAACCTTTTTTGGAAGCTGTTCCTATCTCATTAAACATGAAGCCTGTGGTTGAAATGTTCTGTAGGCTTATCACTGTAAGCATTCATGAGTTGCTACTGACATTAAAGAATGTTGCTATGTATTTATCAGGGGACATTAAATGGACTTATGATGAACTAAGTATGCCTTTGATTGAGAAACATTTACATTCTACTTGTAGTACTGTCTGCCAGTATTTTACAGTGACACATAAGTTTCAAACCTAATACATCAGATTGACACATTCAGGTACTTTGCAAAAAGTCAAGGCCACGCCCCCTTTTGGGGGAATAGAAAACTGAAGATCCCAAAGACTTCAATATAATTTGACGTATGTTTGGACTCTAATTTTGACAAGTTCATAATGCATTCATCTCTTGTTATACAAGCTTTTGTTTTATTCACGTCCAATGATTATTTTGTGATCTTGCCTGAACCTGAGCGTTTGGGATACCTTAATAAATGAAGGTTTATCGCCGCCGTGTCCCTTCAGTCCTCTCCCACCCAGCACAGTGGCTGATGTTACTGATCCAGACTTCTCCACAGATCTGATTGAATCCCATCAGGCTCAGTGTTGTCTGGAAATAACCAACCGTTTGATCTACAGGCTGAGATTTAGTTAGACGCCAGTCTGATGCAGCTACAACGTTAATGTGTGGCTGGATTACTGAAGCTAACGTTAGCTAGCCACGCTAGTCACCGTCACCAGCATCATTTAGCCGTTTACCACACTGATAGTGAAAATTCATGAAGCATATGAGCCTCAGATCTCAGTGTGAACGCCTCAGTTAACCTGCTGCAGCAGCTTTTCAGCATTTTCTCCTGTGACGGCGAGTTTCTTTCCCCCAAAATGGAGCACAGCCTCAGAGATGGTGCCATGATGGTCTGGTCTATAGCCTGGAGCCATAAAGCCATACTGGTCTGGTCTATAGCTTGGAGCCATAAAGCTCCTCTATTAGATCTTTTTTTTTTTTTTTTGGACACATCAGTGTTTTGGGGTTTATTGTTTGTGCAACCAACTACAAAGCAACTCTTCAGCATGGTGTTATTACTGTTGTATGGTTGTTTAAAGTAGAAGTTTGGAAATATGTTTCAACTTCTTCTGGTTATTCTGTTACCATCTATAAGGGACATGGAGTTGGTTTCCCGTAAAATGGTCCATGATCACGAGAGCCTACTCTGGATGACGTATTGCCGGTCTGATGTATTTTGGGATGTTATGGACAAAAGAGATATATCTGAAAAAAACTTTGAGATGTTTTTTTTGTGGTGCTGACAAATGGCTATTTCAAAGCTACCGACCTTGCCACACACAAGGCTAATGAGGACAATACCTTCTAATTCGCCAGTTTTCAGGTTTGCTCACCACACTGCCAAGCTGCATGAAAATCTTTCATCCCCTGTCCAAATAATCACTTCTGCAGAGTGGATGTGTGGTGAGACTAGAAGCTTTGAGACAATTAGGGTTTAACTGATCTAACGTCTTTGTTGAAAACATGCATAGACCTGCCTTGTCATTGTTGGGGAGGGGGCAGAAAATTCCCCTGAACCTTCAAATCCAAGCAGACATATATGAGTTAATGTTGAGCCAGCTCGTTTGTACAAAAAGGCGTATAAATGCTACAATAATGCACAAGGCGTTAAGTGTGAAATAAGTACATCTTTCACAGACATTCTGTATATCATGAATACACATTTTAGAGTTTTCATGTGTCATTTGTACACCATGCAAATGTCCACAGTTAGGTTTAGACAAGATAACCGCTAACTTAGGTCATAGATTCAGGCAAGAAAACCACTTTGTTAGTGTAATGGTTCTGGGTTTTGTTTTAGTTAGTTAGTCATCTTTGTGTGTATTATTCTGTAATTGTGATTGTCTGTCCCACCCTGATTGTTTCCACCTGGATATCATCATTCCTTCACTCCTTGTTGGATTGTTTGTGCTGTCATTGCTACCCTCCGTTACTCTGTGTCACTTTGCAATACCCTGTGTTCCTCCATGCTTCTCTGTGTTACTCTGTTGTTTCCATGTTACTCCATGTTGCTCTGTGTTATTTTGTGACACTCAACTGCCTGACTCCTGCTCCACGTGTCCTGTTGGAGGTCCGTCTGACTCCTGCTCCACGTGTCCTGTTGGAGGTCCATCTGACTCCTGCTCCACGTGTCCTGTTGGAGATCCATCCGACTCCTGCTCCACGTGTCCTGTTGGAGGTCCATCTGACTCCTGCTCCACGTGTCCTGTTGGAGATCCATCCGACTCCTGCTCCACGTGTCCTGTTGGAGATCCGTCTGACTCCTGCTCCACGTGTCCTGTTGGAGGTCCGTCTGACTCCTGCTCCACATGTCCTGTTGGAGGACCGTCTGACTCCTGCTCCACGTGTCCTGCTGGAGTTCTGTCCAACTCCAGCTCCAGTCCTGAGTCCCTATGGGTTCTATAATTGTCATTGTCTGCCCCTGATTGTTTCCACCTGGGTGTCATCAGCTTGTGTATTTAAGTCTTTTTCCTTCACTCCTTGTTGGATTGTTTGTGCTGTCATTGCTACCCTCTGTTACTCTGTGTCACTTTGCTATACCCTGTGTTCCTCCATGCTTCTCTGTGTTCCTCCATGCTTCTCTGTGTTCCTCTGTATTTCTCTGTGTTACTCCATGTTGTTCTGTGTTCCTCCATGCTTCTCTGTGTTCCTCTGTATTTCTCTGTGTTCCTCCATGCTTCTCTGTGTTCCTCCATGCTTCTCTGTGTTCCTCTGTATTTCTCTGTGTTACTCCATGTTGCTCTGTGTTCCTCTGTATTTCTCTGTGTTACTCCATGTTGTTCTGTGTTACTCTGTATTTCTCTGTGTTCCTCCATGCTTCTCTGTGTTCCTCCATGCTTCTCTGTGCTCCTCTGTATTTCTCTGTGTTCCTCTGTGCTTCTCTGTGCTCCTCTGTATTTCTCTGTGTTCCTCCATGCTTCTCTGTGCTCCTCTGTATTTCTCTGTGTTCCTCTGTATTTCTCTGTGTTCCTCCATGCTTCTCTGTGCTCCTCTGTATTTCTCTGTGTTACTCCATGTTGCTCTGTGTTCCTCTGTATTTCTCTGTGTTACTCCATGTTGCTCTGTGTTACTCTGTATTTCTCTGTGTTCCTCCATGCTTCTCTGTGCTCCTCTGTATTTCTCTGTGTTCCTCCATGCTTCTCTGTGTTCCTCTGTGCTTCTCTGTGTTCCTCTGTATTTCTCTGTGTTCCTCCATGCTTCTCTGTGTTCCTCTGTGCTTCTCTGTGTTCCTCTGTATTTCTCTGTGTTCCTCCATGCTTCTCTGTGTTCCTCTGTGCTTCTCTGTGTTCCTCTGTATTTCTCTGTGTTACTCCATGTTGCTCTGTGTTCCTCTGTATTTCTCTGTGTTACTCCATGTTGCTCTGTGTTCCTCTGTATTTCTCTGTGTTACTCCATGTTGCTCTGTGTTACTCTGTATTTCTCTGTGTTCCTCCATGTTGCTCTGTGTTACTCTGTATTTCTCTGTGTTCCCCCATGCTTCTCTGTGTTCCTCTGTATTTCTCTGTGTTCCTCCATGCTTCTCTGTGCTCCTCTGTGCTTCTCTGTGCTCCTCTGTATTTCTCTGTGTTCCTCCATGCTTCTCTGTGTTCCTCTGTGCTTCTCTGTGTTACTCTGTATTTCTCTGTGTTCCTCTGTGCTTCTCTGTGTTCCTCCATGCTTCTCTGTGTTCCTCTGTGCTTCTCTGTGTTCCTCTGTATTTCTCTGTGTTCCTCCATGCTTCTCTGTGTTCCTCTGTGCTTCTCTGTGTTCCTCTGTATTTCTCTGTGTTACTCCATGTTGCTCTGTGTTCCTCTGTATTTCTCTGTTACTCCATGTTGCTCTGTGTTCCTCTGTATTTCTCTGTGTTACTCCATGTTGCTCTGTGTTACTCTGTATTTCTCTGTGTTCCTCCATGTTGCTCTGTGTTACTCTGTATTTCTCTGTGTTCCCCCATGCTTCTCTGTGTTCCTCTGTGCTTCTCTGTGCTCCTCTGTATTTCTCTGTGTTCCTCCATGCTTCTCTGTGTTCCTCTGTGCTTCTCTGTGTTCCTCTGTGCTTCTCTGTGTTCCTCTGTATTTCTCTGTGTTCCTCCATGCTTTTCTGTGTTCCTCTGTGCTTCTCTGTGTTACTCTGTATTTCTCTGTGTTCCTCTGTGCTTCTCTGTGTTCCTCTGTGCTTCTCTGTGTTCCTCTGTATTTCTCTGTGTTACTCCATGTTGCTCTGTGTTCCTCTGTATTTCTCTGTGCTCCTCTGTATTTCTCTGTGTTCCTCTGTGCTTCTCTGTGTTCCTCTGTGCTTCTCTGTGTTCCTCTGTATTTCTCTGTGTTACTCCATGTTGCTCTGTGTTCCTCTGTATTTCTCTGTGTTACTCCATGTTGCTCTGTGTTCCTCCATGCTTCTCTGTGTTCCTCTGTATTTCTCTGTGTTACTCCATGTTGCTCTGTGTTCCTCTGTGCTTCTCTGTGTTCCTCTGTATTTCTCTGTGTTACTCCATGTTGCTCTGTGTTCCTCCATGCTTCTCTGTGTTACTCTGTATTTCTGTGTTACTCCATGTTGCTCTGTGTTCCTCCATGCTTCTCTGTGTTCCTCTGTATTTCTCTGTTACTCCATGTTGCTCTGTGTTCCTCTGTGCTTCTCTGTGTTCCTCTGTATTTCCCTGTGTTACTCCATGTTGCTCTGAGTTTCTCCATGCTACTCTGTATTATTTTGTGATACTCTGTGTTTCTGTGGCTCTCAACTGTTTCCCTACGTTTCTCTGTGCTGCTTGTGCTTTTCTGTGATACTCTGTTTCTCTGTTACTCTGTTCCTCTGTGTTACTTAGTGTTTGTTGGAGCAATCCACCATAAGTGGTCTTCCTTGCTTTATATACTATGTCACTAACTCTTACCATAGCATTTACAGTATATGCAGATGTGTTTACATTGAGTCAGTACAGGATATATGGCGTACAAATGACACATGAAAGCGTTAAAATGCATACTGATGACATCCATTTGATGTTATGGTATTTATATGCCTCCCAGTGAGACCAGGTTGGTTGTGCAGACTAAGCAGGGTTTTTTCACCTCACATTAAAACTAATGTTTACAGCATACACATAACTTGAATGTAAAGTCAAATCCCCAGTATTATCTGTGACCCAAACAAAACTGGCTCATACAGAACAGCTACCAAATGTCTCTCAACTTTGAACTGGGGGGAGGGGTCATATGCATTAGGTGTTTTCTAAACCAGTCTGCACATTATACTGTAATATTCATCACAAATGCACTGTGCAACTGGTCTATTAAAGTTAACCCTTATGTGACACATGTACAGTGTTAAACAATAATTTGGTGTGGAGCTCCTCTTTAATGCTCATTGCTGTGCCTGCTGAATGTGTAAACATGCAGTTGTTTGAGTCACCTCAGCTTCATACAGACATTATGTGTCAGATGTACATGCTTGTCAGCTTGGAATACTGCCCCGAGTTGGCCAAAAAACAACAACAACAACAACAACAAAAACAGATTAGTGAGCTTTAAAGGCCCTAAACCTGTTTTCTCAATTAGCATCTTCATTTTTTGGACAAGGCTCTTTGTTTATATGTGAAATATTGGGCCTGAAATAGTGATGCCAGGGATCATCTGAGAAGTTCAGAGGGAACTGCTAACAAGTCCTAGATCTCTGAAGCATGACAGGTTTCCCCAAGTGGACACAGCTGTTTTGTGTAAGTAGCCATAAGCTAAAAAGTTCGGAAACCACTGGTTTATTTCTAGACAGCAGCTCATCTTTCCACTGGAGATCATCACAACCAGTCTCAGATTAGTAGCCCACTTTGATCAGCGGGCCATAGGCTTGATCAGCACTGTGTTACCTCATTCAGCGATAGACAGTGACTTAGCTGACATCTATCTTATCATTATTATTACTTCAAGTATAGTACTAGTACCCACAAGCTTGATCCATCCTGCCACTAAGAATGATCTAACAGGACTACGTAGTCTTATTTGTAAAACAGAACACAGCAAACAGACACAGCATCAGTCGTTTCTTCAGACATAATTTGGTAACTGGCATAGAGTTAGCAGGCTTGATGCATTTCTTGGACCTTTTTATGCATTGAAAATGGAGTCCTGATAGTGAAGGCAGACAATTTACAGAGATATGCAAAAACAGGGCAAGGAAACACATGGTTTACTTGGCAGGGGAAAAGATGCAAAATTGTCTAATGCATGAAGAAGTCCCCACTTCTGAGCCACCGAGGCGCTGCCATCCAGCTCTGGGGTGGAAACTGACCAAGTGTGATGTTGCTTGACATTATGACACAGCAGAGCTTCTGACAGCATCTCGGTGCCCTAAATGTGGAACAGCAGAAAGACACAAACAGGTGCTCATGAATATTTATCACCTGAATACACATGCCTGGGTAATAAAAGTGTTTGTGGGCGAGCTGAATGTGAAAAGGAGAAGCTGCACACTTTCTGACTTGTAAGTCAGCCATCACACCTACTCTGCATGCTGGGATTCATTCCCAAATTGAATGTACTGACGTTTTAGCAGACCAGCAGTTATCAAGAGCCTTACACGTTGTTGTAGAGTGTGTTGCTAATTGAAGTGAAGAGCATCATGCGGCTGCATCTGTGAAAGTGTGTTTCTCCAATTCAGTTACAAAACGCAGCTTTGATTTTATGATGACGGTAAAGGAAAGCTCAAGCTCATTGTACACAAATGGGAAAAGCATATTCTTTTATTCAGACTAACCTCGGGAGCCAGGAGAGAGACAGCTCTGTGAAGAACAAATGTACGGTGTTTCTCTGTGGTTGCTCTAACCCACTGACAGGTACAGGTACCATGTACAGCCTTGTTAGGCTAAATACATAAAAATGGATGTAGTTTATGTGTCTGTGCATGTGCTAAATCACAGCAGCAGCTAGGTTGCATAGAATTACTTTAGCATTATTGTTGCTCTAGCTAACAGGAGCTAACTGGCTGGCTAATTCTGGTAATTCTGATTGGCTGAAAGTTGAGAGGGTGGTGACTACACCACTGTCCCGGAAAGGGACATTATGAAATCAAATCAAAGCATTGGGATATTTTTTTATTATTAAATAAAAAAATGTATAAATTGCTTTATATGTAGGATTGAAAAAAGTGCTCCCAATGTGAAAGTACTGGTAACTGAGGATGAGTATTTAATATAAAATAATTCACAAAAGAATTTGCTGACTTAAAAATGTAGAAGAAGAAGATAGTCCTTTATTAGTCCCACTAGGGGAAATTCAATTTTTTCACTCTGTTGTTAACTTATACACGGTACATGCAGACCCGAACACACACATGCACAAACATGCAACAATGGAGAGATGTCAGAGTGAGGGGGCTGCTCCTGACAAGCACCCCGAGCAGTTGGGGGTTTGGTGCCTTGCTCAGGGGCACCTCGGCAGTGCCCAAGAGGTAAACTGGCACCTCTCCGGCTACCAGTTCACACTCAGTTCTTGGTCCATCTCGGGACTTGAACCGGTGACCCTCCGGTTCCCAAGCCAACTCCCTACAGACTGAGCTACTGCCGCCCTGTAGGGTAAGTATACCAAAATCAACAAATGTAAAATAATGTAATAGATTATTTAAAAGCTAACTAAATCTAGTAAGCCAATACTAAAAACTAACTAAAGCCACTGTGAAATAAAGCGACAGACATTTGTATTCAGTTTCAGCCTGACCTTACATAAACTGTAGTTTGGCTGCATGCCAACTGCAATTTGAATAAGTGGTCTGTTAGGACGGCTTGTGATTTCCATAGATAGAAAAGGAAGGAGACAGATGTGACTGGAGGTCAGTCACATTGCATGCTGTTTAACAAGGCCTTTCTGTGTTCTTCTCTGCTGTTTGGAGACACCAGTTAGATTAAAGTCACTGTCTTAAAGGGTCAGTTCACCAATATTACTAGCACTTATTTGCCAACATTTTGAGATACAATTACTTCAGATGATCCATTGACCGTAGTTACTAATCAGTTTAATCTAATAATAAACGCCAGCAAATAACTGTGGTTTGATATATGCATAGAAGACTGCCAAGTACTGCAAACTGATATATAATCCAGTAATATCCATTGTTGTGGCATGTTGTCACTGATGATGTAAAGGTTCTTTTCCGTGAAGAGTTTACTGTGTTTTTAATTTAAACCCAGGATAAATCCTGATTGGCTGAATGGAAACTGTCTAGTCTGTTATTTCCACCAATAAGAACAAACTTGTCTGCAGTTTGAATTGGTGACGTGTGAGACTCGGAGCCAGCAGCTGCTCTGGACTCGTTCCTTCCTCTGACTCAGGCTGGTATGTTGGTGAGTTCATGAGCCGCCAGACACACTGAAATACACTTTGAGTGGACCTCACTTTGACTTTAAAGTGAACTGTCAAAATTCTGAAATACAGTACATCGAAATTATAGTAGAAATAATGAGAAGAAAAATAGAGGAATAAATCAATATGCTCAGAAGTCTCATGAAGCTCTCTTGTGTTGGAAGATATCCTGTTCTTGTGTTTACTTTGGTAACTCTTTCCCCCCTGTTTAATATCAATTTAAGTTCACATGAATAAATATGGTCAGAAATAAATGAAATGTCACTATTTCCCCTTATACAGGAGAGACCTAAATTGTAAAAATAAAATAAAATAAAATAAAAAAAATAGGCTAAAGGTCCATGGATAGGTGGTGGGTTTAGGACCTGAAGGCACCACTTGGTTTCTTGCAGAACCTTCCCTATTGCCCCTATTACTATTATTAATTTGTGAGGACGAAAGTAACTGTACATAAGTAAATGTAAGAAATTTAAAAAAATACAAATAAATCTTTATTTTCGTCATTTTTGTTTACACCTTTTACTGTATACTACTGTTGTTGTTATTGTTTATAGTAGCTTCTTTGATGTCTATTGTTTACTTATTAAATTCTTGGGCCTGTTAGGGACTTTATTTTAAATATATCCATCAATCCAGAATGACTGACATGAAAAATAGGAATTCTTTCTATAGATTTTTGGATCCTCATATATCCGCCTGATGGTGCTGTATTTTTGGAGTGTATCTTTCATTATTTGATCATGTATAGTTAAAACTAAAACTGGATTAGAATACACTTTTTTCAGTTATTACTATTTTCATCACATTTGAAACGCATTGCGCTGTGTTGGGTCAGTTTTTGTGTAAATTGCTATAGCTATGCAGGTTACATTTCTGTTGTAGTGTCCGGCCGTTCTGTAGTTTACTAGGAGTCAGTGAAGGCAGCATGAAAGTGTGCGCTGGACTCCCGCCCCTCGCGCCCTCGGGTCTACTTCCTGTATGCCGTAACTTCACTGATCACAACACAGCGGGGCAGCGTTCACTCCAGCGGCTGTTCACACCTGATGAGCACGGAGCTGTAAGTGTTTTTATTCCCGTAAAGCCGCAGTTGAGCGGCTAGTTCAGCTAGCTCACTGATAACAGGCCTACCGCCACTTACTGACGCGCCAGCTCCAGTCCTCCATCGGACTACGGGACGATACTGAGCCGCGGAGACGGTCGTCTCACCCGTATGGGTTTGTTGTCTCTCGGTATTTACACTATTCCGGGTCCTACCGTTGGCGCGTCACCTCTAAACTAGCATAGCATGTTGGCCGTTAATAGCAGACTGATAAGTAGACAGTGTGTGAATTAAAAACAGAGCCCCGGTAACCGCAGCAAACCCACATAGTGAATGTTACCGCCGTCAGTGGCACGTGAGTAAACGGATTACTGTTAGCGTTAATGCGCGAGTCCACTGCACGAGCTGGGGGGGGGGGGGGGGGCTCCAATTTCAATTTAACTGATCAGGACTGTAAACTACTTTATTATGACGCATGTTTACAGGTTTTCCTCTTGTTATAACGGTTGTTATAGCAGGTGTTGTGAGTTTGTTAAGACTACAGGAAAAGAGTGAACAGAAAGTTAAGCAGCTCTACAAGTTATAAATTAGGACTAGCTAATTGTTAGCAGGTGCAGTTTAGCTAGCTGCTGAGCTAACCGCAGCACACTTAGCTTACAGGATGCTCTTCGCATCGGCCCCTACAACTAAATATGGTGGTTATATAAAACACAAGGAGAACATAATTAGAGCTTATTTCCCAATACATGTACTTCTCATTATTACACACTACGTTCCTGTTTACACCTCTGCCTAGATACAGTATATTGCTTCTCACTTTTAGGGGTGTAAGAAAATATGGGTGATTCTCAGAAACACTGTATTGATATTTGATTGGGAGTTTGCAAAGATTCAACCACCAATACTTTATTTTAGTTGTAAAGAGCTGCCCCCTCTCAGAGTGGTGCTACAATGGTAGGTGTTACAGGGACTATGATAAATGTCAATGATCCCACTGTTCTGATTGCATAGAAAAGTAAACTATTTCAACTCAGATTTTATGCATATGGTTTCTGCATATGTTCTTTATACGATGGCAGTTTTCCTAAAATTAAAGAATTGAAATATATCACCTTGCTTACAGTATTGCAATACATGGCAGTATATTGAATCACAGCCCATGTCATGATATTTGTTGTTATCCCAGATTCTTGCCAGTACACATGTCCTACTCATCATGCACACACATACTACAGTACATCTCATTTACATTCAGTTCTCCCACCTGAAAAAAAAAAAAAAAAAAAATTACATTACCATTTTATACTTACTTACATTTATGTTATTATAACTGCACTATTTTATACCTTTGATAATCATCGATCATTGATAATCATCATTTTACTTGCGTGATTTCCTCTTTTATATTTGCGTTATACATTTTTTGTGAGTGTTGTTGAAGGAACCTGAGACCAAAGATTTTCATTGCCAGTGACTGCTCTGCTGGCATTGACAAATGACAAGTAAAGAACCTTGGCTCTAGTTGCCAAATAAGATGCTATTTATGGCAACAGAACTTTAACAATAAAAACCGTAGGAAAAAAAAAAAGTATTGTATTTCTAAATATTACCAAGTTTCAAGAGTCTGAGGCAAAACAAGCAGATATTGGGTAGAAGGAACGTTGTGGTGAGGAGAAATGAGTCACGCCGCCTGCATGTTATTTTCCCTCCAAGAAATGATGTGGTGCCTCTTTGTGCTCCTCCAGTGCCAGGTCTCCTCCCTGCTATACATTTTACTCCACACTCTTCATTTCATGACTACCTCTGCCAGTTATGTTCTCTCAGTTTTTCTCCCAGCAGCCTCTCCTCAGGGCACACTGAAGTTTCCTCACAATGCCTCACTGGCATCAGTTGATGAATGATGAATGATTTCCTGGAGCTGTGCCATAACCATGCGCCTGAATGTGCACAATAGCAAGACAGGGGACGAGTTATTTAAATTTCTTCCAAAAGTAATTCAAAAGTTTCTTTCTTCTTTCTCCCTCTTATGATTTAGGGAGAGAGAGAATAGGTAATACAGAATTGCACTTCCAGAGAGTTGGGAGACACACAAGAGACATATTTTTAGAAAGAATGGCGAAAATCGAAGCAGCGGAAACTGAGATATCCAAACTTTCATGCTTTGTTCTGGTCAAAGTCAGAGGTCGCATTTACCCAGTTGAAATTTCCATTTTCATCTTCCAACCTCCAGCATTCCAGATGCACAATGCCAAGACGTAAACAAAAAAACATAGCTGGTTCTGACAAACTGATTGTCTGACCATGTCTTTGGCAACTGTCCGTACAAATTAAACTATAGATGCTAAATATAACCGAAACAGAGGAGGAAAAATGACGCATGCCACTTCCAGAGATGTTTACCATAACCACCTACCTAATAACATAGGTGACGTATTGATGACAACAATTTGTGTTGCAGAACAGGTTTTACTATATGTATGTATTATTTTAATTAATTACAGATAAATATATTTTACATTGCCTTTTAGTTAATAACAATAAAAAAATAAAACACATATAAACAATGTACACTTCCATATTTGTGTGACATCCGAGTGTCCCTGGAGGAACTCCCAAGTGTGAGTGGCATTGTACTGTTTAGCTCTGCTAAAAACTGGATCCTACATTTCCCATGATGCAGCCTATATGAACTTGTAACGTGAAAATGTCCATGTCTTTGCAAACTTCAGGCTCCCAGTTTGTAACACCAGCTTTCTGTTGAAAATTTGTAAATAGGTTCCCCTTAAACATGAAGCGCTTGCTGATCTAGTCTGTCGCCTGTTCTTCTTTTCAGGCCCGGGACTGGTCATGACGCAGCAGGAGGAGCAAGAGTTCATGGATAACCTGGAGGCGGCCCTCTCCTGGATGCGGGCCATCCAGGAGAGGCTGAAGGCCAACGACAACACCCAGGGGCCCCGTGATGCCCTGGAGGTCCGTCTCAGGGAGACAGAGGTGAGATACTTAACTAAGGCCCTGTCACACCAAGCCGAGTGTCGACGAGTGTCTGTCCCTCACCGTTGGCCCATGTGTAGGTTTTTAGGTTGATTCAGTAGCGGAGCCCGTCAGTGGGAGAACTCTGATTGGCTGTTCAGCTTTTCTCTCACGCAATAGCAGAACATACGTGCTAACTGGCCGTCAGTTGTAGTATTTGTGGTATGTTCAAATGTAACTTGTCAGCCATGAGGTGACATGAGGCGAAGCAGCAGGTTCTTTGAATATTCGGTTTGTGTGTCGGGGTCTTTGCTGTCCTCACCTCTGACCCTGCTACTATGGCAGTACTCTGTGATTAGACTCCAGACTGGGGACAGCTGCAGTTTCAAGTCTCTGAGCAGGGTACAGAGTCTGAGAGTCCCTTATTTATGACCAACTTCTATTGACATTTCAGTAGATATACAAACAAATTAATAAATCATAGACACAGACACAGTCATTTTCCAAAACAAAAAGTGAATAAATCACACCTATTTCTAATACAATACCTTCAGAAACCAAGTGTCTGAAGATCCTTAAAAGTCTGACAAATAAATAAACAAATGAATAAATAGATTTTAGAAATTGAAAGATTATGATGCGTACAAGTCTTCAGTTTCCAGTGTTAGATTTTTTAAACCTTTTCTGATCCACCCCCTTGTACCATAGCTCCATTTTTGTCTCTTTTAGGGGGGTCCAGGGGGTCTTTAGGGGAGATAGCAGGTCAGCAGTAGATGTCACATAGAAATGGTGAACATCATCTGAAAGCTGGAACCTGAAGATTCTCAGCTTTGTTGTGCTGTGTTGTTCTAGTCATAAATCAAAAATAAACATTAATAATTCATTAATTGAAATAAATTGTGAAAACTTAGATAGTAGCATATGATGGCCATGGTTGATATCATTTGCTATGCTGATTTTGTGCTAAATTTAACCATATTTTTACCACTTGAGAATTGATAAAAATGATCAATAATCCCTCCAAAATACCCACATTAAGACACCAAGACCTTGAGAAACACCATAGAAAAAGCCATGCTAAGATTTGGTGTCAAACACTTTTGACATTTGGTGATTCTTGCGGGGATTGACAAATTTTGAAGTAGGGTATACTGTATATATTTTTTGTTCATAAGATAATGAAGCTTTAAAGGTAGGGTCGGTAATGCTGAGAAACTAGCAAGATTACACTTAGAAATGAGATCTAAGGAGAACTGAGGATGAAATAACTTCCAACATGTCAAACATGCTGTACAGGAAGAGTGAAATGAACGCTGCTGTTGAGCTTGCAGTAATTTTACCATTTGAAAGTGTTATCTGTTTATTTAAAGTTAAATACACACTACACTAGCTTTACATTTTCTGTTGACTATAATACTGCTCCCTGTGCTCTACTGGATGTGTAGAAGATCCATCAGTCGGAGCACGAAGGCCGTGTGAAGATGGACATGGTGCTGGTGGCGGCTGACAACCTTTTGCAGAGCGGAGATGAAGCGCTGAGGAACCACACCCACGCTAAGCTCAAAGAGCTGAAAAGCCTGTGGGAGGAGACCTGCACCTACATCATCCACTGCCACAGGTGGTAACCTACTCACTGCAGACTGCTGGACTGTGTGTGTGGGGATTAGAGGGTGTTTGATAGTCCTGGTTAGTCTGTTAGGCCAGCCATGGCTACAGTCACAGTTTAGCAGTCACCGATTGATGCTCTGCTTTGAATAGCTTAGGATGTGGTTTTTCACATAATTGTTCCGCAGTCCACGCTTGAACCATCAAATATGCTGAAAAGCTACATGTACATCAAGCATTAACAAACAACTTCTCCCAACTCATCAAATACCGAAGCTTGGACAGTGGCTTTACGCTTCAAGCTATGCACTGTGCTGTAGCACTCTAGGTGCCCCTCTTGCATCAGTTTAGGTCATGTCAGGGATGGCGTGTCAGCAAATGCATGTTACATGCATGAAACTTCTGTATTCACAGGACATGTACAGTTTGTATTCATTACATGTATTCAGTCTCTTCGTGATCCATTGGCAGATAGTGGAGTAACTGGCCCGGCGTTGCCTCCCTGTCTTGGTGAATGTGTGTTGGCCTTCTGTCATCCAACGCTCCCACGCAGCTCTCAGTTTAACTCTGAACGACCTGTCGACACCGATATCTAGCAGTTGGAGTTCTTTAGTTAATCCACCTGGAATGACGGGAAGCTCCGAAGTAGTTTTCTTCACTCTGGTTCTGACGGTGTCGGTGAGGTGGGCAGCATGGAGTCTCAGATCAATAGGGACGGAGAGTTGTGGAAAAAGCCGTTCGGTCTCTTGATTTCTTTCAGCCACTCACTCAGTGATCTTGTCCTTGCAGTAGGTGTGGAAAATGGCTAGCTTTTCTTCGCAATGCTTTGGCAGTTGCTGCGAGATGGTAGTTTTTGTGCGTATGGAGAGATTACACCTTTTCATAAAACGAAAGCACCAAGACGGACCTCCTGGAAAGTGGCTGATGTTCATGTCCAGCTCTACCGCTGCTGCCTTGAGTTGAATAGAAACTGTAGAGATGCTTCTACCTGCTGCTCTCTGCTGAATAACCCACTGTTCTTTGTTCCTCAGAAACTCTGGTTGGTCTTCTTTACGTGGTGCAGCTCATCTTCTTCTTCCTCCACTTCGTACCATTGATTCATTAATATTAAATTCTCTCTCCGCTGCTCTATTCCCATGTTCTGCTGGTGACTGATAGCCTTCAGCTTGAAATCTGCTTCATCAGCATGTCTCTTCACAGCTGCCATTTTGGCTCCTTATGCACACATGATAATGTTACGGTGTCTATCTGTTGAAGCACAGTAACAGTAGTATTACTACGCAAGGTGCCTGACTACTGTTACCACAATGCTCCGACAAGCCATCCAGCTGTGTGGCTTCAAAGCTTACCAAACTCATAATAAAATATTTTGACAGATTTTTGAGCACCTTGTACCACATAAAATTGGTTCGAAGAGGTCAGTAAGCACAACCAGAATTCATATATAAGCCACACCGTATTATAAGGCGCACTGTCGACTTTTGAGAAAATTAAAGGATTTTAAGTCGATGAAAGTTTTGGAACAAAACAACAGTAAAATCAGTGTTGACTTGGTTTCACACGGGACACAAACAGCAGGCTCCTGTGTTTGTTTTACCCATCCAACCTCTCCTCCCCCTGCCTTACTCACACTTTCTCACACTTTAAACTATGTCAGTTTCTCTGAGCGTCTAAAAATGCTTTGGCTGGGTTTACATTTGAATTAGTTGAAAGCCTGGTGTGTCTCATACAGACACTAAAGGATGCCTCAGTGCATAATCAGATGCCAAGGGACACTGACCAAGCTGCAGTATTTGAGGAGTTTGGAGTTGGAAGGGATTGGTTTAACACAAATCTCATTTTAGTTCATGGGCCACATACAGCTGAATTTTAAATGGTCCGGACCAGTGAAACCAGTGTATGATAACCCATAAAAACACCTCCAGATGTTTCCCTCTCTTTTAGTGTAAAGAAGAACAAATACATTCTGAAAGTGTTCAGTTATTGAACAAACCATTTACAGATCAGATGATGAACAGCATGAAATGCCTTGTTGTTCTCTCAGCTGTGACTGAAAACAGACTGCTGTTTCTTCAAACCTGCCAACAATTAATCTATCTCTATTCTCAGTTGTCCTTGACATTTCTTGTATTTGTCACCATGAGGAGTCTGACAGCGGTGCCAAATATTATATTCTTTCAGTACTGAAAGGTGCTGTGAACACACCAGGCACACTGGCTTTGCACTGAAGAACGGAAACTATGGAAATGCTTGACTCCTGTGTATTGTGTATATAGAAACAATGTCAGAGTTGATCATAATCAATTAACCACATCCATTTTAAAACAACTACATTGCTAAATGGTCCACAGTATGGCATAGACTAGCTAAATAGGAGTAGTATGTTATCAGGCAGTTATCACACATCTGGTTTACACAATATCTGACGCTAAATAGCTGAGGGCTTGTAGTTGTATTTTAATTGCTTTGCTCAGCAAATAGTTCATGACAGTTTAAGACAGTTCAATGTGTCATAACATGGCAAGCTGCAGCCCAACAACAGCTGTCAGTGTGCTGTCTTGACTATGACTTTGCACCAAGCTAGTATGACATGGTTGGTACCAATGGATTCCTTAGGTTTTATAGTTTAATTCATTCATATGATACCAGTATCTTCACTTTAGCTTTAAAACTGAGCCATCTACATCCTAAAAATTGCAAGTTGCGTTAATGCTTTAAAGAAAGTAGTAGTAATAAAACAACTTTGCAGTAATTCGTTATCGCATTAACTTTGACAGCCCTAGTTGAGACGTATGTATGTAGTCTGTAGTAAACCAAACCCAAACTGCTCCACCTAACTCCTCCTCATGTGTTTCACCTCCCATCCAGTCGCATAGAGTGGGTGTGGCTCCACTGGGGCGAATACCTGAAGGCCTACGAGGAATTTGAGGTGTGGCTGACAAGTCGGCAGCGCATCCTGGATGTCGCGGTGGAGCTGCAGCTGGGGGTGAAGGAGAAGCTCTGGCAGGTGGACCAGCAGAGGGTGGTGGTGAGCGACATCCACGGTCAGGCCGCGCTGCTGGAGAGGCTGCTGGACGAGGCCGCCGCGCTACACAACAGAACCCAGGACCCCAGCGTGGAGCCCCAGGCCCAGGAGAGGCTGCAGGAGGCCTACAATGATGTCCGAGACAGAGCTGAGGTGAGTGGTCAGACTCCACTGCAGTGCAGCCTGTTGCATACTTACAATGAGGTGTACGTATGCTTGGAGCCATTGCAAAAGGTGTGTTAGGGACGTAGCTGTAGTAGTATTGCTGCTAATAAAACAAGAAAAGTGACTTCCATACACAGTGAGTCCATTTCTTACAGTACTGCTATATATAAAAATATCAATGCAGCAGCTGACTAGGGGTGTCCCCGACAAAGAACGGTCAAAGTCAAATCTGATTTGTCAAGCCTTGTCTACCGTCAAAAGATTGTTGAATCAGATTTTTTTTTTTTTGTTGGTCATTGATCCCCCTTTCTCTGAGCTTTATGCTTCTACTAGCTAGAAAAACAACATGGCTGAGATTGAATCAAAACAATGGCAGATATCATCCATAAACCCTCCCAGGTTCTGACTTTAGCATCAACAATCTGCTCCAATCAGAACAAACTGCAGCCCAACAGGCAACAACAGCTGTCAGTGTGTCAGAGTGCTGACTTGACTATGACTTGATCCAGACTGACTGGGACTATCATAAAGTGGGCATGTCTGTAAAGGGGGGACTCGTGGAGACCCAGAGAACCCATTTACAGCCACACATCTGGAGGTCAGAGGTCAACGGACCCCTTTGAACATGGACATGAAATTTCTTTCAAGTTTTGCTTTTTGGCAACATCTCGTCTGACCTGGTTGTGGATTCTTTAGGTTTTCTACTTTCATATGATACCAGTATCTTCACTCTAGCTTTAAAACTGAATCTGCAGCAACCTAAAAATCGCAAATTGTGTTAATGTGTTAAAGAAATTAGTGGTATAAAAGCAATGTGTGTTAACACATTATTAATATTTTTTTTTTTACAATTAGCTGATATTTACACCAGGATAGGCTACAGTATATATCATGATTTACTGGGAGAAACTGAGCAAATCTATGGACAATCAGACATTCAGCACCCCTATATAACCCCGATTGAATGAGCCTTTCCTTTGGAATGGTCATAACCGCATTTTTCCCATCACTGCAATGATTCGACTGTGAGATTAGCAGTTGAATCAGACTCAAATCGTGTATCAAATCGTTGACTGTTCAGGGTCACCCCTACAGCAGACTGTCATTGAACATTTAAAAGTTTTTTTGTTGTTGTTTTTATTACCGCAGCAATTTATAAGCCAAGAGGATGAACATAATGCTGAAGTAGGCATGCATAACTTTGCTCTAACAATATAAAAATAGTTTAATGCTGTGCATAGAGCAATTTGTAGGAAGGTTTGCACAGGCCATGGTCTCAGGGCACACATCTCAGTTCAGAGTCTTGCACTTTTGCACAGGTTTTGACAGAGCCCTGGACCAGTCTGTCTGTGACAGCTCTCATTATGCGAATGCATAGTGAGAGTGTACACAGGTCAGCTGGTTGAACATGTGTAGAATAAAACTTTCACCGTTTCAGCAGATGAACCAAAGAGAGAAAGCAAGTAAATGAATAAGCAATACAGAAAGAAAATGAACCATGTTAATAAAACAAAAGAGAATTTCTTTGTCTGTCCGAACTGCTTCTTTGTTAACAGGAAGTACAGACCTTGAGAAACATTTTCAGCTGCAATGCCAGTGGCTTGAAAAGTTGTTTAAGATGCACTCCTGCTTCCCATCCAAGACACACACACACACACACACACACACACACACACACACACACACACACACATACATACAGTTGACTAAGTAAACTAACTAGTAGTTATGTGAAGGATCAAGGGAACAGGAATTATGGCTGTGAGGTTAAAAACCTGCAATGTTTTCACTACAGATTCTAGTTTTGAATGTTTTTCTAACCGATAAGCTACCTTTGTTAACCAGTTATTAACTGTTAACTGACAACATTAGTGCATTGCATGTAGCGGTGCTATTGCACCAGACTAGGAGAGTTACTGTCGCAGGCATAATGCTGTGTGTATTTTCCCTGTAAGTCTCCACCATATAAAATAGTTTAACTGCTTACTGACTGTCAGTTCAGCGTAACGCTAGCGAGTGTTAGACAAACCATGAGTGTGCATGTGATGCGTTCATAGCTGTAGCAGTGCTGGTGGCTTCGCACTAGTCGTTGTCATACGCATACGGTCTGTCATTGCGGTGTAACATTAGCAAGTGTGAGACGATGGTAAGTATGAAGTTATCAGTAATATAGCTGTGACTGTAGCAGTAGTGTGTATGTGTACGGTTTATTTGTCGGTGATAAATACTACAACTCCTCCAACCCTAGCTCCTGTATCCTACAACACCATCTCTCTGAAGGAGGGCTGTTAAGGTGGACCAGCTTTCTCCTTTAAAAGACAAGCTGCTCCTCTGAGTTTTGCTCAGCTTTTTATTTAATTTTTAATATTTCTTTTAACCGTTTAACCGACCACAATAATTGGTCTGGCTGTTAACGGTTAAATGAATGATTATTAACATCCCTGTTTTTCACTGAGGAGATGATGGTGTGGGGGAGCTCGCTATGTGTGAGTGTGTTAGTTGGATTTGCAAAAGACAGTTTAGTGTTTACTGATTTACATTCAGAGTAGAGACACTGCTGAATTAGTCATACATGTCAGCTGCTTTTCTCTTTGGTGATTCGCACAGTGAGACGGCTCTTCCTCTTCCTCTTCCCTTTTCAGACAGCAGCTCTTTCTTTGACCACACACACCCACAAAGTCAAGTCAGTCTTTACCTACATCATGCATTCATACAAACACTCCAGTCTGCTGGCAAATCTGTACTTTTGGATCTAAATGGGAAAGTTGTGATTTAAATAATGCTGTGTTTGATGGAGATACTCTTTTGTGGAAGTACCTCCTACCTGTGAACTGGCTCTTTTTAGTAGTTTCTGTATTCTTCATTGCACTCTCAAGAGTCTTGTCTTTGAAATAGCAGCTCTCAGTCTCACAGGAGAATACAAATTCATATTCACGCTCCATGCTCAGATACCCAAATATGAAGTCTGTGATGCATGCTGAAAGATCTCCGTTCATTTAAACAGTGCGTTGCTGAAATTTGTTCTCCTGCTGTGCTAGGAGCGTCTGTCGCTGCTTCAGAAGATCGCTGAGGAGCACCAGACGTACCAAGGCTGCGTTCAGAGGTTCCAGTCCTGGCTGCTGTCAAAAACCAAGGAGCTGACTGATCTGATGGAGAGGGAGGATACAGCCGAGAACAAGCTCAAAGCCTTACAAGTGAGACTCACTGAAGATGAATTAGGAAGCTGCTGTTTGATGTCTTTGTTATGTTCAGCAGGCAAAGGGAGAATATTCTATTTGGAGTTTGAATGAATAGTCTCAGCTGTGTAACTAAAAATATAAACGTGCCAACCAAATGAAAAGTAAATAATTATCCTCGGTGACTGGTTCCAGAGCAGCAAGACATCGAAGGAGCATAAATGGATGGATACGTGTGGCCTATAGCATGGTGACAGCCTGGTGGGATACACAGGAATGGATAAATTAACACATGCAGTATATCATACTGCAGTATTCCAAATATGAATCCAAACTCTGATTAATCTCACTGCAACTGCGCCTTAAAGCTCACTTGATTTTTGTCTTTATTTCAGTGTGATTTTTAGGGCTGTCAGAGTTAACGCAATACTAATGTAATTTCTAAAACGCATGAATGCAACTTGCATCATCATATGAAACTAGAAAACCCAAGGCATCATTAGTACCAGCCGTGTCATACTATCTGATGTGAAGGAGGTTAAGTAACGTTGCCAACTTGCGCTAAATTTTGGCGAGGAAAAACTGGCATGTCTATTTTCAAAGGGGTCCCTTGACCTCTGACCTCCAGATGTGTGAATGTAAATGGGTTCTATGGGTCCCCACCAGTCTCCCCTTTACAGACATGCCCACTTTATGATAGTCCCAGTCAGTCTGGATCAAGTCATAGTCAAGTCAGCACATTGTAATGTTTCTTCTTCTGCCTCTGTGTCAGGCTCTGGACGATAGCGTGGCCAGTGAGGAGAAAACCCTGCAGCATATCGAGGGAGTAGCGGAGGCAGTGAGGGGTAACACCTCTCCCTCTGGGGCGGAGGTGGTGGTGGAAGAGGCTGAGGAGCTGAGGCTGGGCTGGCAGAGGCTGAGGCAGGGCCTGTGTGAGACTGAAGAGGGCCTGCGCTCCAGCCTGGACTCCCACAGCCAGTACGTGGCCAGATGCCAGCGGCTTGGAGAGGACATCGGCCACCTCAGGGTGCTGCTGCAGGGGCTGGACCAGGAACTGGAGGAGGGACGCGAGGCGAGGGACCGCACTGACCGGACAGAGGAGCAGATGGTGGGCCAGTGGAGGAAATACACGGTAGGTTTTCTAAATATGTCAGCAGTATTATAAAGTTTAGTGGAAGTGTAGTCGCAATACAGGGAACTTATTGTGTTATACAGTATGTATTGATGGCTGCTCAAGTCAAGTATCTTTGAACCTGTCAAGTATTTCTGGCTTGTAATTTTCATAAAGTTCTGCACTGATGAAACTTGAGAGTACAAATACACCGGACAGAAGGTAAAATTCTCAGTTAGTGACAGTTTGTGTATGTATTCATTAGAGGTGGACGGTTCATGAAATTCACGGTTCGGTTTGGTTCATGATTTGGGGTCACGGTTTTCGGTTTGGTTCGGTACATTTATGGTCCAGCAGGAGGCCAATTTCCAACTTCAGTTTGAACATGCATTTCATTTATTTGGCAAAATAAGTCAACAGCTGTTTGTCTTCACAACAGCAGACTAACATCAGGAACAAAACCAGCACTAGAGCTTTTTAAACAGCAGTAACATAAACTAGGAAGCACCACATGAGGAAAATCTGCCATGTGCAGTAACACTGATCAATACTGAGATGATGATATGACTTGTGATACATACACAAATATTGAAGTGTTCATATTATCTCTACTGATGTCAGTCTGGTTGTTTTTGAAGTCAGAACCAGATTAGAACTGAATATTTAAATCCAACTAGGACACATGTTGTTTCTAGAGCAGCAACAGTGATGTTTACAACAACAACGTCACCATAGAAACTCATTAATATCTGACTGGAGACAATCTGACAGATTAATAAAATAAATCAGATTCCTGAGTGAAGTTTATAAAGACTGAAGAACTCAAACATCAGTCAGTATCAGTCCTTCATAACAACTACATAAACTAAGCTAAACAGTCAGACTACAGAGCCTACTGCCAGCTTTAGTTTACTACTAAGATACATGACAAACTAACCTAAACAGACTACAGAGCCTACTGCCAGCTTTAGTTTACTACTAAGATACATGACAAACTAACCTAAACAGTCAGACTACAGAGCCTACTGCCAGCTTTAGTTTACTACTAAGATACATGACAAACTAGCCTAAACAGTCAGACTACAGAGCCTACTGCCAGCTTTAGTTTACTACTAAGATACATGACAAACTAACCTAATCAGTCAGACTACAGAGTCTACTGCCAGCTTTAGTTTACTACTGAGATACATGACAAACTAACCTAGTCAGACTACAGAGCCTACTGCCAGCTTTAGTTTACTACTGAGATACATGACAAACTAACCTAATCAGTCAGACTACAGAGTCTACTGCCAGCTTTAGTTTACTACTGAGATACATGACAAACTAACCTGAACAGTCAGACTACAGAGTCTACTGCCAGCTTTAGTTTACTACTAAGATACATGACAAACTAACCTAAACAGTCAGACTACAGAGCCTACTGCCAGCTTTAGTTTACTACTGAGATACATGACAAACTAACCTAAACAGTCAGACTACAGAGCCTACTGCCAGCTTTAGTTTACTACTGAGATACATGACAAACTAACCTAAACAGTCAGACTACAGAGCCTACTGCCAGCTTTAGTTTACTACTAAGATACATGACAAACTAACCTAAACAGTCAGACTACAGAGTCCACTGCCAGCTTTAGTTTACTACTGAGATACATGACAAACTAACCTAATCAGTCAGACTACAGAGCCTACTGCCAGCTTTAGTTTACTACTAAGATACATGACAAACTAACCTAAACAGTCAGACTACAGAGCCTACTGCCAGCTTTAGTTTACTACTGAGATACATGACAAACTAACCTAATCAGTCAGACTACAGAGCCTACTGCCAGCTTTAGTTTACTACTAAGATACATGACAAACTAACCTAAACAGTCAGACTACAGAGCCTACTGCCAGCTTTAGTTTACTACTGAGATACATGACAAACTAACCTAATCAGTCAGACTACAGAGCCCATAAACTCATGTTTATAATGTTTACTGAGATAATAAATCAGAGAGAAAGGACGCAGGTTTAAGGTACTTCAGCATTAAATTCACTTCATACAACCAGAGGAGCATTTTGGCCAGTACCAACACTGGTGGCCAGAACCTACATGTATATTGCAACATTAGTGGTATTGTTTGATTGTCAGCTCTTCTTGCTGCTGGTTTTATTGTAATAGGCTTCCACTTATTTCTTTTTTTTCTGATTGTGTCAAATCTATTTAGAACAGAGTGTTGGCTGTCAAGTACAACAGAACAAAACTTTACTGCTCTTCTTGGTAGATTTGGTCAGTATGACCATATTTACTGTGACACAATCAGTTAACATGCGCTTAAGTAATCATATTACTCAGAGAGTAGTGCATTTTCATTCACTATAGTTGCCTTGTCAATTCTTATATGCATGGAGCAGTTCAGTAACCAAATTTCTCCCCTACCCTCAACTTTATTTTGGAAGCATTGCTTTCTTATTTGAACTGTATTTCTGACTTTCTGGAACTGCTGTAAACATGAGAATGTAATGATCTCTCCTTTTCTCGTAGTCTAATCTCACACCGCTCCAAAAGGTTTAATTTGTGTATTAAAGAGGCTCTTCATAAGAATCAGAAACTGCTTGTTTACAGTGACACCTGCATAGGCATCAACCAATTATTGGCACTGATATTCAGCATTTTTACAGTCAGCAGTATCGTTGACTTTTTAGCTGATAAAATAAATGCATTTTAAAATGAGCTTATTTGGCTGTAATGCAGCCTCCGTTCACTCTGTCAAAGCTCTCCACTGTGTAGTCTGGCTTAGTGTCCCGCCCACAGCTCTATCTGATTGGTTACATGTCACCAACAGTAGCCAATCAACACTGAGGCATCGGAGAACACAGACACAGCTGCTTTGGTGAGCTGAGCTGTGTTCTCTCTTCCCTTGGTAAGATGGAAGATACTGGAGAAGTTGTGATAAACATGAAGTTGCAAAACACAGTCTTCGATCACAATCTATGATATGATGACAAGCACGCTCAGTTTCCCAGTTACACCGCTGAATATGTCTGAATAATGCACGTTTGTTGCAGTGAGATTCAGTCAACTATAAGGAGATAATAGCTTTGATTTATGTAGCCTTAGTTATATCTCTGAGTCATGTTGGTGGCAGAGCAACTGAAACTTGTTTTAAACAGCTGATTTGTGAACGTAGCATTACTCACCTGAATGAGCTGGTGTTTTTACATGAACATTTTCATGAACAACGTATATTGTTGATCCATAATTTAAAACAGCGGATGTTATATAAAACGTTATTCCTTACATGTCCTCTTCTGAAGCAGGACTACTAACTAACGTTACTGAGTCTGTCCTCTCAGTCTGAACCAGGACTACTAGCTAACGTTACTGAGTCTGTCCTCTCAGTCTGAACCAGGACTACTAACTAACGTTACTGAGTCTGTCCTCTCAGTCTGAACCAGGACTACTAACTAACTAACGTTACTGAGTCTGTCCTCTCAGTCTGAACCAGGACTACTAACTAACTAACGTTACTGAGTCTGTCCTCTCAGTCTGAACCAGGACTACTAACTAACGTTACTGAGTCTGTCCTCTCAGTCTGAACCAGGACTACTAACTAACGTTACTGAGTCTGTCCTCTCAGTCTGAACCAGGACTACTAACTAACGTTACTGAGTCTGTCCTCTCAGTCTGAACCAGGACTACCGACTAACGTTACTGAGTCTGTCCTCTCAGTCTGAACCAGGACTACTAACTAACGTTACTGAGTCTGTCCTCTCAGTCTGAACCAGGACTACTAACTAACGTTACTGAGTCTGTCCTCTCAGTCTGAACAAGGACTACTGACTAACGTTACTGAGTCTGTCCTCTCAGTCTGAACCAGGACTACTGACTAACTAACGTTACTGAGTCTGTCCTCTCAGTCTGAACCAGGACTACTAACTAACGTTACTGAGTCTGTCCTCTCAGTCTGAACCAGGACTACTGACTAACATTACTGAGTCTGTCCTCTCAGTCTGAACCAGGACTACTGACTAACGTTACTGAGTCTGTCCTCTCAGTCTGAACCAGGACTACTGACTAACGTTACTGAGTCTGTCCTCTCAGTCTGAACCAGGACTACTAACTAACGTTACTGAGTCTGTCCTCTCAGTCTGAACCAGGACTACTGACTAACGTTACTGAGTCTGTCCTCTCAGTCTGAACCAGGACTACTAACTAACGTTACTGAGTCTGTCCTCTCAGTCTGAACCAGGACTACTAACTAACGTTACTGAGTCTGTCCTCTCAGTCTGAACCAGGACTACTAACTAACGTTACTGAGTCTGTCCTCTCAGTCTGAACCAGGACTACTAACTAACGTTACTGAGTCTGTCCTCTCAGTCTGAACCAGGACTACCGACTAACGTTACTGAGTCTGTCCTCTCAGTCTGAACCAGGACTACTGACTAACGTTACTGAGTCTGTCCTCTCAGTCTGAACCAGGACTACTGACTAACGTTACTGAGTCTGTCCTCTCAGTCTGAACCAGGACTACTGACTAACTAACGTTACTGAGTCTGTCCTCTCAGTCTGAACCAGGACTACTAACTAACGTTACTGAGTCTGTCCTCTCAGTCTGAACCAGGACTACTGACTAACGTTACTGAGTCTGTCCTCTCAGTCTGAACCAGGACTACTAACTAACGTTACTGAATCTCTCCTCTCAGTCTGAACCAGGACTACTACTGAGTCTGTCCTCTCAGTCTGAACCAGGACTACTAACTAACGTTACTGAGTCTGTCCTCTCAGTCTGAACCAGGACTACTAACTAACGTTACTGAATCTGTCCTCTCAGTCTGAACCAGGACTACTGACTAACTAACGTTACTGAGTCTGTCCTCTCAGTCTGAACCAGGACTACTAACTAACGTTACTGAGTCTGTCCTCTCAGTCTGAACCAGGACTACTAACTAACGTTACTGAGTCTGTCCTCTCAGTCTGAACCAGGACTACTAACTAACGTTACTGAGTCTGTCCTCTCAGTCTGAACCAGGACTACTGACTAACGTTACTGAGTCTGTCCTCTCAGTCTGAACCAGGACTACTGACTAACTAACGTTACTGAGTCTGTCCTCTCAGTCTGAACCAGGACTACTAACTAACGTTACTGAGTCTGTCCTCTCAGTCTGAACCAGGACTACTGACTAACGTTACTGAGTCTGTCCTCTCAGTCTGAACCAGGACTACTGACTAACGTTACTGAGTCTGTCCTCTCAGTCTGAACCAGGACTACTGACTAACGTTACTGAGTCTGTCCTCTCAGTCTGAACCAGGACTACTGACTAACTAACGTTACTGAGTCTGTCCTCTCAGTCTGAACCAGGACTACTAACTAACGTTACTGAGTCTGTCCTCTCAGTCTGAACCAGGACTACTAACTAACGTTACTGAGTCTGTCCTCTCAGTCTGAACCAGGATTACTAACGTTACTGAGTCTGTCCTCTCAGTCTGAACCAGGACTACTGACTAACTAACGTTACTGAGTCTGTCCTCTCAGTCTGAACCAGGACTACTAACTAATGTTACTGAGTCTGTCCTCTCAGTCTGAACCAGGACTACTAACTAACATTACTGAGTCTGTCCTCTCAGTCTGAACCAGGACTACTGACTAACTAACGTTACTGAGTCTGTCCTCTCAGTCTGAACCAGGACTACTGACTAACTAACGTTACTGAGTCTGTCCTCTCAGTCTGAACCAGGATTACTAACGTTACTGAGTCTGTCCTCTCAGTCTGAACCAGGACTACTGACTAACTAACGTTACTGAGTCTGTCCTCTCAGTCTGAACCAGGACTACTGACTAACTAACGTTACTGAGTCTGTCCTCTCAGTCTGAACCAGGACTACTGACTAACTAACCTTACTGAGTCTGTCCTCTCAGGCTGAACCAGGACTACTGACTAACGTTATTGAGTCTGTCCTCTCAGGCTGAACCAGGACTACTGACTAACGTTACTGAGTCTGTCCTCTCAGTCTGAACCAGGACTACTAACTAACGTTACTCAGTCTGTCCTCTCAGTCTGAACCAGGACTACTGACTAACTAACGTTACTGAGTCTGTCCTCTCAGTCTGAACCAGGACTACTGACTAACTAACCTTACTGAGTCTGTCCTCTCAGGCTGAACCAGGACTACTGACTAACGTTACTGAGTCTGTCCTCTCAGTCTGAACCAGGACTACTAACTAACGTTACTGAGTCTGTCCTCTCAGTCTAAACCAGGATTACTAACTAACGTTACTGAGTCTGTCCTCTCAGTCTGAACCAGGACTACTACTGAGTCTGTCCTCTCAGTCTGAACCAGGACTACTAACTAACGTTACTGAGTCTGTCCTCTCAGTCTGAACCAGGACTACTACTGAGTCTGTCCTCTCAGTCTGAACCAGGATTACTAACGTTACTGAGTCTGTCCTCTCAGTCTGAACCAGGACTACTGACTAACTAACGTTACTGAGTCTGTCCTCTCAGTCTGAACCAGGACTACTGACTAACTAACGTTACTGAGTCTGTCCTCTCAGTCTGAACCAGGACTACTGACTAACTAACCTTACTGAGTCTGTCCTCTCAGGCTGAACCAGGACTACTGACTAACGTTATTGAGTCTGTCCTCTCAGTCTGAACCAGGACTACTGACTAACGTTACTGAGTCTGTCCTCTCAGTCTGAACCAGGACTACTAACTAACGTTACTCAGTCTGTCCTCTCAGTCTGAACCAGGACTACTGACTAACTAACGTTACTGAGTCTGTCCTCTCAGTCTGAACCAGGACTACTGACTAACTAACCTTACTGAGTCTGTCCTCTCAGGCTGAACCAGGACTACTGACTAACGTTACTGAGTCTGTCCTCTCAGTCTGAACCAGGACTACTAACTAACGTTACTGAGTCTGTCCTCTCAGTCTGAACCAGGACTACTAACTAACGTTACTGAGTCTGTCCTCTCAGTCTGAACCAGGACTACTACTGAGTCTGTCCTCTCAGTCTGAACCAGGACTACTAACTAACGTTACTGAGTCTGTCCTCTCAGTCTGAACCAGGACTACTGACTAACGTTACTGAGTCTGTCCTCTCAGTCTGAACCAGGATTACTAACTAACGTTACCGAGTCTGTCCTCTCAGTCTGAACCAGGACTACTACTGAGTCTGTCCTCTCAGTCTGAACCAGGACTACTGTCTAACTAACGTTACTGAGTCTGTCCTCTCAGTCTGAACCAGGACTACTAACTAACGTTACTGAGTCTGTCCTCTCAGTCTGAACCAGGACTACTAACTAACGTTACTTAGTCTGTCCTCTCAGTCTGAACCAGGACTACTGACTAACTAACGTTACTGAGTCTGTCCTCTCAGTCTGAACCAGGATTACTAACGTTACTGAGTCTGTCCTCTCAGTCTGAACCAGGACTACTAACTAACGTTACTGAATCTGTCCTCTCAGTCTGAACCAGGACTACTGACTAACTAACGTTACTGAGTCTGTCCTCTCAGTCTGAACCAGGACTACTGACTAACTAACGTTACTGAGTCTGTCCTCTCAGTCTGAACCAGGACTACTGACTAACTAACCTTACTGAGTCTGTCCTCTCAGGCTGAACCAGGACTACTGACTAACTAACGTTACCGAGTCTGTCCTCTCAGTCTGAACCAGGACTACTAACTAACGTTACTGAGTCTGTCCTCTCAGTCTGAACCAGGACTACTGACTAACGTTACTGAGTCTGTCCTCTCAGTCTGAACCAGGACTACTGACTAACGTTACTGAGTCTGTCCTCTTAGTCTGAACCAGGACTACTAACTAACGTTACTGAGTCTGTCCTCTCAGTCTGAACCAGGACTACTAACTAACGTTACTGAGTCTGTCCTCTCAGTCTGAACCAGGACTACTGACTAACGTTAGAGTCTTGAAGCAGCTCTGACTCTGGTTCTGGTAGAAACCAATAGGATGTTGTTGTTAGTGACTTTAGACATAATTCATTCATTTAACTTTTATTTAAATGCCTTCATTTTCAATAATGTCCAGAGTGAAGTTAAAACTGAATAAATACACAGAAATAACGAACAAGAAAAGACAAAGATAAAATCATAACATGTGTAACAGTTACATTAAAGAGTAGTAGCAGTTGATCATCATGGTTTTACATTGACCTGGTTCAGTTGTGTTATAATATAAGTAATATGTAATGTGATATGTGATGGTTATGGGCTTTATGAATAAATCGAAACCAGTTACTGTGAGAGAGGCCCAGTGTAATGAGATGTAATGGAGCTGCATATAAGGCCTGTGTTAATTCATACATACACTGCATAGACGGCAGTTATCAGAGTTATATAGTCACTATTGCTATTGGACATATTCAGCTGTAGTAATCCCTGGTAGTAGTCTTTGGCAGTAATCCCTGGTAGTAATCCTTGGTAGTAATTTTTGGTAGTAATCCATGGTAGTATTGTAGTTTATGGGAGGAACAGATGCCGTCTCACCTAAGAACAAGCTAAGTAACTCTGCTTTTTGCACCACAACCTGTAGTTGGGAATACTGAGACTAAAGGTTCAGCTCAAATTTAAGTTTTGCTCGTTTTATTTATTTTATTTTGTTTAATTTCATTTTTTACTGCAAATGTGTATCGGGCCAAAATATTGGATATCAGTCCCCTTGATTACTTATAATAGATATCTGTCCTGAAAATACCCTCCACCTGTGTATATGTGTAAAACTGCTCCCTGTCTCCTGGAGCAACATCACAACCATGAAACATGATGGTAATTCAAAATGAAGAGAACTAGTGATTGTTTTTCGTCAAGAGAAAGGCTCCGGTGTCCATTACACCTGTCCCTGGCCCTGAACGGTCCAGCCCTGAACGGTCCAGCCCTGAACGGTCCAGCCCTGAACGGCATCACCACTCCTCCACCTGTCTCTCTGGTCCCCATGAGAGGCCTAAACCTGAACATGGCACCGGATTCATGATACACTGTGTGTGCATGAGAGACACTACTGTACATTTGATATGACGAGGCAGCTTTACCACGGATTCCCTCCCTGCTCCGATGTTCGCCCAACAGCTGATCTGCTCGTAGCACATCTAACTCTCTCTGTCATGCTACCATTCACTTGCTATGCACACATGTGTTACGCTGCTCTAATACTAACGTAGTATGTAAACGTGGATACCTGACGGTACTGTAGGTAGACTTTTAAACTCACTATTGATGCCTCCACGGGTTCCCCCCTATTTTTCCCTAATAATGCTACACTGTGAACAACAAATCAGTGTTGAAATCAGCAGGACGAGATCTTAACAGGAGGTGCCATTGATTTAAAGTTATCGTGCGTTCCTAGAGGATACCCAGAAAGTTGCTGAAGGTCTATTTTCTTTTTTCCACACATTGGCAATAAAAATGATTTGTATGTAAGAAGTTACATAGTCCCTTTAAAATCACTAATGTTTTCCGGGGGACAATGCCCCTGGAGCCCCCTACATGATTTTAGTTTTGTATCTTGTCACCTTTGTCACTACGCAAACTACTACAGAGTTTGCAGGTCTGAAAGTAAAAGTTTCAGTTAAAAAAATTCAGTACTTGACAGTTTTTGATGCTCAGTGGTACGGACACATTTCGGTCGGTAGCATAAACAGGATTGGGGTTTGATATCCAGCTGTAGGTTTGAATCTGTGAATCTCCACTCCAGCATACCAAATATATTTGCACCACATCAGTCCTCCCTCATCGCTTCTCTCTTTCTTTCTGTTATCCATTCTTTCCTGCAGTTGCTCACAGTCATTTTTGTCATTTCAATGCCTTCTCTCGATGCCTTTCCTCTTTATATAAACATCATTCCTCCTCCAGCCCCTCTTAGAGGTGACACAATCTACGTGCCCTGACATGAAGACCCTTGACTTGATTCTTCTTCTCCGTCACACTATATTTTTCACTATATTTCACATGCCTGACACACTGGAAACAGAATCTGGCTGCCCTGTCAGGGAAGCTACTTTATCACTTTAGTGGATCCACTGAATGAATGCCTCGTGAGGTGTGGTAGAGTCACAGTCACATTATTATTTCTATCTTGGACATGTGCCAGGTCCATCCATCTTTTTGTCTGGCAAGTCACTGCTGGCTGTGGATTGATAAGCAGCATTGTGTAGCAGGAAAGTGGGAATGAACGTGACAAGCTTTGCCTCTATAGAATTTAGCTTTTCTGTGTTGTTATATACATGTTTACAGCGTGTGACAGATAACGGGGAAAATCAACAGGAGACAGAATTGACAGTTCACAGCGAATCTTCCAGAGGTGGAGTTGTGTACCTGTGGAGCAGCTTCTGCTGGGTGTGACTGCAATGCTAAACGATTCGGTGGACTCATCTGTCATCTGCTGCAATCTGTCTATATTCTGTCTAGATAGTTACAGGATAGTGCCTGTCTGTCTGCTGTCACCACACCGTCACACAGCCAGGTCTCACTGTTGGCTGAAGACATGAAATGGATTGATAAACAAGTCCAGTTGATCTAAATTGCAAAGATACCATTGTAGCGGAAATATTTCACTCCTGAGAATTAGCATTGAGTGGGAATGGAAATGCCAAACAGTTATAGAACACAACCCAGTAATGGCTCTAACCTTAAAGAAAATACAGCTGTGTGCTCTATTGAATAAGTGCATTTAATAATTCATGAGAGCTCATGGCTGCTAGAAATAAGACATTCTAAAATTTTTGGCCTAAATTAAAAAATATCTTTCACATCTCTGTTGAATGCTGGATATATACTTAAATGCTGAAGTAGGCAGGTTGGAGCAGATATGATAAAAAAAACAAAAGTAATTTTTTTAAAACGGTCACTATAAACTGGCAGTCGTGCATAGGACCGGTAATCTGAAAACAATCATGTTCCTTTGTGTCCTCTGGTCTCTCTTCACAGACCAGAGGAGAACAACCCAGTCTCCCAGTACAGGCTAGATCTTTTAAAGCCTGAAAACGGAGCCATGAGGAGGTGCAGAAGTCTAGTTTTCTCTCAAAACTCTCAAATTACAATATCCTGAGAGGTTATTAGGATTTTTGCCAAATGATGCCAAAACCATTCCGCCTACTGCAGATTTAAATGCGTTACGCCATATATCAGGCACTGGCTGTCCACCGACGATCCCGTCCAACTTGACAGAGCAAAGAGGACCTGCCAAGAAAAATAGTCCCAAATCCATCCAGCAAGACTTTAGGCTGTAATCGCTGCACAAAGGTGCTTTGAATGAGTACTGAGTTAAGGGTTTGAATTATGCCAATGTGATATTTCAGTTTTTTTTCTTTCATTTTTTTTATAAACACATAAATATGTGTATGCCCTAAAACTTGTAACAGTTGAAGTGAAGCCCCAATAAGACACCGAGTCCTTTTTACTTGCAGAGTATGGCTACACATTCTCACAAATACAGGTCACCTGGACACTGGGCAGCTTTTGTCATGTTGCACATTGGTTATATTCTCCACAATTCAGTCGCTGAGTTCATTTTTGCAGAAACCATGTGTACCAATGTATAATTCATTCAGATTTACCAGCATGGTAAACAAGAGAGATGTAAAAAAGAAGCAGTGACTCTCTACTTTTGTGCCAAATATAGGCTGGTTGAGTCCAGTGACTGAAGCAAATAAAAGCTTGGGCTATTAATTGCAGTTTTGTGGTAAATGTTTATGTTGTAAACTATTGTTGTATTTCTCAATAGTTTGATTTGTTAATGAAGTTTGGTGTGGGGGTTTTCACATTATTGCAGCTGTGCATTTCAATGGACTCTTTTCACAGATGTGTGATAGCAGAGTAATTGCAGCTGAGGCTGATAAAAATCATTATGACTGCATTTCATTTGGTCATGCCAATTAGCAGCCAACCAGTAATTTCACTGTTGGTGCTTTCTCCTTAACACACCTGAGGCAAACGTACTCATTGTTAATTATCTGCATCTGTGTCATTTAGAGTGGCATTCGTTATAGCAGCAGTCTGTTTACATGAGCCACTTCCAGGGCTTTGGCATTGTGCATGAACAACTGACTGAGACAGAGCCACTGTTGCTTTTAATAGTTGCACCTGTGCTGTTCTTGCTATGTCTCATCAAAGTGTCCATCCAAGGTCTATTGTCTCAAAATGCCAAATACAACAAACATGGTGGAGCTGCTTAAAGCTGACGAGGCTCCGGATAGCTCACAGAACTATCTATCTATGTATCTCTCTCTCTCTCTCTCTCTCTATCTATCTATATAGAAAAGAAAAAAGTGACTGAGTTATTTAAAAAGACTTAATAAATAAAAACTAATCATCAACAGAAAGGTCAGCATCAGGTCAGCAGCACTAGAGCTTTTTAAACAGCAGTAACATAAACTAGACCAGCATCATATGAGGAAAATCTGCCATGAGCAATAACACTGATCAATATTACAATGATGATTTGACTTGTGAATCATAAACAAATATAGAAGTCTTCATATTATCTCTACTGATGTCAGTCTGGTTGGTTTAAAGTCAGAACCAGATTATTAATTTAATATTTAAATCCAACTAGGACTCATGTTGTTTCTAGAGCAGCAACAGTGATGTTTACAACAGCAGAGTCACCATAGAAACTCATTAATATCTGACTGGAAACAATCTGACCTAATGGGCTGTTGCAGCAATGGCATGGCACTGTTATTACAGTAGTGGTCATTTTGTCACAGGTTTGTTGACATTTCTGTAGTTCTTTCAGCCAGCTGGGAGGTATTATAGCTGTCAGGAATTCCCCCTATCTCCAAATCAGAATTAACATCAGGAAGCTGACTGTTTTTATACTATTTGTTGTGTGAATGATATGACGTGAACATGGCATTAAGTAGTATAGACAATGGCTTAGTGAGTGTGCAACCAGGAGGCTAGTGAAGCCAATGCTGAAGTGCCTTAAACCTGCATTCTCCCAAACAGCCAGCAGGGGGCGACTCCTCTGGTTGCTAAAAGAAATCTGATTGTATAGAAGTCTATGAGAAAATGAGCCTGCTTCTCACTTAAATTATTACCTCCGTAAACACTGTAAGTATGAGTTTATGGTTTCTATCACTAGTTTCAAGTCTTCTTCAACACAGCATGATGTTCATTTAGTAAATTATGGTCCATTTAGAGTCAAATAGACCATAAAGCAGGGGATGATTTAGGGCTAAAATAACCCAACATGGCGATGGACAAAAACATCCTCTTCAATCCACAAACCAATGTCACAATGAATACATCCACGTCTTATTTACAGTATGTGTGCAGCTCTTAGTTTTCTGCTGTTCTGCTGTGACCTGAGCTCACTTTGTTTGTGGTCCATGTTTGTATCTTGCAGGGTGTGAGGAACACTCTGGCAGGGGAGGAGTCCCAGGTGGAGCTACTCAAAGCTCAGCTCAAGGAGCTCTTCAGGTTCTCAGAGGACTCACGCCACCTCTCTGATGATGTCCTGGCTGTTGTCAAAGAACATCAGAGGTATGTGACAGGAAGCCTACCGCTGTTTAAAAACCCTGAAAGTCAAAACCTTGTAGATCATACAGTATGTAGGCCACATAATACCTGCAAATAATTTATGGGAAACCATACTTTACCATGGTTTATCTCAAAGTGTGATGCAAAGTATAGAATATGAAATGTGAATACACAGGCTCAGACTCGAAGAATTTGAATACACTAATAAATCTAGTAAATACCTGGCAAATCAAATTAAACAAAATCTGGAAAATACTGTTGTAAGTGTACAGTATAGTGTAGCATATAAGTATATAACCTGTTTTCAGCAGAAAATGACACAAATCAAGAGGACGTCAATTCATGGAATGGCAGCCCATGCACCACCTATCCCTCTATGCCATCCCTCAGTCGAGGATTCATATTTCCCTCAGGCTGTCAGAGCCATTCAGTCTAAACTTCACCCCACTGCTCAAAACAGGAAATGATTATATCAAACACTGGGTGAACGTACCAATATCTGTTATGGGCAGAAGAGGCACTAGAAATATGACAAAACTCTTCTCAGTGATTCCACTTCGACCCAGCCTCACTTGGTGCAAATTAGATATAAAATATTAGATTCCATCATCACCAAATATTATTGGAAAAACACGACACAAGAGGCTTGGGTTGGGCACTATATCAGTATTATATTGATACAGTGATATGACGCTAGATATTTTCTTTGGCTATTGTAATATCATAATATGCCGTAATTAGGTTTGTGTTGGCTGGTTTTTAATATGCATTACAGTAAAGTGATGTAATTTTCTGAATTTACCAGACTTCTTGCCGTGTAGTAAATGGTCAAGTCTACAATATCGATATCAAGGTATTTGATAAAAAATATTGTGATATTTGATTTTCTATAGCTATACGGCTGTAGGGCCTATAGACCTACCAGCTCCAATACATACTTCGGCCTTATCAACACATAAACAGAAGTTTTTGAGAACTAATATTGCCGTCACATGCCCATTGTTGCGCTGTGTGATGAGCATGCACCTGAAACATCAACAGTGGCAGACTAATGGTGACGCCAAGCAGCAACTCCACCTCGTCGTCTGTCAACACGTTTTGCTTTCGGATTTGCCATGGCACCTACGCCATGTGCCAGAGATGTGTCAGTGTCAGTAAGTGTCAAATAGCTATAAATCATTATCTACTGTTATTTGTGTTTTTAAGTAACTATTGCCCAGGGAAATTAACTCACTACGCATGCTCAGCATGCTCTCCTCTAGTATTTGACGTATTGCTGACATAGACTTTATTGCCACCTACTGGTCCGGCATGTTTGTTTGAGCATTTGGAATGGTTTCCAGCTCGCATATGGATGGCAGTGTTTACATACAATACATGTGGACAAAATGTGTTTTTTTAAAACTGAGGAGAAAAATATCTGATTTAAAAAATATCCGTATATGTGCAGACAAGGCAATATTTGCTGCCTTTTATGTGCATGTCCAACTGGTGTAGTCCACTGAAGAAATAAATTCCTTGGTGCTGCTGTATTGACCCAGAAAGCTGAGCTCTCCTGCTGCATGGCCGTGTCGGCTGTGCCCACATGTACAAGGATGCATAGCGTGTGAGCGGCGAGTGACTGTTAAACCAAGTAAGTCACAAAATGTCAATGAAGGAAGTATTCTTACACCTTAACAGAAAAATACAACCGTGCACCTTTCACCGAACCAAGACAGGCTTAATTGCCTCATTAACTCATTTTAAAACTCTTGATTCAAACTGGACAGGAACAAAATAAAACTCACCAAAAAGCATTAGTCTGTTAGTCGCTCCACTGTTCCAGCAATCAGCTAGTCTGATTTGCTCAACATAAATTCTCGCCTGCTGAGCAGCTGACCTTCTACAGCAGCTCGTTGGCGGCTCTCACACTCTTTGGAGGCAGACTATTAAATTGGCAAAATACAGTGATGAAAATTGCCCCAAAATTGCCCTGCTGGTCTTGGTTGATCTGTTCCTGTAAATCTCTGGGATCCTGAAGAAGTTCTCCAGCACACCGTTGCCCCGGTGAGGAGGATACAGCACATACGCAGCTCGCTCTCTCTGGGTCGTCGTTAGCGACAGCGTCCGACAAAACCTGCCCACTCTGACATTCATCACAATGATGATTCCATTTCTGTCGGCACCGGAGGGCAATTTGAGCAGAGCCTCCACCAGTTGTTTGCTCTCGGCAGCTGAGGATCTGGAGGCTCCCCGTCCGCCATATCCTCCCCAGTGGAGCAGCAGCCTCGAGCGGCCTCGCTCCACATGTATACGGCTGAATATCAGTCAGCCAAGGTATACTGTAAAATGTACACTGTAAAAAATCCCCATCCACCCCATCCTCTACTCTGCACTGGGATGGATGATTCACTGTTGGAAACACAACCTGAGTGAAGAGAACGGGGATGATTTTGAGCAGCGTTGTGCCCCCACAGTTACCAGAGCTAAAGTAGCAGCACCCCAGAAACACAGAGAATACCGGCAAGACCTGTAGGCACTTTTCCACACTATATTACTAAGTCTGATAGATAGAGATAAGGTTGAAAATCTGCAGATTTTCCCTTTAAGTGGATCCATCACAACCAGTCAAATACCGCATGGCTAGATACATAGAAAACACTTGGCAGACATTCGCTTTTCAGACCACAAGCAACAGAAGTAGCATAATGACCAAGTGCGCCAAGCTACACTGATGCCGAGTCACTACTGAAGTGTTGCTCAGATGCTTGTTGACATAGGTCTGTCATTACATAGCACTAGGACATGGCTAATGGCATTTTTGTAGATGGAACGGAACAGGGTGAAACAAAAACAAACGATTGGGTGATGCTTCGCTGTGTCATTGGAGCACTGATTTGTAGCTTCATATCACCGGCTTCCATGGAAACTGATTTGTAGCCTGTTGCTGTGTCACTCGTAGTGGGAGCAATGCTTTAGTCAGTCCATTGCAGACCACTCATGTTCCCAAAGCATCAACAATGGCAACGACTCTAACAGTCTGGTGGAAGGTTCATAAAATCGGCATCGCCATTCTTGCATAATGTAAATACACTCCCGTTTGGAACAATCCTGACTTTCTTCACTTTAGATCTGTTAAAGTTAATGCGATAATAACACATAAACACAAATTTGTTTTAACACCACTAATTTATTAATGCAGTTTAGGATTTTTAATGGGCTCACTTGTATAGCTAGAGTGAGAAACTGGCATCATTTGAAGCTAGAAAACATGAGGAATCCATCGGTACCAACCAGGTCATACTAGCTTGACATGAAGGTTAAATAACGCTCCAAACTTACACGAGATTTTTGAGAGAGATTTGGAGGGGTCCGTTGACCTCTGACCTCCAGATGTGTGGATGTAAATGGGTTCTCTGGGTCCCCACCAGTCTCCCCTTTACAGACATGCCCACTTTATGATAGTCCCAGTCAGTCTGGATCAAGTCCTAGTCAAGTCAGCACTCTGACACACTGACAGCTGTTGTTGCCTGTTGGGCTGCAGTTTGTTCTGATTGGAGCAGATTGTTGATGCTAAAGTCAGAACCTGGGAGGCTTTCTGGACAATATCTGCCATCGATTAGTGTTAATTATCAATTATAATTATCAATTATAAATATATACATACATTTGCATAAAGCAGCATATTTGTCCACTCCCATGTTGATAACAGTGTTAAATACTTGACAAATCTCCTGGGCTGCAGTTTGCCATGTTATGATTTTTTTGTGCTGAATGAATAAATAAAATGCTAATAAACTGTGAGGGTTTGACCACAATGGGGAAAAAAATGGAAAATAAGCAAATATCTTATGAGCTAGGAAATGTTTTCAGCTTAAAATTGATAATGATATGTAGGAGTGCTTGGGTAACATCCAGTCGGAAACAGTCCAGAAACAGAATCAGGTCATGATTAAATGTGCTTTTCTTACCTTTCAGCAACATAAACTACTCATAATAAGTAAATATTTCACGTCTGAATTGTATTTCCCATCCTGCTTACCTTTTCATGCGACTTTCAGAGATTTGTAAAGCTTAATGGAGTGCTCTAGTTTTGAATGTTTAAATCTCAGACATGAGTTGGCTGTTTGAGCCATGTGTTTCCTTAGCTGGGAGGTAATGATATGTAAGTGGTGTTAAAACTGAAGTCACATGAAGGGACAGTTTCACAATTTACTCTGTGATGTACAGCAAACCATTAGGAGTCCCATTTGTGGATTTTGTTGTTTTATTGCTCTAATTATGAGCCCTAACCATATTTGTCCTTTGTCTTTCTTATTGCTAATAAATAGTGCTAACATGGGTCCATTTTTTCTGAATACTTTCCAAGGAACTGTTGACTTTCTGGAAAGAAGTGTGTGATTTGGGGGTAAATCTAGGAAAGATTAAGACAAAGTTCAGACATTCAGAGATACTACACTAAGTTGTGGTTTTGTGTAGACTGAAAGGACAAAGTTTGGCATTTTTTCATGGAAGGTTGCACATAGGTTTCTTGATATTTTGAGGTATTTTTGTATACTTTTTACTGGCATAATTTGTGTCAATCTATTACGGAAATTGCTTAAATATTCCCCCCAGACATGTTTATATAGAAATACTATTTTTTTCTGGTGTGGTTGTTCTGTAAATTACTTAAACTCTTCAAATTACATCTACTCTTTCTCCCCCATTAAAAAAAATCCAGGATCTATAAATATTAGGACTGTTAATCAATTAAAAATATTTAATCATGATTAATTGTGGAATTGTCCATAGTTAATTGCAATTAATTGCAAATTGATCACATGTTTTTATCCAATGAGAATGTACCTTAAAGGGAGATTTGTCAAGTATTAAACACTCTTATCAACACGTTAGTGGACAAATATGCTGCTGTATGCAAATGTATGTTGATATTTATTATTGGAAATCAATTAACACCAATCAATGGCAGATATTGACCAGAAACCCTCCCAGGTTCTGACTTTAGCATCAACAATCTGCTCCAATCAGAACAAACTGCAGCCCAACAGGCAACAACAGCTGTCAGTGTGTCAGAGTGCTGACTTGACTAGGACTTGATCCAGACTGACTGGGACTATCATAAAGTGGGCATGTCTGTAAAGGGGAGACTGGTGGGGACCCAGAGAACCCATTTACATCCACACATCTGGAGGTCAGAGGTCAACGGACCCCTGAAGATGGACATGACAGTTTTTTGTTGCCAAAATCTTGTGTAAGTTTGTAGTGTTATTTAACCTTCTTCCCAGAAAGGAAGTATGACCTGGTTGGCGTCAGATGACACCAGTATCTGTATTTAAGTTAGAAGTTAGTGGGGTTAAAACGAATCTGCGTCATTGCGTTAATATTATTTGTTTTAAGAAAGGCTTATCTTATCTGCTACGTCCACTCAGTGTTTGTGCACAAAAAGCTTCAAGTTTCCACATCACACTTTTGTATGTAGCATATTGGACCTCACCTTGCACAGAAATCACATGAGAGTCACAGGATCATGAGATCACACAAAAATCCATCTTGTCAGGCTTTGAGTAATACGGGAGTCCGGACCACCAGAGTCTGGACCAATCAGCATCTTGCGAGGAGCTACTGCAGCTACAGGTGTGGTTAAGGTGTGCGTGATGCGACACAGAGCTGACTGTTCGTTCTGAACCACAGTGGCAGCTTCTGAAGAGGCTGGTGTACATGCTGATAGCACGAGTTGTATCAGAACTGGAATCTATTTCTTCATTGACAGAAAAGCAAAGAACAGCACTGAGGGCTTTTCTTGAAGAGACTGGCTTCTGCCAGAGGTTGATTGACAGATGGTTCATGAAATCACCTACCAAGTATTTCCTGATAGTGCCTGCGCTTTTCCCGAACAGTTTCAAATGACAGCATCTCAAGCGGTTCTGAGTAACAAACCATCTGCTGCATCAGCTTATATTGGACCATGATTGGTTTCCAAACTAGTTGTGATGTCATAAATCCTGCTGATACGTCCAGGTGTTAAACTGAGATTTACGATGACTCCCTCTTTAGCAGATGAATATGAAAACAAACTCTGCACAGTGAAGCTCAAACATCCCAGTGAAGAACAATAAGCAAAACATGTTTTACTGGAGGGGGCTTTAATATTTGCATCCTTGTAGATAATTGTGCTGTCACACTCACAGTCCTTGATGTTGCCTGTGACAAATGCTTCCTTTGTCAGGAGGCAATTGCGACCAAGCATGAATTAATTTGAAATGGCCAATCTTTTTTTTTTTTTTTTTTTTTTTAGACGACAGTATTGCTTTACTTTTTCTGAAATGTACTTTATTGTAAAAAGAAATTACAGACATTGACAGTGACATTACAGTCACTGTTTCTCACCAAAACACACATGCACTTGCTTCTTCATTTGCAAAGCAGATTTTCAGACCTGAATTCTTTACATTCATATCAATTATGGCTGTCAGTCAGTTCAAATATTTAATTGCATAATTGTCATGGTTAACTGTAAATTAATTGCACATTTGTTATTTGTTAAAAAGTATTTAATACTCTTTTCAACATGGGAGTGGACAAATATGCTGATTTATGTAAATGTATGAATATATTTATTGCTGGAAATCAATGAACAACACTAATCAATACCAGATATTGTCCAGAAACCCTCCCAGGTTCTGACTTTAGCATCAACACTCTGCTCCAATCAGAACAAACTGCAGCCCAACAGGCAACAACAGCTGTCAGTGTGTCAGAGTGCTGACTTGACTAGGACTTGATCCAGACTGACTGGGACTATCAGAAAGTGGGCATGTCTGTAAAGGGGAGACTGGTGGGGACCCAGAGAACCCATTTACATCCACACATCTGGAGGTCAGAGGTCAGTGGACCCCTTTGAACATGGCCATGACAGTTTTTCCTCACCAAAAGAGAGGGTTTCTGGTTTCATATGATGCCAGTATGAGTATGAGCCTACTCCAAGCTAAAAATCAGAAGTTGCATTACTTCATTTAAAAAATTAGTGGCATTAAAGCAAATTTGCTCCAACGTGTTATTGTAACGGAGCATGCGTCATTAAGATTATCACCAACAGTCACCACCAAGCAGAATAAAATGTATGATTAGGATGTCAACAGCAGCTGTGCTATGGGATTTTCTATTTTACATTTACAATGAGGGATGACAAAGAGTTGGAAGCAACAACTGGTTGTCATATTCAAGCACAGCCGCAAAGCATCTGTTACCATCTAAATGAGTTGCAAACGATGCTTGTAGGACATGATAGATATCAACAAAACAACCCTAACTACATTATAAATGTGTCTGCTGAAGAACAGGCCTCCAATGGACTCTGACACTGTAACGGCGCTATGGCTCAGCTGAGTCGGCCGGAGCTTAGCCAGAGCATGATGCAGCTGCATGCTGTGTACATCAGACTGACAAGATTAGTGTGTCTCATGTAGCGTTGCACCAGCTACAGTGTGCACAGCAGACAGCCGAGTCCCCAGTTCACCATCCAGGAGCGTTACGTAGCAGCCACGATACTGCGTGGAGTGTCGAGGACGAGTAAAAGTCTCCACCGCATCATTTGGTTTAGTTGAGCAGGTTGTCAGCTGAGTGTCTGCTCAGATACCAATGCTCTGCCGTTCTGGCATCCCTAATATATATTATTTGGTACATAATTTACTCTTTTTAAAAATCTATACATTTATATGTACAAAATTGTAATCGCAGCCATATAGGTCAGTGTTAAATTGTCCTTCTGTTGTAAATGTGCTCATGTTGCAGTGTGAAAAGCAGAGCGACGAGGCTGTGTTCAGAGTCCGAGTCAGGGCTCAGAAACATTCTCCAGGACCCGCTGCTGGTCTACGCACAGTGGAGCCACATGGTCTCTCAGGTTCTGGAGGCTTCCGCTGAGGTTACTGACTTCTCCCACATCGCCATGTTGGTCCACAACATAGAGGTAAAACACACACACTTCCTTTTTATAATCATCTTTGATTCTCTGTCACATACATATTTCATAAAACTGTTATCTAGCTGACAGAGATAGCTAGTGAATGTGTTCTGTGTCTGTGAATGTCTCTAATGTTAAATATATTTCCCATCACCAAGTCAGTTTGAAGCTGAAGTAGGCGAGATTGGAGAAAATATGATTTCAAAAAAGATAATTTTTATGGCCACTGTATCCTGACAGTAGTGTATGAGACAAGTAACCTGAAAAAAACATGTGCCTCTGTTTCCTCCGGTGTCCAGAGCTCCTAACCGGAGGAAAACAACTAGATCTGATCTGAGGTCAGCTGTCTAGCTGCCGTCTATGAGAGCCGGCTGTCAATCACTCGCAAACTATTAGATCAATATTCTGTTACTGTAATGTCTATCTCTCTCCTCAATGTTTTCAGAAACATCTTGTAGTTACAATTTAGCTGTAAAATGAGAGTTTGGGACCCGGCAGCCATGTTGAGATCTCTTGGAAAAAAATCCTTAGCACTGCTCACATGACTAGAGCACAGCCAATAGGAACACTCTGTCTGAAATGACCTGTGATTGGCCAAAGTCACCAGATTTTCTAAAGCCTGAAAGTCATGAGGAGGAGCAGAAGTCTAGTTTTCTCTCAGAACACTTGAATTGAACAATATGCTGAAAGGTTATTATGGATTGATGTCAAAAAAATGTTGCCCTCTTCAGCTTTAAGTGTTCTGCAGCCTGATGTTAGTGGAAAGCTCAACACAGAAGAGACAGAGTGGGAGCTCTGACAGAAACCTGCTCGGTTCACTACTGTGTTGCATTTGTTTGTCAACCTCTCCCAAAGCTTCCTGTCTTCCTCCGCTGTTACACTATCGCATAAAACAATGGCGACAAACAGCGTCACTCATTACCTTGTCAGGATGCAATGAGTCACCAAGAGAAAAGGAGAAAACCACGCAGTAAAAGCAGCAGGTGCATGTCAGGTCAGGGAAATAACTCACCTGTGTTCCCCCGGCTGCCCTCACATTTACACCCTTCTAAAAAAAGATCAGACAGATTTATAACTCTCCAATTTCACATCCTCATTAAAATACATTTCAAGTCCAAGCTTGTGTAAGAGTTGCATCACCGCGGCAGCACTAGTATACTAAAATCTGTATAAAGGTCTGTATGGAGACATTTTCTGAAGTTGAACCTAAAATGATGTGAGAGTAACTACAGTATATGTGTGTGTTGGAATTCCATTTCAGTCACTGTTAGGTACATATATTTGTGAATATTAAGGCTGTCAGAGTTAATGCAATAATAATTAATTAGTAATTAGTTTTAACTCCACTAATGTCTTTAATGCAATTTGTGATTGGCTGTAGCTCAGAGCGGGTCGTCCGTTAACCACAAGGTTGCTGGTTCAATCCCCGGCTCCTACAGTCTGCATGTCAAAGTGTTCCTGAGCAAGACACTTCACAGCAGCCCACTGCTCCTAAAATACGAAGGAAGAGTTAGATGCAGAGGTCAAATTTAAAGGTAAAGATACTGGTATCATATGAACTAGACAACCTTAATGTAGTTTGTCACAAAGGAGGTTCGATAAAACTCCATTATTATTGACATTATTGATTTGTGTTGTTCATTTTCAATAATAAATATACACATACATTTACATAAATTTTCCACTCCCATGTGGATAAGAGTGTTAAATACTTGACTAATCTCCCTTTAAGGTACATTTTGAACAGGTAACAAATGTGCGAAATTAATTTGTGATTAATCATGATTAACTATGGACAATCATGCGATGAATCATGGTTTATATTTTAACTGATTGACAGCCCCAATCGATATGAATCAAAACACTTCAGGTCTGAAAATCTGCTTTGCATAGCTATACCCATGAAATGAATTTAAAAAATGGCTATGAAATAAAACCTTTAATAAAAATTGGATATAAAGAAATGTAAATATAATTCAATAAATGTTTTAACTTTTTTTTTTTAGTACTGTTATTTATATACTTTTTATTTCCTTGCGTTATATTCTAATGAGGAGTTTGCATGTTCTCCCCGTGTCAGCGTGGGTTTTCTCCGGGTACTCCGGCTTCCTCCCACAGTCCAAAGACATGCTGTTTAGGTTAATTGATGACTCTAAATGTCCCGTAGGTGTGGATGTGAGCGTGAATGGTTGTCTGTCTCTATGTTGTCTGTCTCTATGTGTCCTGTGATGGACTGGCGACCTGTCCAGGGTGTACCCGCCTTCGCCCAATGCCAGCTGGGATCAGCTCCATCCCCCCGCGACCCCTAACGGGATAAGCGGTTGACGATGGATGGATGAATGAATATATTCTAATGAATGGGGCGTGGCTTCAGTGTCTCATAGATTCAGACCAAAGCACAATGTTTAGCTAGCTAGTCTGTCCTCCTCCTCACTGCTCCCCACTGGGAGACTACTTCGCTGGATAGTCAGCATCAGAGCCCCGGTGCTGGAGTTTGCTCTGGCTGATTTTAAGTTGCTGCAGCCACTAACTGAAGGTCCATCTCTGGAGCTGCCGTAGTACTATACTACTAATCTACTAGTGGCACTATTTTCCAGGGTAAACTGTCATATTTCCCAGAGACAGACCTCAGTTCCCCACCGGATCATCGAACTGCGGCGAAGTAGTTTCCCAACGGCAGGAAGTGAAGCAGAGGGACAGCGGGGTGTACTATCTAGTGAGCTAGCTAATTCTTGTGCTTTGGTCTGAATCTATGAGACAACCACGCACCTTTCATTTGAATATATCAGATGGAAATTTATTCTGAAATAAATAAAAGTACTCCTTTAAAAACTGCTTTTTTGAAATAAAAACCTATTTATGTATGTATGTATTTATTGAAATAGCATTGATTATACAATGAAAGTAAATGCACTAATATTCATATTGGCCAGCAGCGTGGAGCATTTAAAGATACCAACAGACTGGAAGGGTTGTCCATCTCTGTCCTTTACTGTAGCGTCTGCTGAAGGCCAGTGTCCAGCTGCAGGAGCGGCTCAGTCTGCTGCAGGTGAAGGGGGACCTGCTGGACTCCGTGTTTGGTCCGGAGAGGTCTGACGGCCTGCAGGGCGAGCTGAGCGCTGCCGTCAGGAACAGAGAGCTGCTGCACACTCAGCTGCTGCAGAGGAAGAGCAGACTGCAGGTACCGACATGCTGCTGTCTTTCATTTAGCTGTACTTCCATTTCAGGGTTTCACATTCAATTCAGTATTCAATTTGCATCACTGGTATTAATAGCTTTTTCATTTCAAAGTTTTGATGCAGTCACTACTATGTGAATAAGAATCTACTTTTAAAGAGCCAGTGTGTAACATTTTGGGGATGTACTGTTAGAAATGGAAAATAATATTCATAACTATGTTTTCATTGGTTTATAATCACCTGAAACTAAGAATCATTGTGTTTTTGTTGGCTTAGAATGAGCCCTTCATATGTTGCTCCACCAGAACAGACAAACCAAACACTGGCTTGAGAGAGTCGTTCATGTTTTTACGTTACCTGAGGGCCACTGTAGTCGTCCTTTATGTGACAAAATCTGTGCTTTGTATAGAAACAGCTTTAAGACAGCCACACTTGATTTTGGTGATTGCTTGTTTAACTGTGTTAAATGGGTCGAAATTAATCTTCGTCGCAGTCTGTTGCCAAAAAAAAAAAAAGACAATAACACATAGAGCTGATATTTAAATCAACTTGGTGCTTACAGCCTTTTTTTTTCCTTACATGTGATATTTTAAGTTTTTTCTGGATTAGGTGGTTTATGGTTATGGGTTGTATTGTAGCAGCAGTCATATTATGGTAATTTTAACCCAGATTTCTGACACTCAGACACTTGATGCAGGCTGTTTTTGGTCTACAAAGCTTTGAAAAAGTGTTAGCATTGCACTCCTAACATTCTCCTATATCCTACATGCCGGGTCTGAAATTAGCAACCGCCACCTGCCAAATGTGGGTAAATTGTTGGCGGTGGAGGGCAAAATTGTCAGGCCATCCGCCACTTTGGCAGACAGGGAAAACGCTACTGATGGGAATAAAGAATCAGTTTCTGTTGAAAACTGGCTCATAGTTGAGCAATTCCTTGGCATTTCATGACTCTGTGACCATCAACCGACGAACGCAATGCCATACACCTGCTGTATCATGTTTCAGTTTGTTTGGGACCGGAGTCATGGTAGAGAGCAGAGAGGGAAAAAGCACTCAAAAGCATGGCATTATTACCACTAAACCTGAGGGGACGCACCGTATTCTTCCCTAATGTGATGCTGTTAACCTGTTACACTGTTAATGCTACCTGTTAGCAGCCGCTGGGCAGCACAGTCCTGCCTGGATGCATAACGCCGCTACTGACTTTACGATATGGTGCTGTCAGGTTGTGTTAAATTTAAAAAATTAAAAAACGCTGATTTGGTGAAGGTAAATTCTAACATCACCATGATGTGCTCAAATATAAACTCGGAAAATTACATTTTTGGAGAGAAACTTGAGTAAATCCAGTTGTTTGAAGGAGAAGTTTTCACAGCAATATGATGGTGGTGTAGTGGTTAGCGCTGTTGCCTCACAGCAAGAGGGTCGCAGGTTCGATTCCAGCTTGGGACTCTTCTGTGTGGAGTTTGCATGTTCTCCCTGTGTAAGCGTGGATTTTCTCCGGGTACTCCGGCTTCCTCCCACAGTCCAAAGACATGCTGTTTAGGTTAATTGATGACTCTAAATGTCCCGTAGGCGACCCCCGCCTTTGTCCAATGCCAGCTGGGATTGGCTCCAGCCCCCCCGCGACCCCTAAGCGGTTGATGATGGATGGATGAAATAAGTAATGGAGAGAGAATTAGGACCTGTTTAACTTCCTAACAACTCTAAGCAGCTTATAATACATCATTAAAACTACTGATGCCGAAAAGTAGATATTTAAATAAAAATCATTTATTTCCTAATCATTTGAATTGTGTTTTTGTGCAAATTACCACAAAAGATGATAATACTGTAAAGTATAGTACAGTACTGTGTACAGTGTAGGGCTCCCCAGAAGCTACAATGTAATTCCAACACTGAAATTTACCATGTACGTAATGTTTTTTTTATTATTATAATGATTATATTTTTTATTATTATTATTATGTAAAACATATAAAAAAATGAAAGCATCAAATCTAAAATGTATTTCCTTAATTTAGCACATAGATTTCAAAAGTGAAAATGAAAAATATGAAAAATGAATAATGTGAATTTCAGACTCAGCTGGTCCACTAGCAGTACATTGGGAGATTCAAGTGTGTTTGTGCTAGTTAGCTGCTAATGTAGCCTGGAGCCTCTAGCCTGCAGCAGGATACAGAAGTCTGGTAAAATCACTTCTCTCTGACACCACAACTCCAGATCTGTTTCATTTTCAAACTTGTAGTCTTCAGCCCTGACCGACTCTGACTTAGGTGGCATCACTTAGACATTTATCAGACTTCCCACAACTCTCTGGAGACACTAAAGGCTTTATACTAGAGATGTGATGGTGAGGAGGTAGGATTTTCCTACCGGGTAATAAACTTGTGACAGCACTGATATTACATATTATACTGCACGGTCAATATGTGTAGTGTGCTTACTCTGATATTTACTGTCGAGTGGCGGTGTGACTGGCCTTGTCAGTGGAGCTTTTACTGTGAGGATGCAGGTTTCCACCCGGCGTTGCTGCGCTGCACAGACCCTCACAGTGACTACCTCATTAATGTTATGGTTCCTTTATAGCATTGGGTTTAAATATGAAATATTACCAAGTTGGCACTTTTGCTTTTTGCTTCGACACAAATCCCCCACCATGGTCTTGTCTGTCAGCTCTCTCGTCCCATGTGTGTGAAATCTGACTCCTGCTGTTCTGAGCTGAGACTCCGTGTGGAGCAGACGCTTCTTTCACTTTCAGTTTGTAGTGTCCGTCAACTATGTATTAATAACACAGCGCTGATACCCGAAAATGAACTAAATGGGTTTTATTTCTGTAAACGGTGGTGAGGTGATGGGTACGTAATGTGTAACACCGGGGCAAGCCTACTCCCTAACACCTGGAAACACATGTTGATGTATAACAAAATGTAATAAGTTGAAGAACCGTAAAATTTGTTCTAAAAATCTGAGTGTAATATGCTTTCTGTAGGGCCGTAGCAATAACCGCAGGGGATGGCAAGTAAAACACCACAGTGAAAAACCGTTGTATCCTACATGAAGGCCGACCAACAACAATGGAGGAGAAATGAATACACATAAATCCATAAATCTCTCCCTGAGCGCTGCAACCTTCCCTTCATTCAGAGCCAGTACTCTACCTTGGGCTGACATTTGTACTCCAGCAGCTGTTCCATATCATTTCAACCGGACGCAACTGAAGAGCCTCAGCTGAAAAAACACTGCGCCTCGCAGCCCTCTGTGTTCTGCATTTAACAAAACAAATAGTATTTCAATAGTCATCTACTGTTATCTTTGTCATTAAAAGGCAACAATATAGCTAGTAATGGCCTAACAATAAAGCTCATTTATACTACACTAAAATCAAGATAAATTAACTAATTTGCAGAAAAAAAAAATTGCAACAATACTGCATATTGCAGTGTTGAGCCAGTCACTATCATCGTATGGTAAATTCCTTCACCGCGACGGCTCCAGCTCTCTCTGCCCTCTTTTGATTAAAAGTCTAGCAGCACACTTCTGAATATGTTTTTCAATTGACTGTTTCTGCAGAACAGCAAAAAGAGCTTTGTCTAAGCTATAGGAAATAAAATGTTTTTCTGCATCTTTATAGGAGAGCAACAGCTGTACTTTGGCAGTGTTTCTGAAGTGATAAAAAGCTGTTTTGGTCACCATCCTTATATGCAAAGGAAAATTATGGCAGAGGTTAAAACAAAGAGGATTCTCTGGCTTCTTTATAGAGTCCAGACATTACTGGCTGTATGACAACACACCTAATGACTCCCCTTTCCACACTCCCAGGGATTAATCTCAAGAACCAAGGACTTTAGTGACGCCTATGAGTCGATTCACTCCAAGCTGGCCGCTCTCCAGGACCAACTGGTGGTAGCTGGCGGCCTCCAGCCTGACATCCTGGCTAAGAAAAGCCAGTCAGACCAGTTCAGGGTAAGTTTAATCCCAGACTAGACCGGGGCCAAGTCACAGTCAGTTAAACATGTCTGCTGTGTACACTTTCATGTTGTAGCCTCCAGTAGGTTAAGCAGATGAGTTCAGATGTAACTTCTTCGAGGTCACTGTAGATAAAGTGCAAAGATCAGGCATGGAGGCTTTATCATATTCTAAAAAAGACACTAGACTTTGCACATTTGGATCCAACAACATGATTAATGCTGTGTTTTTGACTACACTTACACTACACTTACTACTACACTACATTTACTACAAATCAAGTACACTTTGCATAACAGGCATTTGTGAAAGCATGCAGTAGTGTTGTAATGTGTTTTACTACCTCCAGGCAGCCATTGGTTTCAGCTCATTTCAGTTCACAATGAGAGAGAACGGAACTGCAGAGACTTGAAACTTGAAGTTATTATCGTGTGAACGCTGTTAGTATTAGCGTTGTCAAAGTGATTGACTCATTCATTATAAAAGGCGTTGCTGCAATATCATACTGAATATGGTGGTATTTCCACATTTGATCTTTTTTTTTAAACGTTATTTCCCAGGTGATCCTGAAGGACCTGGAGGACTGTGAAGCCCACATCACAGCACTGGAGACTCTGGTGACGTCCAGTCAGAGCAACAGGACCCAGTTTGAGAGGCTCTGCGCTGACTGGAAACACCTGCACACATCAGCCAGGGTAAGACCCGCAATTAGGGCTGCACCAGCCCGTAATTTCAGGGCTGTTGATTAAAATATTTAATCGCAATTTAAGCACAATTGTCCACAGTTAATCACAATTAATCTGATATTTTTACCTGTTCAAAATGAAATTAAGGAGATTTATCAAGTAATTAATACTCTTATCAACATGGAAGTGGGCAAATATGCTGCTTTATGAAAATGTATGTATATAGTAATTATTGTAAATCAATTAACATCACTGATCAATGGCAGATATTGTCCAGAAACCCTCCCAGGTTCTGACTTTAGCATCAACAATCTGCTCCAATCAGAACAAACTGCAGCCCAACAGGCAACAACAGCTGTCAGTGTGTCAGAGTGCTGACTTGATGACTTGATCCAGACTGACTGGGACTCTCAGAAAGTGGGCATGTCTGTAAAGGGGGGACTGGTGGGGACCCAGAGAACCCATTTACATCTCACAAAAATTCAGCATACAGAAAGTTTAGAGCCTTATTTAAACTTTTGTGATAAGCGAGTATGACCTGGTTGGTACTGATGGATTCCTCAGGTTTATAGGTGTAGGTTTGTTTCTAGTTTCTAGTTTTGAAGGGAGAGGAGGGGGCAGGGAGGGTGGTGCAGGAGGGGGTGGAGGGGAAGGAGAGGTTAGGATGGACTCACAATGGACAGTTATTAAAGAGAGAACTAATGTCGATACAGCAGAACAAGAGAGATTATCTTTTTTTTTTTTTTTTCCTTCATTGTCAAAACCTGGCGCCTACGTAACCCACAATGCATCCTGACCTCTGACAGTTCAGTGGGAGGTTCAGGTGTATATTTGCTAGTTAGCGGCTAATGTAGCACGGCGCCTCTTGCCTGCTACTACAGAGGTCTGGTAAGATCACTTCTGTCGAAAGCAACATTTCTATATTTTTGTACTTTTCAAATTCGTAGTCCTCAGACTCATTTGACACAATTCAGTGACCCATTTGTGCCCAACGACTAGTATGATAGTATGACTAGTATGATATTTAGTATGATAAAGAAAATGTCACAATATTTGTTTTATGTAATTGGTCAGTGTTGAAATTTGGTGTGGACATACTTCAGACAAGTGTTTAACAGTACAACCTTGAATTGTTTACATTGTATGAAAAACACCCTTTTATTCGTCATCAAAGTCAGGATTTTTAAAAAATGAGGGAAAAATGCTAACATTATATGTATTATTTTTTTCCATATGAAATATTGTTTTACACACTTATTCAACTTAGATACCACATACTTGATTTTGCTCCTTGTAGCCTCTGAGATAGAGCAATTTTCTCATCATACTTTATCTAGTATTGGCACATGGGACTACTGTTTTTAGCTCAAATATCATGGAGTCTATTGCAAAAACAGTTCCATGCGTCCAAAAAATTTCAGTTGTCTTCAAAACGGTTTTACTGGATTTCAGATTTTAAAGCCCAGCGAATACTTGCACCAAAGGAAATTGAAATTTTCAGTTGTGGGAACAAATGGGTTAATTTAGTGAGTGTATTAATGGTTTAAAATGCTGACTGGTGTCAACCTCAGTTCATCAGGGCAGAGATGATAAAACACCAGTATACCATGTGGCCTGGAACACACTGTCTAATGTTGACTTGCTGCAGAAGGCAGTGGGTTGGAGGGTGATTATATGTCTGTCCAGGCACTGTCAGACAGTCTGAGCACTCTGTGGTAAATGAAATGTGGCACAAACCCTCCACTTTGCCTGTGAGAACTCAACAAATCAGATTTACTGTGGCGCATAATGCCAGCATGATCCTCCATCCTCTGTACCAAACGACACACTCACTGGACCCTAATCACACTGAAAATGTATGTTCGTTTTTCATCTAATTTATATGAATCTGTAGCTATTACACAAAAAGGATTTGTACTGATGTCGTAGCAAAATAGATTTTAATTTCTGGGCTGTAAATTGGTGCAGCATCTGTTATAGACTTGGAATGTTACTGTTTATAATGAGAGCTGTTGTGGACTTCGCTCATGCATTGCATGAATTTTCCAATGTTTTTTCCCTGCTGATCTTTTTCTTTTGTTGGCAGATGAAGGTGAATGACAGCGAGGGGAACATCGCCGACCATGAAAGCTTCCACGACAGCCTGCTGAACATAGAGAAGTGGCTGATGATCATGAAGCAGAAGCTGGAGTCGTTTTGCAGCCCCTCAGGAGAGTGGAGCGTAGAGGGCCGCCAGCTCGAAGCTCAGGTGTGTGTTGTGTTTGTGTTCCTTCACCTCACAATCAGCATGTTTAGAGGACACTTTAGAGGACCCCTTTTTGGCTTTTTTAGGGGGGTCCAGGGGGTATTTATAGGGAGATAGCAGGTCAGCAGTAGATGTCACATAGAAGTGGTGAATAGTGGTGAATGGTGAGTAGTCATAAAATAATAATGAATAATAATAATAATAAATTGTGAAAGTGTATAAGGGTTTAGAACATTATGAAAGAAGTATATAATGGTCATCCCCATGCTCTATAATGTCTCATTAGTTGTTGCAGCATTTTTTTTTAATGCATTTATTGCAAATTACACATGAATTATACATCGACAATATGTGCAATATACAGTATATTATAACATAATATACTGTATATTGCACATATTATTTTGTATAGTATATATATTTATAAAATTAAAAAAACTGTATTGATATAAATGATCAATAATCCCTCCAAAATACCACATTAAGACACCAAGACCTTGAGGAACACCATAGAAAAAGCCATGCTGGGATTAGGTAAAATCTTCCATCCTGATATACTGTAGGTCATTTCATACCTCGATAGCTACTGTAACCACCATATAGCATGTCTTCTTGAAATTCAGTAAATACATAATCCTAATGAAATGACCACATGGTAAAGCCTGTGTGAATTAAACACTTGAGTATTTTCTCAGTTAATTAACTTGAGTTCAGAATGAACATAACATTATCAACTTTCAAGTGAAATTACAAATGGGAAAATAAATAGTATTATATATATATATTTCCATCTATACACTGACTATCTTTACCTTGTAATCAGGTTAAAACAGTAGTTTGATTTAACCATACTGGGGTATTCCCATAACAAGAATTCTTATCAATTCAGATTTTTTTGAGCATTTTGAGTTAGTATGTTTGAATTTCCTCCTGGGGATGAATAAAGTATCTATCTAGCTATCTATCTAATATCAAATTTAGATTAGTGTTGTTGTTGCTGTAGACCAGGTGTGACTCCGCCCCCCTTGTGTCAATCAAACTGCCTTTCTACCAGCAGACCTCAGCAGTGTTGTCGCTATAATTAGCGACTTTTCAGACCCCTCTAGTGACTCTTTTTCAAAAAAGCGACTAGCGACAAATCTAGTGACTTTTTCTGGTGTTATTGGAGATTTTTGGAGATGAGCAGCAGGAGCTGCCGTGGACCCCTCCCCACCGCAAAGCACTCACAGGCGGCCGCCACGCGCTCGTCAAGTGGCTGGTCTGGCCCAGGGCCTGGTCCTCAGCAGTCCCTCCTAGCTGCAGTCCAAGCAGGAGATGTTCATCCCTCCTCATCCAGACTGCAAATGAATCGCATGAAGCCGCTACTGGCTGGATGTAAATGTAAATTTTTCTTTGTCTTAAATAAACAGCCACAGCCTCAGTCACGTCCTCACCTCGTCCAGCGAGTGTGAGCCTCTCTGGACATCAGCACAGCAGAACCGGGGATACCTTCAGCAGCATCCAGCTGGCTGCTCATCATGTCTCAGTCTAAACTGGACACTAAATACAGAGAGGAGCGGGAATCAAACCCTAAATTTAAACTCCTCTGCATCTGTGATCAATGCTGCTAAGTGCACTAAAACTTCATTTTTTCATCCAAAAGTTTATTTGACAAAGTTTTTTTTGTTTAGTTTATACATTATTTTTATTTTAAATACATAAGTGCACTGCAGTGCAGGCACAAAATGTCGACTGGAGAGACAAACCATAGGTGTTGTTACGGAAGTTAGGGAATGTTATTATTAAGTTATTATTAAGCTGTTATATTTTATCAGATGGAGGGGGGAAAAAAGAAAATCATCCAAACATTTCACCCCACAAAAAAACGCATAAAAAAACCCATATCAGTCGACCTCTAATCGTGATATCACTAGAGATGATTTCATCATATGATTCCACTGAAAGATGATAAATTATGGCCCAGCCCTACTCGTAGTGTGGAAATCCAGACTGGCAGGATCACTGCCCTGCTTTGATTTCACAAAATTGTCATGTATTGTTCTCTGTGAAAGAGCTGATGGCAGCTCAGTGTGACCTGAGGTGATGGTCCCAGTCATGAAAGTTAATGTTAATGTTGGGAATACCAAGGAGTCTTTATGATTCCAGTGTACATTATTACACTGACCCACCTGCAGTCTCATCACCACTGTGGCTTCAGATTCTTTACCTCTGCATTTCATTAACTCAGAGTATTGTTACCTGGCTGTAATCCTGTTCAGGAGCTCTGCTCTTTTAAACCTTAATGGACACCAAGGACACCACAGGTGTGCCAGAGAGGAGAAACCCATTCCATTTGAAAGAAAAATTCATGCTCGTTCGTATCCGGCAAGGAGTGAGAGAGTTTTGCAAAGCTGCGTTCAACAACCTGCAAGCTGCGACTGCTTGTTTGGTCTAAAGCATCTCAGCTGAGCCAGTATTAAACATGAATGTGTAGTTTACTGACAGCATGTTACCAAAGCTATGAGAGTTAACCCCTTGAGTCCAATTGATGTCATTGGATGCAGCCCTTTTCCTGTATCCGAGAGTCACTCATGAATCAGAAGTCAGTTAAACCACATAAAACACAACTTATTCAATTACGTGTGATGGCAAGTATGTCAAATAATATTCCACATTCCACTTAGACGTTTCCTCCTAATGATCATCTTTAAACATTTCCCTCATTATCGACAGTAATCCAGGGAATGTCTTGTTAATAGAAGTGTAAGGTTTTGTTTTTACGATGCAATACTGTCCATGTTTCAGACACGATTCAAGGACGATATTTGGCTCATCTAGAGTGATACGACACAATTCAGCTTTTTATTTCCAAGAATTCAGTGTGATTGTGAAAAAATAGTTTTTCTTGTAAGGAAATCAGGAATAAATTAATTATGGATATAAACAAGTAAACAACAAATAATGGCAAATACATACAGCATTTATTTGAAAATACTAAAAAGTGCAACTTCAGGACCTGCTCAAGTTCTCAGCATACAAGGCAGTGCAATATTTAACATAAAATGAAATAAATCAACCTCTATTCAAGTTAATTGAACAGTGTTTAACCTGCTGCTGCTGCTCATTTTTAAAGCAATGGGTAGAGAAATAATATTTAACAAAAAATAAAATAAAGCAGTGTCTCTTTGGTTGAATGAAGAGTGGTCTCATTTTCAGTCTAAATGATAATAATCCAGTGATCAGGTGTTTGTATGGATCAAAGATTTTGGGACAATCATTCCTATAATAACACTGTTTAAACAAGTTGCTTATGATAATCAAGTAGTCCACTTACAGCATTTGTTTGGGGTCTTTTCATGCATGAAAACATCTGGAAAAAAATATGTAAGACTAATGTTAGTTGAATTTCTTTTACTTCACTTTCTTGATAATTTGCCTCGTCATGACATTGATGCTGTGTCCACAATGTAATAGATTATTTACCTTGCAAACTGATTTTAGATTGATATACATTCCCATGAAGGACAACTTGCTGAGTACCTATTGATGTAGCTGGATCATTTGAATATACGGAAAGCCTAGGTTAGGCATTGACCTTGAATGTTTGAAGTTAGGATAGGTCGTCAGGCAGTCTTTGGGAGATTTTTTGCAATTTGCGTGTTACCCTCCAGATGTGATGTAGGACTGCAGTAAATTAGGGCCACTGACAGCATGTTTTTAGGTAAAATAGACCATAACATGACAGGAAATGTTTGGCTTTCATAGCGGTACGGTGGGTGTGATTAGCTTTAATTTGCTAAGCTGGTAACATATAGTGTGATAAACTGAAGAGTCAGTGGCAGTTTTTACTATTATTTTTAATCAGTTTGTCATAATTGGTAAGCATTTAAGAAATGATTTCATAGTTAAGTTCTCGCCATAGAATGAATGTCTGTTAAATCAGACTTCTACAGACAGGAACATTTTGGTGTATGGCGTGAACCCTGTCTGTCGTTCCAGCCAGATCATCACTGAAAAAATGACCTGGAAAAGTCCTGGAAAATGAGCTCTAGAAAGGAGTGGGAACCCTGTTTTAGTATGAAACTCTTCTTTTCTGATCCCTGTTAAATTTTTGTTACAGCATCATGCTGTTAATACTATCTCAACACTTGATGTTTAAAAGCCCAGTAGCGTGTCAGTGGACAGAATCCACTGTCCACTGACCTTCATTTCCTGACCAGGCTTTTATTGTGAAACAGGCTTTCACAGTTCCCATACTGTGCTTCAGATGGAGCTACTGCCATCTTGTGACAGGTGGCTGGGACAGTAACACACATACAGTACACCCACAGTGACCGAAAGAGGACAATATTGTGGCAGCTGTGGCTCAGAGGTAGAGCGGGTCATGCACCAGTCGGTAGGTTTGATACCTGGTTCGTCCAATCCGTATGTCAAAGTGTCCTTGAGCAATATACGGGACTCCAAATTGCCACCAGCGTGTGAATGAGTATATAGATTAGATTAGATGTGTGAAAGAGTGAATGTTGACAAGCAGTGTAGACAATGGGTGAAGCTTGGTTGGCATGCACATTTTATGACATTATTTATGCGTTTATTTATGCATAGGTGTTGTTTGACACTTGTATAATTATGAAGTGTTTGTTTGCCTTGATAGACACAGAGAGGTTTGAACTTCATGGCAGCTACATCAGGATTGCTGCATGACTGCTGAGCCTCTATAGCAGGGATGTCAGACTGGTTCATCCTGGTCCACATCAGCATTATGGCTGCTCTATATAAATATATCTACTCTTGATCATATTACAAAATTGCCTCTGCATTTGAGTATCATTAGTTTTTGGTATAATTTAGCTCTGAAAGTAGAAGTCTAGGAAAAATAATTGCCAGCAGAAATATTATACAATTTATTTTAAAAATAGTTCAGTAACAAAAACACATGCTTGTGCATCAATATACTTTATATGCATGTATGTGCAAAACAAAAATACTGTATGTGGGTATGTTATTATAACATAAATCCCATGAATTTATGAGATTCAGAAACCCCTCATCATTACTCAAAATAATTCTCTAGTGAATAATAAAGGTCTTTTTTACCATCACACAAATTTTATCAAACAGTTTATTCCATTAACTTAGTTTAGCTTTGTGGTGGGAGTTGAGAGGGGCAGAACTCTAGTCCAATGGATCAATGAGCTCTGATCTAACGTTCAGTCTGTGGCGTATAAACTGTTAGTGATCAACAGCTGATCAGCTGAGATCATGTGGTAGATGACAGTGGTGTGACAGTGTTTTACTGCCTCGTAGTAAAGAAGACATACCGGCTGCTCTCCATCAACCACTAACATGGATCCTCTTTCTGTCCTTCCCTCTGCTCCAACTTTGCTTTTCTTGGACATTTTGGTACTATTCATATTTTTTTTTACGACCCCATCACTCGGCTAGAGTGCCGCTGCTGGAAACCGCTGATACTGAGATGCTTCAGTGCGCATGTAACAAAATGGAGATGTAGTGTGTAGGGACATGTAGTTTAAGGACACCACACTTCTGTAAAGCAGCATAGCATTGTGTAATACGCTTAATATATCCTGTGCAAGACCTTGTGGGCCACATAAAATGAGGTGCGGGGCCGGATTTGGCCCGCAGGCCTTGAGTTTGACGTATGTGGTCTATAGCATTTGACCTCCTCTCTCTAACCACCATGTTAACCACTGTCTTTGTCCACAGAGAGCTCTGGGAGAGTTCCCAGAGAAGGAGCTTCAGCTGCAGCAGATGGAGGTCCAGGGTCAGGGGGTTTTGGAGAGGACTTCAGAGGAGGGACAGGTCCACATTTTACGGGACATTAAGCGGCTTCGAGAGTCCTGGTTGGCCCTGTACAATATGAGTCTCAATCTTCACAGGTAGATGAAAAAATGGGAGAATGAGTGTTGTTTTTGTTAGTTTGGTTTGCTTAATGTGTGGTAAGTAAGACGATCACAACACAACTCTTCTCACTGGTCCCGGGGTCTCCAGCCTTTTTTCCTCTGAGAGCTAATCTGGCAAAATGAAAGGAGCTGAGAGCTAATCTTAGCACCAAGTTGCACATCAACAATAGCAGACATGATTTCTGTCCTACTTTTACGGTCCTTGAAAAACGTTTCTGCCACCGCAGTCGTCGCCACTATTACAATCCCACCGTAGACAAAGAGCTTTTTGGGTTTTGTTAGGAAGTGTGCCACTAAGCAAAGTCTCTGATGCTGCATCGGCCTTGGTCAGTTTATACAATAATAGCGTGATAACGCAGATTCATTTTAACACCACTCTTTCTTTAACCCATTAAAGCAACTTACATTTTTTAGGTTGTAGCAGGCAGAGAAGATATTGGTATCATATGAAACTAGAAAACCTGAGGTCAAAGGGGTCCCTTGACCTCTGACCTCCAGATGTGTGAATTTAAATGGGTTCTCTGGGTCCCCACCAGTCCCCCCTTTACAGACATGCCCACTTTCTGATAGTCCCAGTCAGTCTGGATCAAGTCCTAGTCAAGTCAGCACTCTGACACACTGACAGCTGTTGTTGCCTGTTGGGCTGCAGTTTGTTCTGATTGGAGCAGATTGTTGATGCTAAAGTCAGAACCTGGGAGGGTTTCTGGTCAATATCTGCCATTGATTGGTGTTAATTGATTTCCAATAATAAATATCAACATACATTTGCATACAGCAGCATATTTGTCCACTAACGTGTTGATAAGAGTGTTTAATACTTGACAAATCTCCCTTTAAGGTACATTCTCATTGGATAAAAACATGTGATCAATTTGCAATTAATTGCAATTAACTATGGACAATTCCACAATTAATCATGATTAAATATTTTTAATTGATTAACAGTCCTAATATTTATAGATCCTGGATTTTTTTTAATGGGGGAGAAAGAGTAGATGTAATTTGAAGAGTTTAAGTAATTTACGGAACAACCACACCAGAAAAAAATAGTATTTCTATATAAACATGTCTGGGGGGAATATTTAAGCAATTTCCGTAATAGATTGACACAAATTATGCCAGTAAAAAGTATACAAAAATACCTCAAAATATCAAGAAACCTATGTGCAACCTTCCATGAAAAAATGCCAAACTTTGTCCTTTCAGTCTACACAAAACCACAACTTAGTGTAGTATCTCTGAATGTCTGAACTTTGTCTTAATCTTTCCTAGATTTACCCTAGATTGCCAGTGTGTGTGTGTCACAATTTCTCCAGCATTTATTTGAGAGCGTAGGACACATTTTGGCCACTATGTCTGGTGTCCTAAAGAATCTCAAGATCAATTTCCATTTAAATTCTCTCCACGTGTTTGCGTCTCACTAGGTGTAACAAATCTCCCTTTAAGGTTGGTTTTGAACACTTCAAAAATATGCAATTAATTTGCAATTAATCACAATTAAGTATGAACAATCATGTGATTAATGGTGATTAAATGTTTTTAATCGATTGACAGCCCTCCTTTTTGTTTTCAGCTGCTTCACCTTCTCTATTCGTAGACTGCTAGTAGCCAGAAAGTCCCTTGAAGAGTTGCTGTGGACTTTTTTTTTGCATTTGCATTTACATTTGCATTTGCTAGCCTGCTAACATAGCCTAGTGTTACAGCATCACTGATGTAAGCAGCCAACAGCTGACTGGAAAATAATGGCGGTGTCTGTGAATTTGATTGGATAGAAATTTAAAGAGGTTGACAAGTAACTTCATGTCATCAAATTCATGTAGATATTCTTTCATTCAGCGGACCCCACAGAAACAGGTACCAGTAGCTACCAGTAGCTCAGCTACATGTTATAGTCTACACCCACCGTATAGCTGAAGCAGATCAACAGCAGCATTATCAGTCCTTCATCAGTGTCTACCAGTGATAGGTGTATGTTACAGTAAGAGATGTAAACAATGAGCAATTACACATTTCAACATTGAAAATAACTGAAATAATACTAACTGCTCAGCATCAAAAGTAATAACCTAATGGGTTACATTACTCATTACTTTACGATTTTACTTTACTCATTACTCAGCTCAGCTGTCATTTAAACAATGTTAAACCCTGCACACCCACACATCACATCTTCAGTACTAAGTGTGTACTTTCTACACATGTAGAAATAGAAAACAGGACTGCTGTTTATTGAGCAGGCAGCCCGACAATTTGGAGGGATTTACTGATCATCCAGCAGCCAGGGTTGGCTGAGCCGCTGAGCTCTGTGTGCCAGCTAAGATCACACATTTAAAGAAGACAGCTTTGCAATTATTAGTCATTTAACATTTCCTACATGTTTCTACATGTTTGTAATATTCTTTCATCTTTGATATCACCTGTTACTGCTACTTCCTCTGGGACAAGACATGATGGGATGTTGACTGTTAAATGACATTAAAAGAAGTGAAAAGAGAAATGTTAAGGCATGGATCACTCCCAAGCCAAGCTGTTGTCTATACATTACATAGACCCATTTTTGAATCTTAAACATGATATGTTTCATATCAATACAAGGGTCGTCATTCGTTTTTAAAGTTTTTAATGGCATGATTGTCAATCATAAATCCTACATTTTTATTTGTTCTAAATGTACAATATACTAAAAGGATTTTTGACCAGTGATACAACAAATAAACTGCCTACCCCCACTTAAATCATGATTAATCGCAAACTAATTGTATATTTATTTAACTGGTCATAATGTACCATAAAGGGACATTTGTCAAATATTTAATACTCTTATCAACATGGGAGTGGACAAATATGCTGCTTTATGCAAATGTATGTAAATATTTATTAATGGGAATCAATTACCAAGATCAGAGGTCAAGGGACTGCTTTGAAAAGGGCCATGCCAGTTTTTCCTCACCAAAGCTCAGTGTAAGTTTAGAGCGTTGCTGAGCCTCCTTCCCAACAAGCTAGTATGACATGATGCCAGTATCGTCACTCCACCTTTAAAGCTGAGCCCACTACAACCTCAAGGTCACGTTACGGTAATTTGTTAAAGAAATTAGTGGCATTAAAATGAATTTGTGTAAACTCTGACAGCAATAATCAATAGGTGAACTAAATTTAATTAGAGGAGCGTTGCTCGTCTGCTGTTTTACAGTTTCTTGAGGATGTGATGCATTAGGTTTCCTGGTGAGTTATTTCTTAACCTCCCTTTGTGTCTCTTCCAGGCTGCTGAACAGCTCCACACAGCAGACAGAGTCTGACTCGTGGAGTGTCAGAGGCCTTTCTGTAGACAGCACATCCATAACAACAGAGCTCAGTGTGGGGGAGGGAGGCAGTCAGGGCAGGGCAGGAGGCTCCAGGAGCCAGAGAGGCCAACAACAAGACAAGCCGGCGGAGATGTATGGAGCCATGGCTAGCTCTGGGCCTGGAAGAGGAGCGAGCCTGGAGGGAGAGGGAGGAGAGGGGCAGATGACAGGGCAGGGCGGTTGGATCCAGGGCCATGGTGATGGTCACCTCATTCTGGCTGGACAAGATGATAAACATCTCAGCCCATCAAGGACAGACAAGGACAGTGGACGCTCCTTTAAAGGAGACAAAGTAGATTCCTCTGCTTGGAGTTTTTTCAGCAGAGCGGTCCAAGAGTCCAGCAAAGATGGAAGTCCAGACAGTGATAAATCAACAGGGGGCAGCAGCAGAGACGGAGGGGGAACAGCAATAACCACAAAGGTCAGCTATGTTGAAGGGCAAACAATGAGCTCTGGTGAAGGCAGCATGGAGGCAGGGGAAGGCCTTAGTCCAGGAGGAGGAGCATTCATGCTGTTCAGAAGGGACCCAACCAAGCAGACATCATCAACACCAACGCAACTCACCATGGTAATGTTGTGCAGTGTTCATACTTCCTGCCTGCTTGGTTTACTTTGTAGAGTAGAAATCTGGAGCGTCTCAGGGGTTCAGGTGTTCAAGTTTACTTACAATGACAAACTCAGTGTTGTGTCTCCTGCCATAAAGGGAAAATTCAGGTGTTTTGCAGTGGGGTTGTATGAGGTAGTTAGTGTATTACCTACCGTAGATGACAGTCAGCACACCCCCAGTTTGGAGGAACAGACAATGTACTGCTGTGGACGGAAGCAGCAGCAAAACAGATGTTACACAAGTAAAAGAAAGGCTTATCTAAAAAAAATCAATATCCGTTTATGTGTATTTAGAATATTTTCACCGCTTTACCTTCTGAAGGGAACTGAAGTGAATCCATTTATGCCCTCACCAAACCCACCAGACTCTATTGATCTAAACAAATTTTACCGCACAGAACACGAGTTGCTGATCTACTGCTGCCTCGAATGGTTCATCAAAGTCACACAGTAACACAAACCAACCCGAACGAGGCAGCGGTAGACCAGCAACTCCTGTCTTGTGTGAGGTAAAATTACTGTTTCTGTCAATAGAGTCTGGTGGCTTTTAAGACAGTATAGATCTCAGATTCTGTATAACTGACTGAGACTGTTTAGCCGTCACTGCAAGGTAAAGTAGTGAAAATATTCAGAATATAGCATATTGTTTTAGATGAGCTTCTTTCAGGTGTCTAAAATCTGTTTTGCTGCTGTCCCGTCCACAGCAGTGTATTGCTTTGCTCCGATGCTGGTACTCCTCCTGTTTCTGGGGGCGCATCACTTGTCATACAGTACCTCATACAACCCCACTTCAAAACACCTGAACTATCCCTTTAATGTAGTGCTAAACACCATAATACCATGAGTATTACAGCCTGTTGCAAAACACCTCAGCATAACTGAATCACTGAATTCACAATGCTCTCTTTTATTGATCAAATCAGAACTTTCCAGCAGAGCGGTTTATTGTTTGTACTGATAATTCGACAAAAATATTTTCTTTCCCATGTCAGATGTGGGAAATATCCAGCCTGTCACATCAGATTGACTATGGGGATAAAAAGTGAATTAAAGACCCTGGCTGCCAGTCAAGGCTGAATCACAGATCATGTTTCTTCATGGCCAATACTGTGCCGAAAAAGAGAAAGTTTGACCCTGAAACTGCTCAAACTGCAAGACAGACGACTAGAATATCTGAGCTGTCGGTAATTTATCCAATTATACAGCCAGAGAAGTAATCAGTCGGGCACTTGGGCATCACAAATTAGACATCGACATCAGATGTCTTGACCACAAACCAAAAGTGCTAATGAGGGGAGATTTCGTGAAAAAAGGGCAAAATAAAGTTAGTTGATCGCCTAGCATCCATTCCAGTGATGATGCAGCTGTCCAGGCATCAGTCTTAAGATGTTTACCCTGTCATCTTTCTAGTTTCAGTTGTAGCTCTGAATGGCTGTGTTCAGCTTTGCCCATTTTGCACTTGTCTGGCAGAAGAATTGTCCTTGAAATGAAATCGATAGAAAAACAGAGAGGCACAGAAATGTGGTGACAGATGAGTGCAGTGGCCAGCATTTCTCACTGATGGACTTGTTAACAGTCCACACATCAGCCAAGTAGCCCTATTGCAAACTAAAAAGGGCACAAAATGACTGTTTACTTGTCTTACTTGTTGATGGTGTATGCTGTGCAAGAGTTTTCTGAGTTGTTTGGGGGTCTTATAGGGGGGCACAGGAGAGCACAAATCCAGGAGGAGGGAGTTTGAGGCCTGGCTGTCCAAAGAGAATGAACTCCTCTCAGGGATCCTCAGCACCAAGGGAGTAACACTCGGCGCCAAAGAACTCAAGATCCGACAGGACACGCTCAAGGTGAGCTTCTGTTGACATTGAAGCCCCCCTCCAGCCAGATTTACCTCCTGTTTTTGCTTAATAAATATGGAATATCATAGAAATGCCAAAATACACAAGAGGGGGCTTTAAACCATTTTCCCAGTTTCTCAGACACGCATTCACCAGCTGTTCATCAGCTTTTTGATATGTGCTAAGTGAGCGATGGCAGTGCTGTAATCTGTGATTAGATGAGCAAGTGTGACTTCACATCTTATCAAAGACAACTTCATCAAATACAACAGAAACCACCATTTTAAACCTTCATCTGAATGAAGAAGGAAAGTAAGACTTTGAAAAGGAAGAACAAGTGAAACCGTGCCCAGGCCCTCATTAGTATGTGTGGAGAGGAGGCCATTACGAGGGACCCGAGGTCTAACAGATTAGTTGATTAGATGAGTCTGTCAGAAATGGGGATGCAACACAGCCAAACTGTGCAGTAAAAGAGTAGAGTAAAAGAAAAATAAAGGATAGCAGTGCACCGGGAACAAATTGAGCCACTGACTGACCGGCGTGTGTCGGACCCTATAGTACCTTTGATTCAGCTGTCATTCAGCAGTCAATTGTTGTCTGTCCCACATTCATCCAAAATGTCCCAGTTTGTAAAATACAGTGGAAACACAGTGAATAACCTTATTCCAAAGCCTCACAAGGATCTGAGAAGTTCCAGTTACGACAAGCCCCAGGTTTCCTGGGGTTCTGATTGTTCAGGGATGAACAGTGTGTACCGATTAGGGGTGGGACGGTTCATAAAACTCACGGTTCGGTTTACGGTTTGGGGTCACGGTTTTCAGTTCGGTACAGCGGTAAACAGTGTTTATCGTCAAGCGTCACTGTGTTTAATTAATAAATAAAAAACTAATTATAGGCTCAGACCATCAACAAAAAGTGCAGTTCAGTAATTACTGTGTAGCTTATATGTCTGCCAGACAGCATATTATACCGTGGCTAAAGTGCCCGAATCACATGCTGAAGTCCAGCGTCCTCCAGACTGCAGATTATAGTAATAATAATAATAATAATAAATAATAATCACTGCTGGAATCCAGCGTCCTCCAGACTGCAGATTATAGTAATAATAATACTAATAATAAATAATAATCACTGCTGGAATCCAGCGTCCTCCAGACTGCAGATTATAGTAATAATAATACTAATAATAAATAATAATCACTGCTGGAATCCAGCGTCCTCCAGACTGCAGATTATAGTAATAATAATACTAATAAATAATAATCACTGCTGGAATCCAGCGTCCTCCAGACTGCAGATTATAGTAATAATAATACTAATAATAAATAATAATCACTGCTGAAGTCCAGCGTCCTCCAGACTGCAGATTATAGTAATAATAATACTAATAATAAATAATAATCACATGCTGGAATCCAGCGTCCTCCAGACTGCAGATTATAGTAATAATAATACTAATAATAAATAATAATCACTGCTGGAATCCAGCGTCCTCCAGACTGCAGATTATAGTCATAATAATACTAATAATAAATAATAATCACTGCCGGAATCCAGCGTCCTCCAGACTGCAGATTATAGTAATAATAATACTAATAATAAATAATAATCACTGCTGGAATCCAGCATCCTCCAGACTGCAGATTATAGTAATAATAATACTAATAATAAATAATAATCACTGCTGGAATCCAGCGTCCTCCAGACTGCAGATTATAGTAATAATAATACTAATAATAAATAATAATCACTGCCGGAATCCAGCGTCCTCCAGACTGCAGATTATAGTAATAATAATACTAATAATAAATAATAATCACTGCTGGAATCCAGCGTCCTCCAGACTGCAGATTATAGTAATAATAATACTAATAATAAATAATAATCACTGCTGGAATCCAGCGTCCTCCAGACTGCAGATTATAGTAATAATAATACTAATAATAAATAATAATCACTGCTGGAATCCAGCGTCCTCCAGACTGCAGATTATAGTAATAATAATACTAATAATAAATAATAATCACTGCTGGAATCCAGCGTCCTCCAGACTGCATCAGGCTGCAGGTCTCTGGCTATAAACCTCCCGATGCTTTAGTTGTGTAGTTTGCTCTGAGTCTGCATGTAGAGGCTGATTAACGCTGCTGGGAGAAGGAGTCGCTCTTTCCTCCCCGACTCTCTCCTCCTATCAACGGACACACCGGAGTGATGTCTCCATAAATCATTGATCATATTGGAAGTATTGCTGCTAGCATTAGCCACACGTGTTGCTCAGCGCTGACACACGGTCGACGTTTTATCCTCCACTTTTTTCCCGTCGCCATCATACGTAACACCAAATCCGTAACGCTCCCACACAGCAGAGAGAAACGCCGCCGGTGGATCCTCTACCTGAACTTTATTGTGTCCTCTCTCCATTTCCTGAACCAATCACAGCCGGACTCTGCTCTTCATCAATGTCTCTGAGAAGGAAGGAGGCGGGGTCACGCCTCATCAACGCCTCCTATCTTTGGAGGTAAAACACATGAGCAGTAAAATCTGGTCCACCCTCGCTGAGATTGATCCAATCACGACGCAGGACCTCAGCTTCAGTCCCACTGTCCATGTTATACCTCCTAATCCTGTCCACCGTGTCCCAGCCTCTTTCCACAGGCCTGGATTTCTAGTGGGACAATAAACAGGATGAAAAAAATACACAATAAGCCTCATAGGCAATTTCAAATGAACTTTCAATTGAAGTTATTCATATTCTGTCTTTTGGTGATAATGTTCTCATCTCCAAATGTGTAATGAATTGAAAGTTTTTTTAGTAATGACCACGACTGCCTGTGTTTCCACTCAGCTACTGTATATGTTCACATGTCTGCTGTTTATTCCAGAGGCTGGATTGCCTGAGGATTTGACTTCATCTCTGTGTTACAGAGAAGAATCTAATACACAACAGCGTATTCTTATTTTATGCTTGAGAAAAAGAGTTATCTAGAGGCCTGAAGTATGAAACCACTTCAACATTCCCGGGGTCTCTTTTCATTATCTGGTTTAACTAACACTAACAACCGTGATCTTGCGGTCCTACGACGGTGGTTATCAACTCGGTAAATCAACCCAGGGTTTATCCATCCTGCTCTGAGCGTGTTCACATGAAAGGGGCGGAGTCTGTAGCATCTGACCAATCACAAACATGAACAAGTCTACTGTCAGCAGAGTGGCACATTATACAACCCAAGAGCAAACTGTAATATTAGACAAATATGAAGAAGTTAAACACATAATCAGACTAAAAGCAACACAGTTGAAGCTATAAGCTACCATGGCTAAGAAGTGATCCACCATCGTAGGGTTGAAAACCTGGTTAACCCCTGAAAGTGTTTAAGGATTACTTACTAGACTAATGGGGAAAACAGTTGATTGGTCCAGTATTGAGGGAGAATGCTGCAGCTGCTAATCGGACTATAATGTAATCATTTGGGGCAGCCTGGTACTGTCACTTAATGTCCACACAGAGTGCTTGTTTTGCCACGGACAGGTTCAGATTGTTATAAATGTCTGACAACATTATGTTGTGTAGGACTCCAGAGAGCGTAGCTTAGTGTTACCTACAAGATTTTGAATGTCATGGCTGAATATTTAGATGATTTCAGAGCAAAACTTGGTTAGACTCAGGAGCCTGTTTAGCTGCTGCTGGTTACAGTGTTCTACCCCAGTACTGGACCAATTTCAAACATTACTGTCCCCATTAGTCACTTGGACACAAGAACATGGGAAAATAGGGTCCAAGTTGAAAAATGTCAAAGTTCACCGTCAACTTTCAGTAAAATGATGTAATGTTTAGTGATGATTGTTCCGTGCAATATTCAGAGGCCTATGCAATATTCCTGTGTAGCATATGTTTATATTTTTAGTACAGTGTTATTTTATTTTATTATATATTTTATATTTTTTATTATATTTAACATTTATAGTTACAGTTGTTTTTTATTATTTTTGTTTTAACGTACACTTTTTATACTTGGATCTGTGAGAGCTGATTCTGATGTTTAGCCTCATTACGCTGACCTGTGAGTAACTTAGCATCAAGCTGAAAAACATTTGACCTCTTTTGGTAAAGGTTTCAGCTCTGTTGCACCTAATGTTGCTTGTTCTAGTCCAGTATGCCTAAAACTCTGTGCTGTGTCCCTGTGCAGGCTTTGAGGTTAGGCGTGGCCTGGGGTCAGGAGCAGTTCCAGCTGTTGCTCCAGGAGAGTCAGAGCGGTGAGGCTGGTTCTGGACCAGCAGAAGATATGAGTCTGGAGGAACTTCGGTACCGCTGGATGCTCTACAAGTCCAAACTGAAGGATGTTGGAGACGTCAGGGCCAGGGCCAAGGTGAGAGGACACTGTACAGTCAAAACTGCCTATAGAAAGTGTGTGTGTGCGTGTGTGTGCTGAAGGCCAGCTCCATTTGTTGCCTTTGTACTGTAGTCAACCCCAGAAGTGCACTATACTTTCTTTAGACTTCGTCAGAAATGCTCACCTTGTCTTTCCTCATTGGCCATTGCTCTTTCAAAATGAAAAGGCGGGAACAGTCCTTCATGCAGATGAGCCCGTCCAGCGTGATACAACCCCTTATAAAGCTGTCAAACTTTAGACTTCATTACAGTATATCAACAAGTCAGTTAAACTTCAGGGACATCAATCTGTCCATTTACGAAGCATAAGTGATGGTGAATCAGTTTCAGCTGCTTTGGTGCAAATGAAAGTGACAACAGGTGCAATGGTGAGGCAACAGCAAGACAAACCACAAAAAGGGAATGGTTTTATATGAGGTTGCCACAGACAGTTGCTCTCCCCTGATCCTTCCTGACTAATTATTCTCTAGTTTTGTGTTCTGCTAGTGTCCTTGTCACTACTTGTAGCATGAGGCAGTACCTGCAGCCCAATCAGGTAGCACAGGTAGTCCAGCTCCTCCAGTACAGCAAATCCATATGTGCGGTAGCAAGAAGGTTTGCTGTGTCTCCCAGCACAGAGCATGGGGAGAAACCAGGAGACCGGCCGTTACACCAGGAGGGCTGGACAGGGCCGTAGAAGGGCATCAACCCAGCAGCCGGACCGCTACCTGCTCCTTTGTGTGAGGAGGAATAGAATACAGTAGAGTTTATTGCTATTTGTACAAGTTAAAAACAGGTCCATTGTAATTCTTGTGTGTGTCCCTGAGTCAGTAACAAAACAAACAAACAAAAAAGGTGCATGCAAAAGAAGAAGCTAAATATGTACAGATGAGAAGCTGAATAGATACAGATGGTACACTGTGAGAGGTAAACACATGATAAATAAGCATTATAGAGGCACTAATGAAATGAAGGCAGTAATGAAAACAGAAATATACACACAGATGGTTACATAGGTGTTGCACATGGCTAGTTCTGAGGTAGTGTGGTCTATTGCACATAAATTTAATTGTCCAGAGAGGGGGATTAATTGTTGAGTGTCAGAGTGGGTTGTGGAGTGAGGTATTTTCCCTCTTTAATGTCCTGTGCCACTAGCCTGACAGTGGCTGGAAAGAGGCTGTTGTGGAAGTGGGTCCTATGAGTGCTGATGCTCGCAGGCCTGCGGTGTCTCAGGTTGTAGCCTGAGTCCACCCAGTGGAGCAGAGCGTGGGCTGGGTGCTGCATGCCCTTGAGAAAGCTCTGAGCTTTTCTCCTGCTGCGCTGTTTGAAGATGGAGTCCATGGAAGCGAGGTCAGAGCCGACGACACTCTCTGCAGTTCTGACGACCCGCTGCAGCTTCTTCTTCTCAGCCAGGGTGGTGTTCCCGTACCACACTGTGATCCTGCTGGTGAGGATGCTTTCAACGAGTCCTCTGTAGGCCGGGGTGAGGGGCTGACATTTAAGCCGGCCTTCTTCAACAGCCTGATGAAGTGCAGGCTCTGCTGAGCTCTTTTCACTGTAGCAGCAGTGTTTTTTGCCCAGCTGAGGCTCTCTGTGATGTGAAAGCCTGCAGCAGCTGATAGGATGTTGGATTCACCCTGTAAGTGCACTGTTATTTTTTCACCACCAGGAGGCAGTGTAACATCATTTAGAGCACTGCTTGCACTGTCACGGTTAAAGTTTCCTGTCTGTCACACATCTGTAAACGAGCTGCTGCTCAGTAGACAGACTTACAGCAGACTGCTCTCCAGATGTGGTGAAACCAAATGAAAACGTGTATTCACAATCTTATATGGTGGTGATAAGCAAAACCCACCGGGCTGTGCAACATGACAGTAGTACGACCCTGTATGAGTCAGTAGTCAGCAAGAGCTCCACTGTGCTTTGAATTTAGTACGATGACCCAGTACACCAGGTTAGAGTGTGTAACTCTGTCAACACTGTGAACTGACTGACATTATGTCCTATCTCTACAGAGAGTCCACGCCAAACAAGACGAGTCGACCATTGCCGCAAAGGTGCAAAAGGTAACACAAACTACTTTATATTATATTATAAAAAGATGGGTCGCCACTTACCAGGATCGGACGCTTGATGGGCATGCCGCCAGACACCCGACGGGACGAAGGCTTTCGCTTGTGGGCTGTCTGCTCCCTGCTCACAAATCCGACCAGCATGGCGGCTCATTTGGAAAAAAATTTCTCCGATATTACAAAAGTAGTTTGCTGAAATGTGTTTCTGAAAGGCCTAAATAAGCCATGCAGTTGCTGAATCTCTCTTTATTTTAAATCAACAACAGTTTAAAAGGTTTTCTGGAGTTTCCAGATGTGGCGAGTGGTGCTGGATTCCCCTGATTGGTATAAAGTAGCCTAGACCTCAACTTTATGCAAATGAGGAGCAGCCAACTTGACACTCTGGTCTCTTGAAACGCAACGCTGCACTACCAGAATGGATTACAATGGCAGCTTCTATAGACAGTGATTGAGAAATGTGGAAATGACAGATCGTGTGGACACGTACCATTAGACGGAGAAGTTGTGCTCTTTCTTTTCTCTTTTAAGCTGTGCTGCCTGTCACTGTTCATCCTAAACACCCAGTCCTGCCATTTAGCTCAACGGAACTAGAAACAAGATGTTTTGTTCCTGTGTAGTGGACAAATAGTAAGGGAGGAAGTTTGGGTCTGTCTTAAACATCTGCATTCATTTGACTCGTTGAACTTTCCCAGAGGTCTTTGGGTTGTAGAGAGCCAATCACCTGACCTGACCACCCAGGACTGGAATCAAGTCAGTCAAGCATATCAAACCAGCCCCCCCAACCCACCATTCATTTAGTAAGCAGTGAGCAGATTAAAGCGTGCCACCCTGTTGCCCCTGAGACACCCCAGCTGAAAACAGCCCTTCAAACACTCCTGTATCTACTCACATGGCTTTCCTTCAGCTCTAATCCTCAGGAGTAGTGGATGGAGGGGTGATCGCTCTATTGACTAGATGGTTTGTTGAGTCACTGCATTGTTTTTCTGCTTTTCTAGTGCCGTGAACCAAACAACACCCACCATTGCGCAGCTACCGATGACTTTACCAGATGAACTGATGTGCAGGAAAAACTCTGAATTTAAGTTCCTTATAATTCTCTGAGTCTTAGAAATCAAGGCACAATATGTATTCATCCTAGAATGACAGGCATCTTTGTTTGCATGTCAGCTCAACAGAGTACATCCTGTTTGCTTTGCTTCTGTTGGGCTTCACGTCTTTAAGCTGTCAAACACTCTAACAGCTATGTGGTGCAGTCGCAAGTAGGTTTATCAGCCCTATCTAGTGTTTTAACCTAGCTTAGTGCTCACATGTCCTTTCCTAGCACATAGTGCCAGTGTTCTCATTCTGGGTTACTCCCAGATCAGAGTACTGATATGAACTATTGACGAACTGATACACTGAAAGTTAGTCTTTATTTGAACAAGTAACAAAGCAATAAAATGCACAATAAATTAATGAGTAAAAAATGTGCTGGTGAGATCAAATTTGACTAAGAGACTACAGAAGTAAATATGGCAATCTATCCAATAGTTATTGAGATACACTGTCAGTCTAGTACAACGTGGGAAACCACCAAAAACAAAGACAACTGAAATGCAGTTTGTAATACAGACTTAATAAATGAGGCTGCTAGCTGGACTCAAACTCCCTTCACTATTTACAGCATATGACGAGTCTGAACACTTTGCTAATGCAAATGTTATTGGACTTTAAGTTCACTGGTGTCACCGGTCAGATTTACAGTATGTGTCTTTCTACTATGTTTGTTCAGTCATTCACAGTAAGTTGAGGCAGTGTGTTCTGATTGTAACAAACACACACACACACCTTTGTCCTGTGGGTGTTTATCATATGGAGGTATGATAAGCTAGTTTCACTTCCTTTTCTGTCAATTGTTAACCTTTACTCACACAGTCCAACACACTCTGCATGTTTCTCTCTCTGTCCATGTCCAGTGTTCCTACATTGTTCACTTTGATTTCACTGGAGTTCATGTTTCTTTCCTGTTGCTACCATTTTCCTTCTCTCTGGGAGGTGCAGCCATTATTAAAATAGCTAAAGGGTGCGATGTTAAAGAATGACGCCCATCAAGAGGGGGAGCTCCATCAAATGATTAATATAATCATTGAAGCCTGTTTGACATAGTAACAAGTTGTCTGCAAGACCCATGAAACCAAATCAAAGATAAGGGCCATCAAAGATAAATAACACATTAACACAAATTCATTTTAAGGTCACTAATTTCTTGTGATTTCTAGGTTGTAGCATCTCAGTTTTAAAGCTAGATCTACAATACTGACAACCTACCTGGAAACACACGCCGGTTTCTGTATAATAACATGAATCAAGGCTGCAGAATGTTATTACATGGTTATTTCTTTGGTAATTACATGGTATTACTTGTACTGTATGTTGAGACTATTAGATAAATACAGAGGTCCCTACAATTATTCATATTTCATAATGTCAATATGTCATAAGGCACAGGTTACTTCTAAAGCATAACAGTCATAATGCAGAGGTCTATTTTACCCACACTGGTGTATGTGGGAACCACAGTAGGTATGTTTGTATTAGTACTACAGTGTGATGGATTTGAGCAAGTGATATTCACATGTCAGTCTTCCAGAAAAACAGCCCATCTGTTGACTGATGTATTAGTGTTGGAAGCTGGGACTCAGTGGATTTTATCTTGCAGGCAACTGCTGAGTTTTACATTGAGTTAGTTGAGTGCTCAGAAGGTGAAAGATGGACGTAGGCGGTCGACATGATTCACAGAGAAATGGGAGAGTGTCGGGCCCTGTGCTGAATCAGTTTGCTGTGTTACATGATGTTTCTGACTATGTGGGTGGACTGCTTCTGCTTCTGCTTTCATCTCATCATGTCCTCTACATCCAGACTTTCAATGAACATCTACCCGAGTGTTGATGTGTGTGAAAATGTGTCATTTTAAAAACATTTTTCCAGAGTTTCTGAGCTAATGAATAATCCTCAAATCAACAAAAACATTCCAGAAATGAAGAATTTGCAGCAAAGCCATTGAGGCACATATGATGTGCAGCTAGCAAGTGTCAAAGAAAGAGTGCTGTCTTAAAGCAACAGTGTGTAGGATTTAACGGCATCTAGTGGTGCGGTAGCAGATCGCAAACAACTGAGTACCCCTCCGCTCACTCCTCCCCTTCCAAGACTGAGGTAACGTGAGCTGCTTAGTCCAAAACCGCCCGCTCAGAGGCCGCCTCACCATGACAGCACTAAAAGCAGTGGCAGTCAGATGGCGACTGTCTGTACCACAGTTTTTCACTCTGAAGGTCACATTACTGCAGTTTTACAAGTGTGTCTGTGGTGGCTTTCAGGTAACACAGAAACGTGAAAATCTCCCTCTAGAGCCAGAGTTTGGTTCGTGTGTTCAGGGCTGCTGGTGAAACATGGTAACTCTAACACACTCCCTATGTAGACATGTAGGCTCACTCTAAGCTAACAAAATGCCTTCTAATAGATCCTCCTAAATACTACACACTGGCCCTTTAAGATCATGAACATTGTAGTTTCTGAGCACTTTGTATTCTTTGTTGTTTCATTTCTAAGATGCAAAGAATGAGAAGCCAACTAATTAGTAAAAGCCAGTAGAAGAGAGATGTTAAGGTAAATACGATGCAGCACAATCCCAAAGACAGCCAAAGTTCTGATAGATATCACAATACTGAGATTCAGATTACCTCTAGTCCTAAATCACCAGGGACTGTGGTATGTAACCATGCTGTCCCCTAACAAGCAACAGTATCTGAGAAGTTTTATATGATGTTATTTGTTGTAGAGTGTATGGTCCAGTCCTTCATATCACATTTACCTGTGATAATTACATTCTCTTGGTATTATTTTACTTCAGTTTGGGCTGTTGAATGACAAACACAAGTGTTCAATCAACAGTCAGTACATTTTGTTGATTGATCATAAAATGTGTTCTGATCTTCATCAGTCACAATAGACAAACACAGTCTGCTTAAGCTAATGCTGCACAAAAAATGATATGTTTTCATGTTTTTATTGAACACAACATGTAAGCATTCACAGTGCAGGGTGGAAAAAGTATGTGAACCCCTCAGCTAACGACTTCTCCAGAGCTAACTGGAGTCAGGAGTCAGCCAACCTGGAGTCCAGTCAGTGTGATGAGATTGGAGGTGTTGGTTAAAGCTGCCCTGCCCTATAAAAAACACAGCAGTTTGGAGTTAGCTGTTCTCCAGAAGCGTTGCCTGATGGGAACCATGCCTCGCACTAAAGAGCTCTCAGAAGACCTACGATCAAGACCTGCTGACTGATATGAAGCTGAAAGGCTCACAGAAGTCTCTCTAAAAGCCTTGATGTCCATGTGTCCACGGTGAGACAGATTGTGGACAGAAAAATGAATTCCCAGTTTTATTAAGACATTTTGCAGGAAAACTTCAGACCATCTGTCCTCCAACTGAAGCTCAGCAGAGGATGGTGATGCAACAGGACAACGACCCAAAGCAGAGAAGGAGATCACCAACAGAACGGCTTCAACAGAAGAAAATAGGCCTTCTGGAGCGGCCCAGTCAGAGTCCTGACCTCAACCCAACTGAGATGCTGTGGCAGGACCTCAGGATAGAGATTCACTCCAGACATCCCAAGAATATGACTGAACTGAAGCTGTTTTGGTCCAAAATTCCTCCTGCAGGTCTGATCTGCAACTACAGGAAACGTTTGAGGTTATTGCTGCCAAAGGAGGGTCAACCAGTTATTAAATCCAAAGGTACACATACTTTTTCCACCCTGCACTGTGAATGTTTACATGCTGTGTTCAATAGAAACATGAAAACAACATTTTTGTGTGGTATTAGTTTAAGCAGACTGTGTTTGTCTATTGTTGAGACTTAGATGAAGGTCAGAACACATTTTATGACCAATTTATGCAGAAATCCAAGTAATCCTGAATTTCCTTCCGGGGATTAATAAAGGTTCATTTTATCTTAATGCCAAAGAGTTCACATACTTTTTCTTTGATTCAGTGGATAGCTTCTTTGCACACTTGTTGTGTTGTACTGTTATAATACAATACGTATAACATATTATTATATTTAATATTATACCTGTGCTGTGCTTGGCCTCTGAAAGGCTCTGCGCCCTACCTCGCGGTATGTCTGTACTGTGCAAATACATTATTGAGTTCTCTGTACTTTTAGCCATGATTGTGCTGAACTTTCATAATGCAGTGCAAAACAAGGCCAAAGTGAGAATAACAAAAGCAAAAGCGTTTACTACTTTTAAAGTGTTTTCCACTAACCCCCGTTGCTGCTGTTGTTGCAGAAGCCCAGCTTGTTGCAGCGGGTGTGTCGGCTGGCTCTTCCTCTGTGGTTCCTCCTATTGGCTCTGCTGCTCCTGGCCTTCCTGCTGCCGCTCACGGACGAAAGCAGCAGCTGCTCCCTCTCCAACAACTTCGCCCGATCCTTCAACATCATGCTGCGTTACGACGGACCGCCCCCCACATAGGAATACCTCCATGGATAGAGTAATATCTCCTTTCAGTCTCTATATCAACTTAAGATGCTAGATGTCCTCTGATCATCATGTGTGACTGTAACACACCACAAACAGTTCAGTCTGCAGGCTTACATACAAATCGTATAGGCATTTTAAAAACGACTCCTCTCACTAATAGCTTTGCTGAAATCAGTTAATCCTTTAATATCACCTCTACTGTGGTGGAAGGAAACCATAACCTAGAGGAGCACGCACATATATCAGGTCTGCTGAACCTCACATACTGTTCAGCATCAGCTTCTTTGCAGTTTAAACATCCTCCTCAATTAAATATCAAACTGCCCATCACGAAAAATGAACAAGAGTCCAATAGGACTACAAATCCAATGCTCATTCTACGACGTCCACAGTACTAATACCAGACAGTTTAATCATCCGTTAACCATCTTTCAGCATCGTGCCTTCCCAACCGATTAAATATGGTGGTAAGCTTTTATCTAATGGAAATGAAATTGTCTTCAGTTGAACTTTAATGTGGTAATAGACAAGTTTTCCAAGTGGGAAACGCTATGAAGTCTGAGTTACGCTTTCCACACGGATGGTTGCAGACATGAGCTGACGCAGAATCATGACGAGGAAACCTTTGATATTTTATATTCTCCCAAACTGTAGGGGGCAGTGTATCGAAAACTCCCATCTAGAGCAGGGTTGCTGCCCATCTGCATCTGTCGGATGTGGACGGACAGGTGACCCCACAAAGGGGCGTGTCTGATGGTGTGATGTCCCTTTTGCCGTCGATGATGAATCAAGTATGAATCGAGCGTTATTGTTGGAGCTGCTGTTGCACAAACAACCGGGTGGTTTTCTGTTTTCTCTCAGCCTAGCAGTGACCAACAGCACAGTGCTTTGATAAAGAGTATTAATGAGAAGGCCAGCTGAATGTCTGTTTAGAGCCTTCTCCAGTCCCAGAGCTCTCTCTTTGAGCCTCACTCTTGTTTGACTTCGGTTTTTATCACTCTCCTGATTCACCGTCTTTGCCTCCTCCATCAACGGGGCTCTTTTTCTTTTGCTGGATTGACTTTTCGCAGTAATATTAACAATACAACTTCCTACGTCCGGTCCACTGTCCGTCATTTCCACTGCCTGCTGATAGCTACCGCTAGTTACCGAGACAACAAACATGCCCTCCTCTTCCTGCTTTGGTTGCTCAGTGGTTGACGTACTTCCTTTGTGTCACTTCCCCAGTAGATGGTTTCTTGTTATTACACAAAAGCAACAGATCCCGTTAAAAAAGTTGATGCCGCTAGAGTCTACCAGCTCATCAAGCTTTAGACAAGAAACATAAAAATCATTGACACAAAAAGAAAGCTGTTTAATATTAAATGGCTTCTATAAGTTATTATCAGTTGACTGGGATTCATTCTGGCCTGGTAGTCATTTAAACACAGGTTTTACTATACATGAGTATGTGAGTCGCTGCATACAAATGAGGAACATTATCCAGAAGATCCAAACCAAAGACTACAGCGACAGACCTGGACCTGGCTTTTAATCATACCAGAAAACCAGGGTACCGACACAGGCTCCCCGAGGTGCTGTGGAGCAATGCTGCAGCCAGTGTTGTGCTAATGATATGTAGCGATTTTAAAGTGGTTTGCAAAAACTACAAAGTGCAGCTTTATATTTTATATTGTAATGTTTAATCTTTTTAAAAATGACATTGTGTTTTCCAGTATTTAGTAATGTAAAGTCAATCAGGACTGTCACCGTACGATGTTCATACTGAGAGCAACGTGGCTAATGCTAATCGTTCTGCTGTGACTGAGACTTTCTTACGAAATGATTTTTTAAATTGACCTACATATGTGTGATTCATGGCATAATTCAAACAGGATCAGACAATTATTTCTGCTTCACCTCTCAATTTGACAGTGCTGTGATGGTCAACCCACGACGGCCGTGGACTTGTGGGAAACAATCTTCTTCACAGTAACTGCAGCTAAAAACAGAAACCGTATTACATCCCCGCCTACACAAAAGCAATGAACATACGACTTAATGCAACCCACACCCGATCCCAGACTCGTCACAGTCTGGTCAGAGTTGTTGAACGGTGGTCGATCACGTTGCTCACAGTGTGGACACGTGTGGTTCACTGGCAATCCAGTCAAAGACGGTGCACATGAAGAATCACAAGAGCACGGTGGAATGGGATCTTCACTGATGAAGCCACCTCCTCCTCACCCACTGTCTTCATTTAATGTGACACATTTCCACATGGTAACTACACCCAGTACTCTGAATTATAATTGAGAAGGATAGATTCAGTATTAGCTTGCTATTTGCAGAATGTAGACCTAAAAATGCTCTTTTTAGCGTGTCGGTTAAATATTTGACAGTTCATACTCAAAGGTCTTTTGTATGTTGTATGTAAGCGTCATATGTTTAATCTGTGTCTTTGTCCTGTTAGCACTGACTTCATAGCAGCTCATCTGCTACTGCTGATGCAGGAATAAGGTGTCCATGATCTCAGACTTTAGGGCTGTTTATGTTCTCAGTAGGGTTGAATCCGTTTCCCTTTGTCTTTTCTTTCTTTCTTTCTTTCTTTAACTGTACTGTACAAGCATCTCATGAGAGCTGTTCAACTACTTTCCTGTTCTTTAAGGTGCTACTTGGTTTGAACACTGTGCTCAGTCTTTTTCACATCCTGAAGCACCAGTGAAAACCGTCTGCGTGGGCCCTGACGTTGTCTTGGACCACAGTGTATTCTTGATGCCAGTAACTGTAAACCTTGGCAATCACACCTTTTTTGTGCAAACCCAAAATAACTTTTTTTTATCCCGCCTTCTCCTTCTTTCCAAACCACACACTCCCCTAAAAATACACCAAACACCTCCTCACGCCCTCACACACAGTTACTTTGTGTTTTATTGATTTATCCTGTTACCATGGCAACAGTGACCAAATCAAGGAAATCTAAATCATCTTATACAGCCAGTGTCTTTGTTTGCCACAACTCCACAGCACTCCAGCATGTTTCCAGATGAAGGCTCACAGGTGAAGACACACATGTAAATCTTCACCACGCCGGTGGAGGCGTAGCAGTATAAAACCATCTAACACTGTATTTTAACAGCCATCAGAAAGATATAAAGATAAAAATAAAAGAGAGGGCACTGTTTTATGCTGTTCACATTATAGGTTTATTGGAGAGCGTCCATCCTTTAGATTCAGCTGTAAGGTATGTAACAAACACGAGCTGTCGCTGATCCAGAAATCACATATTCATTTAAATGCACTTCAGATGCAGCCTGCATCAGAGATGAAACTGCATGAACATTTCCTATCACCATTATAGTGAACAAAATGATCAGTGTTATTGCAGGTTGTTCAGAAAGTACTGCCACACACTGAAAGCCCTTCACCAGATTTACTGTTGAAAGCCACAAATGAAATGAGCAGCACCATGCGCTAGTCAGTACCTGATGTAAACTGTCCCTTCAGATTAAGGTAAGATAAGATATTTCTTTATTAGTCCCACAGTGGAGAAATTCACATGTTACAGCAGCAAAGTGGATAGTGCAATAAACAAGCATAGATTTTAAAAAAGTATTAATACAAATAATATATACACAGTAGAAAAGTAAGGCTAAATATGTCCAGCATATTAATAAATAATTGCACAGTTACTATCATTGAACAGATAATGAACAGAATGATTTGTTGTCATGGTAACTTTGCTGTAAAGTAGAAAAACAGCCAGACCTCTATTAACGATTTTACCGTCTGCAATGTTATAGTCAAAATGCTTTCTGCCATTTCTATGGAGGCCCAGTATTCATGTTAAATGATGTTTGCACTGTAGTAGTCGTCGTGGATCCACTGGGCCTCTAACAGGAGACAAAATCAGATTTTTTGCGCAAAAAGGTTTTTAGCTCACGTTTAGCTCAGGTTTTCGTTAAGTCGCTAAATGGATACAGCGAGCGAGCAAGCGAATCCTGAATAGAGCGCAAAAAAATGGCTGATATCCTACGAGTGATGTCACTCTATTACATTAAAAAGAGTGATATTGATTAACTGTCAGTTACTGTTAGTGTTGATTTTGACCAGTGAAAATTGGTTGCAGGTGCACGAAACTTTGCGTAAATAGAACCAGGGTGAGCGATTTTTCGGACAAGCGACAGCCTGTTCTCTGAGGCACGGAGCAGGTTCGGACATTTTCTTTAGGAAAAACAGTCTTCTTCTTCTTCTTCTCTAATTACTGGCTGATTGCAGCCATGCAGCCCATAGCACCAACATCTGACCAGACTACACTGTAGCTGAGTTTATTCTCTTTCTTTTCTTTTTTTTTTTGTGACATTTCAAACGCTTAGCTTGATGGTTGAACACACACACACTCATTTTTTCTACTATAATGTGAACACAGCTTTATCCAGTCACACCCCGTCTGGGTGGAGACTGATCGTCTGGTAAAGGGCAGGAAGTGAACCGTCCTCTAGTCACTCTGTCACACCATGGCCACGGGTAAAACTGTGTGATTGGTGTCTGTCTCAAACATAGCTCTGGCCAACACTGGTTACCGTGGTTTCTGTTTTGTTTTGGTTTCTAGTAAAATCATCTTCACAACATAAAATAATCCCGTATATGGTCAGACTAGTGAGGACTAGTCAGACTGTAGCGTTCGAACTGATGAAGCCACTTGGATAAGGGGCGAAACGTCTTCAGAGACAAATCTAAGTCCAGTTGCCCTCGACTCAGTTGTTGCCAGAATCCCGTATATGGGAAACATGGAGTTAACACACCTTCACTAACAACCCCACTGGTGTGTTCAGCAAACCATGATTTATTTAGCTGATGACCTCTCATGTGTAAATATGCTGCATCACATATTATTAAGATATTAACATTATTAATGGCCTTAAAACTTTATGTATAACATCCAGCTAATCCACTCGACTCAGTGCCATAACCACCTGTATTTATCCAGTATGTAGCTTTATAAAGCACTAAACCAATGTACTGTATAACAGTTATATATAACCAAGTTGAATATATGCTTTAGTTATGAGCGTTAATGCTGCATCATACAGTAAACTGCTTATTGCACTGTCCTCTATTATGCATGTGTTGCTTCGAAGCCTATGCAATGCCCGGCTCCTCCCCTGCGTTGTGTCCATTGATACCTTATGCAACAGATGAAATGACTTTAATCCTGAGCTCAGCTGGTCCTTTACGCACAGTAGTGTGACAAACATGCAGAAGAAAAGCTGCCAGGGTAGTTTGAGTATGCCAGTGTCAGCTCTCAGATCGAGGTGTTCATTGTAATAATATGCAGGTAATGATTGACTAGCAAGAGCTCTTTTTGTAAAACCATACAGTTTTATTTTATTGTTTCAAAACAGAGAAGAAAAGCATCATATTATTTAAGAGAGCTTGTATTTAACCAGTGTTTTTTATTCTGATGAAATAAAAATGCAGTTTGGATATTCTGTGCTGGAATCATGTTTTTGGATGTTTGTGAGTTGTTTTAGATTTTAAGATTAGGATTTTTTGGAGCTCCTGTTTTCCACCACTTTCATACAACATAAGAGGATGAGAAACCTTTCGAATCACTCGTCACTTTGCATGGATTGCCAGCAGTTTCTATCTACTTCCTCTCTTTGTGTGTAGCTAGGCTAAGTGTGTAAGCGTAGTTGCTAATGCAGTGCCTGTTCAGAGCGAGATGATCGTTTGGCCCCCAGAAGTGCTGCTTGTCAAGAACCACTCATCACTTGTTGACTCCAGGGTAGCGAAGAAGAGCTGTGACGTTATGCATCCAGCAGCCGAAGTGAATGAGCCACGGCTGTAAAGGCCTGCCGAGGACGATACGTTTGACTAAAGGCCCAGACACAACAATCCAACATTCAAAGAACCAACGGCAACAAAAGTCAACTGTTTCATGGCCTTTATCTTGGACAACAAGCTGAACTTGAACACACCACAAAGATTACAGCTGACAGTTGGCATGACCGTCCTGCGCCCAGCAGGTGGCGGTAGTCTGTATTCACCATTCAAAAAGGGGAAAGGCATTATAACTCCAAGAATCAAAAAATGACAGAGTCACAAACCAGAGCTTGGTCAGTGTTGGAGATTGTGTGGTAACATGTCTGCTGGTCATTTTCACATCTTCTGGGAACGCCCTAATGTTTCCTCCTACTGGACGGACGTCGTTACTGCTATCAGATCAATAATTAACATCAAGCTGGATTTTAACTTCAGTGTCATATATTTGGGTAATGTGCCAACCGAGCTGAAAAAACAGGACAGATACTTGCTACAAATACTTTTAGCGGGCAGTAAAAAAGCAATAACTAGGAAGTGGTTGAATAAGGACCCAACGATCTTGGAGAGGAAGGAAATAGTTCAGGAAATCTGCAGTATGGACCTATTGACTTTCTCCTTGAGACACGACCACAGAAAAGGAGAAAAATACTGGAAATCATACTGGAACCTGACATGAAGCAAGGGGAGAGTATCCCTCTCCCCTTGCTTCATGTCAGGTTCCAGTATGATGCTCCATGGGATGGAGGACTTGGCTTGGGGGTCGGACTGAGGGGACATCTGAGACTATTAAAGACATTCAGAGATGCAGTGGACCACAGATTTATAATTGTTGTGTCACCTGGCCCCTAACCATCACTATGATTCTATGTAAACCTCAACACACTCACAACGACTGACTGTCTCCTGTTGTTGCCTTTTATTTTGTTGTTGTTGTCTCTTAACTAAAAAACTAAAAATTTAATATTAACTAGAAAAGCACTCGGAGAGCGCAGACCTCCACCAAGAAGGTAGAAATCTCTACCTCTAGTATTAAATGCACAGTAGGCCAAAATGTAAGAGTGCCCCCATTTGTTTTATATAAATTGCTATAAAATCCACCATCTGGATCAGATCTGGATCAGCCTTTGGGATTTGATAGAAGTCCACATTGTAAATCCCTGAGTCAAATTTCATTTCATTTGGGCAACAATTACCAGAGATATTGAGAAACAAGCTTTTGAGTCCCATTTACCCCAATGTTAACGAAAAGTTCAAAGTGATCCAGAATCCAGGATTTCTTCCGGATCACCCCCAAAATTAAATCAGTTCTTCCTTTTCACATTTTCGACACACCCTGAAAATTTCATCAAAATCCATCCTTAAGTTTTTGAGTTATCTTGAACACAGACAAACAGATAAACGCCGGCAAAAACATCACCTCCTTGGCGGAGGTAATATCCAAAAAACAAAAAAGGAAACAGGAAGACAGAGGTATAGATAGATAGATATATAAGATGTTGTTAAATGTACATGAAATAAAGTGGCATCTGCCGACCATTTTCACACCGCTCTCACCCTCATTTAGCTTCACTCCAGACGGACATGAGGCTGTGAAAATATCTGCTGGAAAGCTCAGATCAGATCAGATGAGGATGAAGATGAAGATGAGAAGACTTCTGCATGATTCCTCTCAACTTTACTCGGTTTGCTTTCCTCATGTCTGTTTCCCTTCTTGTGCACTAATTCTTTTAAGCTGAACAGCCAATCAGAGGGATTTCTCTCACCGATGGGCGGGGCTACTGATTCAACATGCTGAATCAGCTGAAAACCTCCACCATGGGCAGACTAGAGCCAGGACACACTGCGAATCTAGGCTGACCGACGCTAACAGACGGACCCAAACTGTCCGACCGTCGGCTTAGTGTGTCAGGGCCATAAGACCGCCCTGCTTATTATTAATATTTGAAGTATCAGGTGTCCAAACTTGGACGCTGCATTTCCTCGGGTCCCCAGCAGTACACCTGCCAAGTGTGACTAGATGGACGGTTCTCAGGATATACGAAGGACACGCAGACTCCTGGATTCCTAGTTTATCTACACTGAACACACAGCAATGAAATTCAGTTTGTGAACTTTCCAGTATGGTGGAGTCCTCCGAGATGGACTAACATCTGTCTGCTTTTGGACAAAATGTAGAATAATACCAGCCTCATCCTTTAACATCAGCATACAGTACAGTGTAGAAGTGGACACAGTACTCAAGTACTCGTTGTACAATTACACACACTAAGCATGTTATTTGATGTATCCTGTTACTATCTCCTGCTACCACTTTATCCAGAGACATTATCACACTCATCTGGTGTGTGTGTGTGTGCGTGTGTGTGTGTGTGTGTGTGCGTGTGTGTGTGTGTGTGTGTGTGTGTGTGTGTGTGTGTGGCGTGCGTGTGTGCGTGCATGTGTGCGTGTCCTCCTACGCTGCTCCCACCTCGTCCTCCCAGCCAGGCCCACCGAGCTGTGCTGCAATCTGGAGCTCACACTCTGCCAAACACACAGCAGAAACACCAGAACAGCCTGTCTCCCAGAGAAGGTTCCAGTCCTCGTCAGTCTGCAGCATTTTAGACAAAAAATGTAGAAAAAAATCTTTGTTCTAACTCTAAAGGCCTTTCCACACCAACTCCATATATTTTGTGTGTTTTTTTTAATCTGTCGTCGGATAAAAACACAGAAACCTTACACACTGGTGAGTCTGATGTGTTTATTATTCTATATGTTACAAACATTTGCAATACAAGACATAACTGTATTATTTCCGTCGTTACAACAGACAGCACTCGTCCCAAATGGGGCTGAAGAATTAATGACATTAGCAAAGCTGTCATTTAGCTGCCTGGAGCTCAATCACTGTCTAATCTTCCCTACAGCCTTTGGTTTGCAACCATCCCTGAAGTTCAACATTGGAGAAACACACTCGTCTGCTGTCGTTCTGTGAGGAGGAGATACATGTTGGAGCTGTTTTATGAGTCAGGTTTGGTGCCATTGTGCCTGTACAGACTGTATCCAAAGACAGCACAGACATGCTGAGTGGCTGGATACAGTTTTATTCATAAAGCAGCTTCCCTTCAAAGATTCTCTTCAGTCTCTTTATGTATGTATTAATAAGCAATGCAATGTTGAATCCTCTAGGAGTTTCAGGAAGTCCCTACCTGTAAAGTGCCTAAAATGGTGTATTGTCATATTGTGAAATTTACTGGAAATGACATACAGTGCATCTCCCTCCAGCCAGCTGCCATCTTATTTAGGTTTTTCTAGTCCAAATTACATCTCATCTTTTTGAAAATGTGCACCTACTGTAATCTGTATCTGTGAGAACAGATGGCTGCTGAGTCCAGGCCCGCTGGTAAAGTAGGGTAGATAAATTTGGTGGTCCGCCTGCAGCCGGTGGTGCTGATCAGAGGCTGGCGTCCAGTGTGGGAGGTGCATGGTGAGCCTTCAGCTGCTGCAGGTGATTTATCATTCAGCCTTAAGTAATCGCTCCTGAATTATAGAGTTGCATCTTTTTTATTTTTAGTACTACACATGCAGGTCTACTATTTATGATGCCTCATCTGTTGATATTCACATAGGCACTTCATTCAGACATACACGCTCCCCATCAATCAGGAGGTCTGTAGTTGAATTCCTGTCCTTGTCAAGCAGTCTAAAAACATCGTATTTGTTGATGGGAAGCCAGTGAGGGATCATGTCCTTGCTACTGCAGGAGTAACTGGCATCTGACTGACAATGAGTATGGATCTATTTATGTAACACATATTAAAGCAAGAGTTACAATGTGCTTACAAAAAGTATTAAATCATCATAAAACAGGATCGTAACAATCACAAGAGCAACGACATGGAGTTTAAATCTAAATATATATATATATATATAACATCAAGGAAACAAAGCGGAGAATGAGTCAAGCAAAGTGAGAGAACAGCAGTTGATCTCATAGCTGGAGGGTTTTGAGGTGGAGGCAGTAAATGCTCGGCCATCTTCATTTTAAAGGTCCAGTAGACACAGGTTAGTCTGTTTGAGAGACTTTAGAGGTGAAATATGTCACCTTTCTGCATTAAAATGTCTAAAAATGACATTTACTGAGCATTCTGTCGTCAAAGCTGCCACCACGATGTGCAACGTACGGGTGAACAAAACGCCCCACGAAAAGACGAGCGCTAAAATGAGGGTACGTGTTGATGTGGCATTTCCAAGATGGAGAGTGTTGTGACAAGCTAGGACTACAGAAAGACGCTGATCTCACCCTTTCACAGTGTTTTCACTTCATCCAATTTGATTCTACATTGTTGGTGTAAAAATGTCTTATTCAGTGTTCGGCTGTACTTAGCTCCACCCTCTCGTGTCATTCCTGGCTGCAAAAGAACAACATGGCGACAGCCAAAACGCCAAACTCGAGGCTTCAAAACGTCAGTCCACAAACCAACAGGTGACATCACGGTGGCCACAGTGATTTTTATCAGATGACGGATTTTAAAAACTTGAAAATACAGACGTGGTGTGCGAAGGCCTTCAGTCTGTCGACGGACAGGAGCAGATGCTCAATAAGAGCAGAATCCAGACGGCGTTTCGCTGTAAACGGCGGGAGGACTCGGGCTGAGCTGCTGCTCATTTGAAAGTGAAATGAGTAGCCTGAGGTTATAGCAGAGGTTATGAAAAAGACAACAACGTCATTATCATATCACCTCATCATGATCATGGTTTTACTAGTGCTGCTAGTAAATAAGTCAAACACACTGTACTGGTATTGTTGATTTCCAGGCCGGTGCTACTGACGCTTCGTCCAGCACACAGTTTCATGTTTCAGATTCAGAGACTCGCTGAGCGTCCAGGTCTGCTGCACTCTGGTTAACTGCATGATGAGACAAACTGAATCAGCCTTGTGTTTGTGCAGTCAAGTGTTGACTTGTCCTTCCTCTAACTGTGTGTGTGTGTGTGTGTGTGTGTGTGTGTGCGTGCGTGCGTGTGTGTGTGTGTGTGTGTGTGTGTGTGTGTGTGTGTGTGTGTGTGTGTGTGTGTGTGTGTGTGTGTGTGTGTGTGTGTGTGTGTGTGTGTGTGTGTGTGTTCAGGCCGTCTCACAGCAGATGGACAGGGACATGGACACTGTGGCTGTGACAGGAAGGAGACGACTGTTAGTGTGTTGAGTGTTTCTAACTGCATTAACCTGTTTCTAACTTCTAACTTGTCAGATTTTGGTTTCTTGTGATTTTTGTGTTTAGGACTTTAATTTGAAAGTGTGCTGTAAATAATTTTACTGGCTACCAGGCATCAACTCACACTAAATATTCATGTAGTACAGTTGGTGTCACCAAGATCCATTTTGGAGTAATGGCTTTCGTTAGGTCTCTACAGGCTGACCAAACATTTCTATCGTTCTAAATGATGGGATGTCGTCATCTTCTACAATGTACCGCATTAGCTGAGCTCCTCGGTTTATCTCTGAAATTGTGCGAGACCTGCTGGGAGTTTGTCAACGCAGAGCCGAAGTGAAACCAGAGGCCTGCACTGTGAAGCAGGATTTGTGGTTAGCGAGGTAATGTCAGGTTTTCTGTCCGACGACCAGTAGATCGTAACTGATGCTGAGCACCTAACCGGCTCCGGAGCAGGTTAAGGTCCAGATATGAGATCACTTCTATAAAAGCACCACCTACTGACCAATCAGAGCTCTGCACGCAGATTACAAAAATACGAAGAAGTTACAGTCGTAATCCAGACTAAAATCAACCCTGTCTAAGGGACAAATGCAGGAAGGACAGCTGACTGGATGCTGTGGGTCTCCACCGCTTTGAATTATGTTTTTATATTTAACGTTGACTTGCTCTCTCTGGTTGTTTCCCTCCAGCAGTTGAGAAAAGGCTGAAATACTCACACATGCCACATCATTGCTAAACAGTAAAAGAAGTATAATCGGTTTATCTATTATGTTTTGATATCTATTTATACAGTGATGCCCCATCTAGACGACTACATCTGACTTTTGAGTGTCCTGTTAAATTGAGTCTGTTAATGTATGCATTCACAGTAATTATATATGTATAGATCGATAGATAGATAGATAGATCGATAGATAGATCGATAGATAGATAGATAGATAGATAGATAGATAGATAGATAGATAGATTGTCTCTGGGTGTGATGGAGACGTCCCCTGACGATACTGTTATTACGGACAGAGACCTTAATGCCTTCATATACTGACTATTTCATGAGTTATTGCTCACTTCCTGTTTACGTCTTCACTGCCAACTCTGTCACAGCCAAATGTTGTGCAGTGAACATGATGTTCCCGACAAAACTGCAGAAATGTTCAAGCGCTCACTCAGTACCAGAAGAATGTGATAAGTTTATTCTGAATTGTGACTCATGAGCAAGTCAGTTACTGTAAATAAAGCATGTTCTCACTGATGGGAGGGTCCATCAACAACATGGCTGCCTCCCCCACACTTCAGAGAACAGCCCTCCACACCATGACGCTGGATGGCGTTGCGTCATGGATGTCCAGCAACACATGTCAATTTACGCTCTAGTCTTTTCAAAATAAACTACTGTAGTTACGTTTAGGAATACCTCAACTTGGTTGGGATTAGGCAAAAAACTACGTATTAAGATTTAGGAAAAGATTGTGGTTTGGGTTCAATTAACACTGGAAGAGACCAAACTTATGTACTGAAGTCACATGACAAATAAATCAACTTTGATTTCTGGTTTCACACAGGACACAAACAGCCGTCTCCTTGGCAACAGTCCTGTTTTCTGACCCACCCACCCGTCCGGCCTCTTTCCTGATCTTGATTTTTTTATGCTAACCATCACGCTAAAAATGAGAAATTCATGTCTAGGTACACGAATCAGTACATTATGTTTGTGACTATTTCATGAACTGCTGTGTGACTGAGCTGCAAGTACAGCAGCACAGAGTTCAGCTGTGGATCATGACGTAAAAGTGCAGAACTTTGCATTGTGAAATACTGAGACGACCTTCTACGTGGGTCACAAGTGTTTTAAGAATCGACATTAAAACCTCCTGGTTCAGGTCCTCCTGGCTCCTGCTGACTGTTTTGCAGCTTGCAGCTATCGTTCTCCCTCCCTGTTATTATACGTAACAAATAACGGTCTCGGCCCTGACACACTATAATGAGGCTGCAGTCGGCCTCCTCTCATCTGAGGCATTCTCTGCATTCCCTACGAGCAACTACAAGGCTGATGCACTGACAGATAGAGGCCACGCTCCCCAACAGGTTCAATGAACCCAATAACAGGATGTGATTATAAGAGATTGAGCCCCATCAGAGACGACAGCAGTGGGATAACATGCAGAAGCATCTTTAGCGCTGCGACTGGAGGAGCTGACGTCGTGTGCTGGTTATGATCAATAGAAAGATTGGTCCAGTGGAAGTACTGCTTGTGATTTGATTATTTGCTGAACAGCTGGGTACAGTGACATGTGACAGATGGCTTTTAAACAGATTAGACTACTCTAGATGGTATCAGATGGTCAGTTTCTGATTTTAACTTACTAAAGATTAGGATCGACTTCAAGGTTGATTTACCTCAGTGGTTTTTACCTAAAAGCATGTTTTTGTCAGTAGGAGGATGATCATTTTGCTCTCTGAAATACTTACGCAACATCTGCCTGTGCTTTATGTTGCGTGGGCCGGGCGCACTGACTCTGCTGTTTAAAAGATAGCATCGGAGAGGGAGAAAATAACCTGCCAACTCTTCCACTGGGTTAATGTGGGTCAGTATGCAGTGCCTCTGTCGTCTCATCTGGGTTTATTTATAGGAATCCCAGACTGTGGATTAGCCTGTGTGGGTTAACAGAGTGTAGGCCAGTCCTTGAAAAGTTTTAGAAAAATAAATGATCTTGTTTTTAATTATCTGGCATTCAGTTCTTAGACGTCTCCTTTTTATTATGTAATGTCAGGTTTCATAATGTTGTATAATATACATAATCTGTTAGAAATGCAAATGACCTCACTTCAGTAGGCTTTTTGTGAACCTTGTTTAAATCGTTTAAATATCACATAGTTCAACATTTTGGGAAATAGGCTGACCAGCTTCCTTTCTTCAGTCGGGACGCTCAGCACAACTTTCAACGACGTCTTTTTCCTGTGTTTTCCTACGAATGTCTAGCAACACGTGATGCATGTGTGTAGTTAAGTTTAGGAATAGATCAATGTGGTGGGGTTTAGGCAACAAAACGACTTAGTTAGCAACAGGAAAATATTGTGGTTCGTGTTAAAATAAATAACTTAAGTGTGAAAGTTACGTGACAACTAAATTAACTTTGACTTCTGGTTTCACATGAACAGCAGTCTCCTGGGTGAAAGGCGGGTGTTTTCGTCCCACCCATCCACCCCAACCTCCTCCCTACACGATATTCACCGCTAGTTATATTTCCTGTTTCACGATTACGTGGATTACAAATGAACTGATTTTGTGCTGAACATCATGAAAAAAATGTGAAATTCCTCTTCGTACGTGAATCAGCTCATTAAATCTCGTGACTCGTTTAAGAGCTGCTGTGCGATTAGGACGGACGTGGTCAGCTTAGTTTACCATGACTGGAAACGGGGAAACAGCTGAGGTAAAAATACATACTACCATCAACTCATCTTTGCTTAATCTGCCAAGTATTTTCTTGATTAATTTCTTAATGGTTTGGTTGTTCACATTCCAAGGTGATTCAACCAA